>CM061552.1:1046719-1579690 GCA_030864225.1 Capsicum baccatum var. pendulum
AGTGCTACTTGGTATGTCTTGAAGTACACAAGGGATCCCTACTCAAATTTAAAATTGAACTTCATTGATGTTAATTAGCTTTCTTTATGTGATTGATGTCTTTCCTATATTATTGATGAAATTTCTCATTCCATTACAACGTGTTTAGGATGGACATATGCCAGGAAAATTTTCTTCAATACTTTTGGGATTGTTGGAATCAGCTCAAGGTATTCTTTCATTTTCGGCTCTGTGCTGGATGACAAGATGCCTCTATCTAATTATACTGGTGGATCTTCCTTGTTACCTTGACTACATGTCGGTTCTCTTTTTCGCATTTAGATAGTCATTAAGTATCTTTTCTGGTTTAAAAATGAAGAAGTTCTTCGTCATTATAATTCAACATTGCAATGGGATTACACCAAATTGGAAAGATCATGTTAATGCTAGAGATGTCTAGATCAGTGTAATTTTATTGGTTCACTTGTTTTGTAGGAATCCTTCACTTGCTCGATCTAACATCTCTCGACTTCACCATTCCTTGATACACACTCTCTGATATAGTATATATGATTTACTTTAAGCTCATGTTAAGAATTTTTTTTTTTAATTTTGTTTTAGTGGTTTGTGTTGGATGAGAGTAAAATATTATTTTCCAAAACTTCTTATGGTTAGTTTTTACTCATCCCAAAAATGTTAATTTGCAGGCGAACATCTCTGAAGACTTGCCTATGCCTCCTCTCTTCCAGTTCCTTACTGTATTGGCTTTTAAAATTTTTGTGAGCGAGAAGGTAGAAACATGTTCTCTCTATTTTGCTTGATTTTTAAATGCCTTCAATGCGTGATTTGAAGTTCCACTGATATGGTTTGACTTGACTTCTAGTGTTTATCTTCTCTTTTCTATGATGTGCTTGGAAGCTGTATACAATTCATATATGGTAGTATTGCCATATGAGAATACTGGTGTTGCTCTAAAGAATGATGGCCGTAGAAAACCAGAACCTGGAATAAATTATTGAATGAACAAAAACTAAGTTATTAGTCCTGGAACAAACATGCTACATGCATGCCTTGATGTCTATTTGTGACCAAATTGTGTCATTTCTGACACTTTGTAAATGAAATATGTTTAATGCTTTTTCTCTTACCCTAATGGTGTTACAGAACTATAGAATAATTTCTTCTTTTTATTGATAAGTAGTGCTATTGAAGGGGGGTAGACTAGTAGTATCGACAAAAGTGTATCAATAGCTGAAACTTTCCAGAGTTATCATGGTATGGCTAGGAGGTCATATATTTAATCCATAAAAGCAGCTTCTTACAGAAATATATGGCAGTATTACTTCAATTGCCCCAATGAGCCCCGACTGTTTCCCGTATCCCACAAATAACGTGAATTAAGTCATCGGGCTAGCCTCTTATGGATAAGTAGTGCTATCGGATAAATTTCATACCCAAAAGTCTTGAGTGGTAAGAAAAAGGAGTATTCTTTGAAAAAGGAGTATTCTTTCTTTGATAGGTAAAGAAAACATTTATTAAAAAAATGTGAAAGAATATTGATAGATGTAGATTACTTTTGAGTCAGATAGTTGATTACATTATTCTTAATTGCTCGTATGTGGATCATTTGGAGGGATAGAAATAGGAGAGCTTTTGAGGAGACTAAGAATGATTTTGTACATTTGAGGAACAGCCTTTTGTCTTTGATTGCTTTTTGGTGAACCCTACAGATGGTAGGTGTCTTTCGTAGCGAATCATGTTTAATTGTAGATTCTCTACTTTTGGTATACCTTTTGAGGGTTTTCCTACTGTTGATGATGTTATTTACTTTATAAAAGATTATTCTCGCTTGCATCTCCGTAGCCTATGTTTGAGTTTTCCAACAAGAACAAAACAAGTGAACCTCAACCATTATGTAACAAGACTTTCTATACCTTCACAGGTTGATGTTGCCATCATTGAAGTTGGTCTCGGAGGAAAACTGGATTCAACAAATGTGGTAATGCATCTTATCGTGTATTCATGTTGCTCCAACATATAATATATGCCAGGTAGCATAGATGTTGGAAAAATCTTTACTGTTCTTTGTTGGGAAATAATATGTTGAGCCTTGGCATTGATGATCGTGTAATTAATTGATGAAACAATTTTGCAGATTAAGGAACCCATTGTCTGTGGTATTACTTCTCTGGGTATGGATCACATGGAAACTTTAGGTGTGGCCTTCTGTCCTCTATGGACTTGTTTGTTACTTTCTATATGATGTTAGAATGAGAAAACGAGGAGAAAAGATTGACAAAATGCGTAAATACTACTTTAATCCTATTAGAATATGTATAGGAATAGGAATAGTATACAAAATCCTACTTAGAAAAGGATTGTAATGTAGTGTCACTGTAATTACGTAGACACACAATTCAATAATATTTTTTCTCCATTATTACTCACATGGTATCAGAGCTAGGCCCATCTCAAATCTTTGTTCACCGATGTTGGGCCCCCATATTATATTGTCCACACTCCAGTTAACGAGGCCTAGGCGTGCGGGGGAATGTTAAGCATCCCACATCGGAAAAGGAATGGGTAATTGGTCTCTTTATATGGACTTGGGCAATCCTCCCCTCATGAGCTAGCTTTTGAGGTTGAGTTAGGCCTAAGATCCATTATTTACAAATCCTTTTATGACACACTTTACCAGATAGATATCTATATTATGCTCGGGGGGACACCGATATTCTATTAATTCGGGTATTAAATATAGAATAGCATTTTCATTTAAGTGTTGTTGCTAACCCTAGAATGAATAGTAAATGTCTCTAATTTATAACAACGTAATTTTTTAGTTGAGACGTGATAAAATGTCTAATAATAGCATACACAAGCCAGAAGCATGGTTCATAAGCACTCAGCAGCTTCAACTTAGATATGCTATTGAATGTGTTAGAATTGTGTGAACATCTCATCTAAAAGTTTAAGTTGTTCGAGATGACACATCTTTTTGGACCTGATTCTTTTTATTCGGATAAGCGCATGGAAATTCTTTTTAATAATGGCTTTGCTGGATGGCTACCAGAACAGCTTTTTGATATACTTGTTTATCTGCCAACTATATTGTGTAGGAGATACACTAGGCCAGATTGCTTCTCACAAGGCCGGCATTCTTAAGGTACTCACGTTTGTGCAATTTCAGAATTGTGATATGTTTTTGCTTATATCTTGAACTGGCAGTTAAATTATGAAGTATTTTCTGAATTGGTTTGGTTTTCCTACTCGTGAAGCCTCAAATTCCTGGATTCAGCGTACCACAACTTTCTGAAGCAATGGAAGTTCTTCAAGAAAGGGCCAATGAGTTGATGGTAATCTACTCGTGACATTATGTTTGGATTCTCGTTAGACTAGTGGCTAGCATTTATTTACCTTCAAAATCATGTCTTGGGATCACACCCTTTTCGTAAAACTCAATCAAGTTTCTTACATATAGGCAGTTTCTATTGATGTAATATTTTCGTTACCCGTAATCCCATAATTTGGATGGGTTTAAAATATTTCCATGAACTGAAGAATCATGATTTGAAAAGTGACTATCATTTTTATCCCATGGAAACTGGCTAGCAAATTTCACATATCTTTGAATGTTTCTTGTCGCCAGAATTTCATTTCCTTGTACGTATATATCGCTCTACATGGACACGCAAATCAAAACTAGATGCAGAAAACAGTTGTATAATCTCAGGAAAGATGTAGATAAGTTACTAGCTTATTGAACCATTCATCGTGTAACCATACAATGAGACAAAGGATAGTGACTTGAGATAAACTCGTGTTAATCTTTCCCTCAAGCTACTGGGTTTTAATAGTGAGTGAACAACAGTTAGAGAGGAAATATCCTGACTTCCTGATTACAAGAAAGAATCGATCTAATTAATTCTGACCAATCCTAATTGGTACATAGTATCAGTTAAAATATTCTTGACACTGACTACCATCCTCTCTTTCCATCAGTTCACTATCTACAATATATGTATCTACACTGAAATTTCTAAATACTATCTCTGTCCATGTAGATTCCACTGGAAGTTGTCGCACCACTAACCTTGGAAAAGTTAAATGGAACAAGGCTAAGCTTGTCTGGTGACCACCAGCTCAGTAACGCTGCCCTTGCTGTATCCCTTTGTAAAAGTTGGCTTAGAGGTACAGGGAACTGGAAAAGGCTGTTTAAAGATGTTGGTACTCTCTTTATTCTCTCCTCTGCATTACTCTGCATATGGGAATTACATTTTTACATACCAACCAATATTCATATTCATGATTTTTCCAGACAAGTATTAATATCAGTAAAGCCTGTGATTTTTGAAATAGACCCTTGTGGTCGGGTCTTCCCCAGACCCTGCACATAGCGGGAGTTTTAGTGCACCGGGCTTCCCTTTTTGCCAGTTTTTATTGGATGTGGGGATTTCAATCCCTCTCTTTTCTCATCTAAGCTCGCCCTCTCTCTTTACCACTGTTACTGTATGTATTTTATTAGTCAAAGTGGCTCAGGAAGAGTGATCCAGACTTATTGTAGTCGTATGTCATCTGGCTCTATTATGATGCTATTTGATCTTTTCTTGGCATCAAATAGGCATATGAGGAAGACGGTCTACCAGAGCAATTCCTGAGGGGCCTCTCAGCTGCACGTCTTTCTGGAAGGGCTCAGATTGTTGTTGACCCTCTGATCAATGCATCTGGAGGAAATAAAAGGGTTTCAGGAGATCTGACCTTCTACCTCGATGGAGCTCACAGTCCTGAGAGCATTTATGCTTGCGCAAGATGGTTTTCTGCTGCTGTGGTTGAACGAAAAGACCTGTCACTTTCATCAGTTTCCTCGGTAGTTGAGACGACGGAGACAGCTTGGACAAAGGGTTTCATCAAACATTGTCATAACAAGGAGCCGGATGAAATATTGAAGCGGGTAAAAGAAACCTCATTTTTGATGCATGATATTTGGTTCTTCTGCATTACATAAATATCATGCTATGGTGTTTTCTGTTCCTCGAATTCTTGTCTTTGTTGAGTGGCATGCTTTATGATTAAGATGGTCTCTGTAATGCAGATTCTGTTATTCAACTGCATGGATGCAAGAGATCCTCAAATTCTTCTTCCTAAGCTTGTCGATACTTGCGCATCATCAGGTATTGAACAAGATAATCATGCAGCAATTCGTTGTTGTCATTGATGTTTGACTCTGCAGACTGGGAATTGCATTCCATTTGGGTTCTTTGAGACTAGAAGAGATGGCACAAGTGATGTTCCTTCTGTGTTACACTTACTTGTATACCATGAAACACATGTTTGGTTGTTTGTATAGGCATCAACTTTGTTCCTCGAACAGCATCAGAGCTGATATGCTATTTGTTTTCTTTATACTAGGAATAACATACTACGGCTTTGCTCATTAGCTGGTTGGGTTGAAGGAAAAAAAAAAGTAGCTCAGAAATGAGAAGCGGTTGGGGTGAACTGAGGGTTCGTGTGGGATAACGATGTGACTAGTTATATGAATTGATTGGATTCGCAAAGTTAATAAATCTAAGTTCGTATCAACATTTTTGGTAAAAAAGTTCACCGTGCAATTCACAAGTAGTTCTATTTTCAAAGCTTAATATGTACAAGCTGACTGCTCTTGCATACATTGTCTCTCAGTCGGTGTTTATGACAATGAGATTCGGAGCTTTGTTAATCTCGCCCAACTTACGGTGTGAGGAATCAGATAATATCTGATTGGAGGCTAATCTTATGCTTCCGAAGATGTTTGAAATATTTCTAACTTGATCTTTAAGGTGGATTCGTGTAGAGTCCAAATAGAATGTGCCTCGACACCTTGTTCGTCTAGTTCAAGGAAGATCACGGAAAGCACTTTGATGTCTCGTTTTAAATGTCTCTCTTTTTAAATGATGAGGAGATCCCATTGAGAGTTATAAGTGGTTGATATGAATGTTCCCTTTTACAGACATTTACTTCTCAAAAGCTATTTTTGTGCCAAGCATTTCGGCATATACCAAGGTTACTTCTGCTACCTCAACTATACCCTCATACGTTCCTGGAAAGGATTTGTCATGGCAGTTTAACATTCAGAGAATTTGGGAGAGAATCATTCATGGCAAAGGTAAGTCCTGCTCTGTTTGTTGGTAACTGGCTCGTCTTACTTTTCTCTTGCATGATTTGTGCCTCTTAAGACATGACATAATACATAAATAGATACTCAAACTTGGCCTCAGCTTAGGCACATATTGACACCTCAACTGACAACTAAATACTCCAACTCGTCCCCACTCTGTCTAGTGGACAACTAACGTGGAACATAAATTTTGTAGGTTTCTAGATGATCATTTTGTAAGTGGGAATGTTCAACTGACACAGTGGAGATGAGTTGAGGTGTCTAGATGTGCTTACTTGCCGGAGGAGGTCAAGTTTGAGTATATGTTTATGTATTATGCCTTAAGAAGTCCTAGGTAGCCTGCATTTCTCCAGAACAAGGTTGTCATCTGTCTTAAATAGATGATTAGAGCAGACTGCATCTAAACATAACCTAAAAAGGGAATGCTCACCTTATGTATGTTCGGAAGTGATCAACCATTTCAATTTGACACCATGCATCGTTTCTTGGTTAAGGATCCTCCTGAAATGGTTGCTTATACGCTGAAAGCCGTGGATCACTAATCCATCTAGAAACCTCATGTATCTTCCTGTTTAATGCAGATGTTCTCGATCAGGATCTCAAGATAAATGCCTCGGCAGGCTTGCCACCCCGCGAATTCCTTTACGAAGAGGCGTCTCGTTACTGTCCAGAAGATAGATATTTTGCGTCCAGTGCAGTTTTTCCTTCGTTACCATTGACAATAAATTGGTTGAGGGATTGTGTTAGAGAAAACCCTTCCCTTAGACTTCAGGTACATAACACTGCTGGGAATATCACATTCATTACAACTCTTTTGTAGTATGACATACAGGATAAGCCTGCTTGCGTTAGACTCTTACAGGTTTTCGTGCATGTATACTAGTCGTAGATGAAGGGGGGAGCCTTGGAGTAACTGGTAAAGTTGTTTTCCTGTGACCAGGAGGTCACAGGGTCAAGCCTTGGAAACAGCCTCTGCCTCTGTCAGAAATGCAAGGTAAGGCTGCGTACAATACACCCTTGTGATGGGGCCCTTCCTGGACACCGTGCATAGCGGTAGCTTTAGTGCACCGGGCTGCCCTTTATACTAGTCGTAGATGAAGGGGGGAGCCTTGGAGTAAATGGTAAAAAGTTGTTATGTGACCAGGAGGTCACGGGTTCAAGCCTTGGAAACAGCCTCTGCCTCTAACAGAAATGCAAGGTAAGGCTGCGTACAATACATCCTTGTGGTGGGGCCCTTCCCTGGACACCGCACATAGCGGTAGCTTTAGTGCACCGGGCTGCCCTTTTATTCTAGTCATAGATGACGGGTTGAACTCTTTAGTGTTATGCTCCGGTTGTCTACATCACACCCTTTGGGTGGCGCCCTTTGTGCACCGGACTGCCCTGTTTTGTCATAGATGGCATCACGAGTTCACTTGCAACGCTAGAGTTTCAAGTTGACAGAGATGAATCCTTTTTCTCGATTTTCATTGATAAAACTCGAGAATATAATGCTACTACATGAATCCTAACAAGTAACCAACTCGTAAATGTCACTTAGAGCTTTCGTATGACAGATAATTTCATGCTTATTTTGGTTATCACCCCACGTGTCTTATTTTACGTGCTTGTTGTAGCTGAAACAAAAAGACATTTAGTTCCTGATGAATATTTGAGGTTAATGAAGATGATATAACATCACAAATGCACACTGCTAGGCTGGAACAATCGAATTTCTGACTCTACTTCTTTTTCCAGGTTCTTGTCACCGGTTCATTGCATCTCGTTGGCGATGTGTTGAAGCTACTAAGGAGGTAATGTTGCATTTCCTTCCACGGGTGGTCGGGGGCAGTTGATGGAGCGCGTGATATCCTCAGATCAATTTTGAGAGTTTCTCACCCAATAATCTTTCCTTCGAACTTGAATTATGTTCTATTGTTATTATTGTCATGGGGTTTTCGTTTCAACAAAACGACAACATACCCTATGTAATCCCACAAGTGGGGTCTGGCGAGAGTAGTGTATCATTTTATTTTCGATGTTCATTAATTAATTTACGCTGACAATGTTTCATCTCGAAATTGGAAGAGATGGCACTGATGCAGTTGCTCAATTTGTTTTCCATAATTTCACAGATTACAGAGCTTTGTAACACCTTGTTTGAATGGTTATTATTTGTCAGTCTCATAATGTATCTTATTGTATTGTATTGTACTGGATTATTAATTATTTTGAGATTGTAATGTGATTTTTATCCTATACTAAGATAGGATAATTAATCTCGCGATAACTTGTTTCTCAACCAAACTACCACAAGTATACAATCACCTCTGCCGGGAAATTATTTTTTCTGGCCCGAATAAAAATATTCAAATAAAAGGTTCGTTTAACTGACAGGAAATGTTCAAGAACATGGAATGAATTCAAATTTATTCGAGCACCAATACAAGAACTAATTAAGAACTCAAAATAAATTCAAATTTAGTCGAGCGTCAATATAAACCTCACCCTCTTGCCAAATCAACACTCATATTTAATCGAACTTCAATATAAACTCTAATCAAGGACACCAACACAAACACTAATTAAGAACTCGGAATGCAATTCAAATTTAGTCCAACGGCAATACGAACATACTCAAACTCGAAAATGACCTCATTTCACTGCCACCAGCAACTTCACTCTTCCGGCAAAACCCTACCTCTCTTACCAAATCAACACTCGTATTTAGTCAAACTCCAATATAAACACTAATCAAGAATGAATTCAAATTTAGTCGAATGTCAATACGAACACTACTAAAACTCGGAAATGAGCTCATTTCACTGCCACCAGCAACTTCACTCTTCCTGCAAAAACCCCACCTCTCTTACCAAATCAACGCTCGTATTTAGTCGAACTCCAATATAAACACTAATCAACAACTCATAATGAATTCAAATTTAGTCGAACGGCAATACGAACACCACTCAAGAACTCGGAATGAGTTCATTCACTGCCACCATTAATCGAACTTCAATATAAACACTAATCAAGAACACTGAACACCAACACAAACACTAATCAAGAATTCGAAATGCAATTCAAATTTAGTCGAACGGCAATACGAACACTACTTAAACTCGGAAATGAGCTCATTTCACTGCTACCACCACCTTCACTCTTCCTGCAAAAACCCACCTCTCTTACCAAATCATCGCTCGTATTTAGTCGAGCTCCAATATAAACACTAATCAAGAACTCGGAATGAATTCAAATTTAGTCGAACGGCAATACGAACACCACTCAAGAACTCGGAATGAGTTCATTCACTGCCACCATTAATCGAACTTCAATATAAACACTAATCAAGAACACTGAACACCAACACAAACACTAATCAAGAATTCCAAATGCAATTCAAATTTAGTCGAACGGCAATACGAACACTACTCAAACTCGGAAATGAGCTCATTTCACTGCTACCACCACCTTCACTCTTCCTGCAAAAACCCACCTCTCTTACCAAATCATCGCTCGTATTTAGTCGAGCTCCAATATAAACACTAATCAAGAACTCGGAATGAATTCAAATTTAATCGAACGGCAATACGAACACTACTCAAACTCGGAATGACCTCATTTCACGGCCACCAACTTCTTCTTTCTTCCTGCAAAAGCCTCACCTCTCTTACTCAAATCCATGCTCGTATAATCACTTCAGGCTATAATTTCAACATTCCCATCACAACCCACCTCATAAATCTTTACTCTTCCTTCAAAAAATCCAATTTTTCTCGCACCCTTTTCGATTTAACACCAAACCCACCTCTAATTCTATGGAATTCAATGATCAAAGCTTATATAAGAGCAAGTCAGCATCACGAATCACTGAAAATGTACAGTTTAATGTCCGAAAAAGAGCGTATTGAGCCGGATAAGTATACGTTTACATTCGTGCTGAAAGCTTGTACAGGGTTATCTAATTTTGAAAAGGGTGTAAAGATTCATGAAGATGTAGTGAAAAGGAATCTTGAAAATGATGTCTTTATTGGGACTGGACTTATTGATATGTATAGTAAAATGGGTGATTTGGTGAGTGCTTGGAAGGTGTTTGATAAAATGCCTGAGAGGGATGTTGTTGTTTGGAATGCAATGATTTATGGGGTTGCACAGAGTGGAGAGGCGGTTAAGGCAGTTGAACTTTTTAAGAAAATGCAAATTGTTTGTGAAATTAGTCCTAGTTCGGTTACGTTGTTGAATTTGCTTCCTGCAGTTTGTAAATTAAGGGATGTGAGGGTGTGTAGGTGTATTCATGGTTATGTGTATAGGAGAGTGTTTCCGGTTTCGGTTTATAATGCGTTGATTGATGCGTACGCGAAATGTGGTTATGATAATGTTGCTCGACGAGTTTTTGATGAGTTGAGGGGGAAAGATGATGTTTCATGGGGTACAATGATGGCAGGTTATGCATATAATGGGAAGTTTTACGAGGTTTTGGAATTGTTTGATTGGATGAAGAGTTTGGGCTTGATGATGAGTAAAGTATCGGCTGTAAGTGCATTGCTTGGTACTGGTGAAACGGGTGATTTAGAGAGAGGGATAGAAATTCATGAACTTACGATTGAAGAAATGATTGATTCTGACGTTATAATTGCTACTTCTTTGATGACAATGTACGCAAAGTGTGGAGCGGTAGACAAAGCTAGAGATCTGTTTTGGGGAATTAATGGAAGAGATTTGGTTGCTTGGTCTGCAGCGATAGCTGCTTTCGCACAATCAGGATGTCCTCAAGAGGCGCTTTCTCTGTTTCGAGATATGCAGAATGAGTACTCACAGCCAAATAGCATTACTTTAGTCAGCGTAATCCCAGCCTGCGCAGAGCTAAGGGCAGTGAGATTAGGAAAGAGTATCCATTGTCATGCCATCAAAGCCGGTATGGATTCTGATATTTCAACGGGAACTGCATTGGTTTCCATGTATGCTAAGTGCAACCTGTTTAGTTCTGCACTTAATCTGTTCAATAAGATGCCACTGATTGAGGTAGTGACATGGAATGCTCTGATAAATAGGTATGCCCAGATAGGTGACTGTTATAACGCATTAAAAATGTTTTGCCGATTAATATTAGCTGGATTTTGCCCAGATCCAGGAACAATGGTTGGTGTGCTTCCAGCTTGTGCTTCCCTGGATGATGTACGCTTGGGAATGTGCCTTCATTGTCAAATTATCAGATACGGGTTTGAGTCAGACTGTCATGTGATGAATGCTCTAATTGACATGTATGCCAAATGTGGAAGTTTATCATCGGCTGAGTTCATGTTCAACAAAACCGAGTTCTCTAAGGATGAGGTGTCCTGGAACACAATGATCGCAGGATACATGCATAACGGACTTGCCAAGGAAGCCCTTTCTGCATTCCATTCCATGAAATTTGGATTGTTTCAGCCCAATGTGGTCACAATAGCGAGCATCCTGCCTGCCGTGTCACATTTGACGTACTTGAGAGAGGGCATGACTATACATGCCTATATAATCAAGAGTGGCTTTCAGTCCCATAAGCTTGTTGCCAACAGTCTTATCGATATGTATGCCAAATGTGGTCAACTTGACCTTTCGGAGCGTGTATTTGAGGAGATGGAGAACACTGACAGCGTTTCTTGGAATGCTTTACTTACAGCGTATTCTATGCATGGGGAAGGTGATCATGCTCTTTCAGTCTTCTCTCTAATGGAGAAGAGAGGCGTCGAGGTTGATTCTATATCCTTCCTTAGTGTCTTGTCTGCATGCAGACATGAAGGATTGGTTGAAGAAGGAAGGAAAATTTTCCACCGCATGCGCGACAAATATCACATCGAACCTAATGTGGAACACTATGCCTGTCTGGTAGACTTGTTAGGACGTGCTGGCTTGTTTAGTGAAATTATGGATCTACTTAAGACGATGCCTATGGAACCAGATGGTGGAGTTTGGGGAGCGTTGCTGGATGCATCGAGAATGCATTCTAATATCGAGATAGCAGAGGTTGCCTTGAAGCATCTTGTCAAAATCGAGCAAGGAAATCCAGCTCATTATGTGGTATTGTCAAGTTTATATTCTCAATCTGGTAGGTGGAATGATGCCGTTCATACTAGAGTAAAGATGAACGACGTTGGATTGAGAAAGAATCCAGGATATAGTCGGGTTGAGGTGAAGTAGCCAATTACGCGACATGATTTTGTATAGGTGCGTGCAATAGAGATAGCCATCGGTGAAGAATCTATGGGACACTGGGCTAACAAGTCACCGTGTAGCAGTTACACAACGATGGTCTGCAGGAAAAAATTTATGAATCTCGCGGACAAGGTTCTTATTGAGCAAGGTCGTAAAGAAGTAATGTTATGACCACGCCCAGCTGATTGGCCCTCGACAACTAATACAGTCCGCAGCTAATGTCATTATTCCTTCAGAAGCTGAAAATGTGAGGCGGTGCAAGGAGATGCAGACCAACAACTTTTTGGTTTTCCACATTAGGGTCAAAGCGTTTCCTAACAAAGGTAACTCCATATCTGAACTTGAACTCGAGACCTCTGATTTAAGAACGAAGGAATAGTTTTTATTCCACTACTACTCTTGTCTTTTATCTCCCTCCCTAACAATGCATAGTTTGGGTTCGTTTATATCAATTGAGTCTCTTCTTATCGAGTTCATTGCAAAAACTATCCGCATATGATGTTTATGTCTACGTTACTTGGGTTCTTTAAAAATGCGACGGCACATAGTGAATCTCTAGAAGTAGTGTTTTTCTTTCAAGGATTCACTATGTGTACCCGACAACATTTTTGGAGAGTCTTAAGCAAAGATTCAACCAAACAACAAGATGCGAAATAACAGCACAATTGTATTAAAACTTTAAAGGAACAATCTGACATTATTATAAACTAAAACAAAGGCCAAAAGGCCAGCCAGTATTGTTCCTAGATGATCCACTTTCAGTTACTACCAACAAAACTAACTAAAAACAAGCGCAATTTACGCAAAACAAAAGCTTGAACCCGAGCCATAACGATGCAGAGACTTCACATCCACTATATGCCCGAACCTCCATTCGCCTACACAAATAATCCAAAGGAAGAACGAATTACTAGATAAACTTGACAAAGCAGAAATGAGCATTCATTATGTATAGCAGATTTCAAGATCCACCCATACGCCGCACCACCTTAGCTTGAAAATATTCCTTCTCGCCATTTGAAACCGTAAAGGTAAGCTAGTAAACATTGTATATGCCGCACTCATCTTGATTATTAACCTTGAGAATCTCATTGACCTCATATTTAGTGTCCTGAATTGAATACACAGGAGCTTTGTCAGCTTTCTGGAGAAAACAAGGAAAAAGAACAAGTAGAAAGACAATGGCAAGTGTGACTACTGCTTAAGTGCCTCTGCAGCATAACCCTTCATCTCTTCAGCATAAGCAGGAATTTCCACGTAGTATGGACTGGGCAATACGGTAACCGCTGGATGCCCACCAGGATAATCTTTAATGTCGAATCCCTATCGAAGTAAAAGTCAACGGGTTCAAGCCTTGGAAACAGCCTCTGGCACAAATGCAAGGTAAGGTTGCGTACAATACACCCTTGCGGCGGGGCCCTTCCCTGAACACTGCGCATAGCGGTAGCTTTAGTTGCACCGGGCTGCCCTTCCCTGTGTTTTCATCTTACCCATATAACTATGTTGAAATGGCGAGATTATAGAGTTTTATTTTTTTTTTTGCCAGATACACTCGCGCGCCTCGACTAATTTCACCCGTGCCACCTCCCACCAGCAACAGTGTCCCCCAAGGCTAAAACAAATGGGAAGAAATTACCTAGTGTTTGTCTCTGTTGGAAATTGAACGTGAGACCGCATGGTGCTCAACCCAACTTCATTGAACCGCGATGTGTAAACACTAAAAAAAGAGCAAATAAACCTAGTGTAATCCCACTTGTGGTTTCACAATTAGTAACAAAAAGAGAACCAACAACAACAGGCAGAAATCAAGGATAAACAAACACAAATAGTATATATAATTTGATGAAAACAAACATAGATACGTGACTCTCATTGAGCTGTTGCAAATACTTGTCCCAGCAATCTTTATCTATCACATACTCATCATCTGAATCTGAATCTGCCATATAAGGCTCCAATCTTACGTAGCCGCTCGATGCATCACCCTCCTCCTCATCATCAACCTTTGGCTTTTGATGGAATTATTATAAAATTAAAATTAAGAACTAATTAAGTTGCCATATCATTTTTCTGATGAAATTATTATAAAATCTGCTCATAGTGACTTTTATGATGGTCGGAGTAAAGATAAATGATCATGGATGAAATGAATGAAAGAAAAGTGGCTTTTGGGTAATAGATACAAAGTTAAGTGACCATGGATGAAATTTACTCCATGCGGACGCTAACTAGGAAAAGTTCACCTGGTTACTATATCTTGTGCATTGCATAATCAAGCATTCATTTTTCGACTTTTTATCTCTATTGGTTCCAAATTACCATAGGTTTAATTACGTTGAACTGTATATTTCTTGAATGATACTACTTGATTAGATTTCATGGTACTCTACGTTGTTGAGACTTTGCTGCATCTATTTGTTCTTACGATCTTCTCATTGATTTTTTGTTCTTTAAGCTTTGTAAAACTACAAATATAGATGCTTGCTGTCTCCGGTTGTTTTCCGAATTTGATGAGGTCGACGGCTTATGTGAAACTCCGTTAGCACTCCCTGCGTTTCCAGCAACAAAGGAGACTCCATATCCGAGAACCTACAAGTGGGAGCTGCCTGATGCGGCTAGCTCAAATAAGACCTGTTCTCCACGTTTCTTTGCTCAAGAAGTGCATAGGGACACCGGGCTAACAAGTCACCCTTTTGCAGTTACACAATGATGGTCTGTAGGAAAAATCTTTGAATCTTGGGGACAAAGTTCTTATTTGGTAAGGTCGTAAAGAGGTAAATGAACACGGCAAATAAAACATCACATTAAAATTATCTTAAACTTAATTCCGTAAGTCATAACAAAGTTCAGACACAGTTGTTCTTCCTCCTTTTTACACTAGACATAGATAGATAATCCCACCACTTTCAATTACCAGCAACGACAAACTAACTTAAAATAAAGGCACAATTTACTAGAAACAGTGTTCGACATTGACAAGAGCTGTAAACGCAAAACTAAAGCTTGAACCCGGGGCAAAATGATGCACAGACTTCACATCCACTATATGCCAGAAGCTCCATTCGCCTACATAAAAGCACAAGAGAGAGAGAGTTAGTATAAGAATTAAAAATAAACCAAAGGAAGAACGGATTACTAGATGACAAAAGACATGTATAGCAGATTTCATTACCCTTGGCCTAACGATTGAGATACGCAAAAATCTACCTAAACGTTCCACCACCTTAGCTTGAAAATATTCCTTCTCGCCATTTGTAACCGTAAAGGTAATATAGTAAACATCGTATACGCCGCAGTCATCTCCATTGACCTTGAGAATGTCATTGACCTCATATAGAGTGTCCTACAATGAATACAAGGGAGCTTTGTCAGCGTTCTAGAGAAAACAAGCAAAAGGAACAAGTAGAAAGACAATAGGAAGTGTGACGAGCATACAAATTTCTGATTGTACAGCTTAAGTGCCCGTGCAGCATAATCCTTCATCTTTTCAGCATAACAAGGAAATTCCAAGTAGTTTCGCCTAGGGAATATGGTAACCATTGGATCCGCACCAGGATAATCTTTAATGTCAAATCCCTATCAAAGTAAAAAGCAAACCAATTAGAGACAAACATCACCTATTGCAACTAATATGTTCTTGTGAGTAGTAAACTTTGAAAAAAATGAAGAAGTTGTTTCAGGCAAGTATCCAAGAATGTATTTGCTTGTCGGTATAGCATATTCACCAAGCAGATCCAATCTTTCCCACAATTGTGACATAAGTGAGCATATCAGAACACTATCAACTACAAGAAAAGTTAAAACTATGTGACAAAAATTATACAATAAAAAGAGAAAGAAAAGCCATAAATATCTGTCTATAGATATAAAGCTCTGGAAAAACAATTTGAGTTCCTTTATCTATCATCGTTGCAAATGCCATTGATAAAGAAAGCCTGCCAGCAGCTTAATGGAAAAAATTATACATCGAGTTAGCAAACTAATGCGATAAAGATATTTACTGAGAAATTAGAACCTATAGGGGAAAAGTTTTAAAATGTACGTATTTCGAGGAGTTTGTTCCGTAAGGATCCTCGGCTGAACAATCAGCAGCAACAAACAGAAGCAACAAAGAATTTCTCACTGAGTTTCATTAAACTCAATACATCCAATAATAATAATCTCCCTAAGTCGTCTGTTCAGAGCTATAAACCATATTGACGAGAGTAAACATGAATATTATTATTTGATGAAGAATAAACATAGAGAAAAGCATTAGATACCTCACTTTCTTGTAGCTGTTGAGAATACTTCTTCCAGCAATCATCGTCATACACAAATTGATCATCTGAATCTGAATCGTCCATATCAGGCATCATTGGTAAAGGATCCAAATTTTTGGAGTCGCTCGAATCATCATCCCCTTTCCCCTCCTCCTCATCATCACCATTAAGCTTTTGCTTCTTCACCTCCGATTCCAACTCAGAATCCGAATCACTCGAAACACTCGAAACATACGAGCATTCGGATGATTCGCTCGAGAAATCATCCGTCACGATTCCGATCTCAGCCGGTGTCGGTGGTGGCGGCAGCCGCAGCGGCGGAGGTGACGGTTGCTCGGACAGCATCACAACGAATTGACAAACCAAAACCTAACCTAGAGAGGACAGACCTGAGAGCTGAGAATGCATGGCACCAATTGGAGAAAAAACACTTTAAATAGAGGTAACTTTTTTTTAATAACTCTCAGCCCCCAAAACTTACATTATTTATGTTTCTTCCTACATCAAGTTTGACAATGAACAATTTTAAACTTAAAACTTATTTAATAGGAAAATGCACTCCCATTTTTGTTAGGACTAGACTTTTTTTGTATTGAAATAAAAGAAGGAATCTTTGCTGAATGGTCATTTCAAATCTTCTTTTAATTAAATAGATTACAATTTTTTTATTTTTATTTTTTAGATAGATCTATTATTTATCCGACCTATATATAGAGAGATATATTACCTATCCGACAAATCGATTACCGATCCGACCTATATACGGACAGATCTATTATCAATCCAACAAATGAGAATTTTCAATTTTACCTATTTCATTCATATGGCTTTAAAAACCTCGGGCTACCCCTAACCAACATAATCAATGTAATAGGTCGTCAGGAGTGTGCCAAAGAAGTTTTTCCCAAAATTCACTTCGGCGATTGCAAACTAAAGGTGTCAAACGGGCCGGGCTGACCCGGCCCGGCCCGACCCGGCCCGTAACACCAAACCGGACCGGTTTGACCCGGCCCGGAAAGCCCTAGGGCTTTAGGGTACCGGGTCCCGATCCGGTTTTTTTAAAAAATTGAGCCCGGTTAACCCGGCCCGGACCAACCCGGTCCAGGCCCGCCGGTTAACCGGCTCGGCCCAGCCCGGTAACCCAAAAAAATTAAAAAAAAAAAAAAAAAAATCTGTTGGGCCAAACTAGCCGTTGGCCCAACGGTAATATTACCGTTTTTGGGTCCAAACGGCTAGTTTGGGCCCATTTGATTAAAAATATATATATATATATATAAAATATTTTTTAATCCTCAAAATAAATCTATAAATACCCTACAACTTCAAATCATTTCTCACACAATTTTCCACTCTCTCAAATCTCATTCTCTCTCAAATCTCAATTCTCAATTCTCAAATATTCAATATATTTAATTTCTTAAAGTGTTCACTTTAATTTTTTAATTTTTCGTTTACAAAGTAAGAGCGGAAGTTTCTAAAGTCGCAATCTTCGGATACTTCCAAAATTTGGTATTGTCGTTCCATCTCTTACGTTTAATTTTTATTTATTGTATTAATTGTTTAATATTTAATTTTGTTATATTTGTGTATTTTGAATATTTTTAGTTTAATTTAATTTATATTATGGATAAATTAAAAAACCTCGCTGCTAAAGGTGTTAAAAAATTTTGTCCCGGAAGCGGTAGTGGTAGTAAAAAGCGAATTATTAGCGGTAGAGGTAGTTCAAGTAATAGATATACCCGTGTGCCTTCGCCTCCGGTACCGCTTGGTACACCTTTTGAAGAAGAAATAGGTGTAGGTGTTCACGATATGGATTATGTAGAATTTCAAGAAAATTACGGTATAGAAGAAGAAAATGAAGTAGATGCAGTTAATGTAGACGAAGATGATGAAAATATTGCTGAAACACCCGCAGTAGGAGATGCTAACGTTAGATCTGAATCAGTTAATCTCCCTTCCCGTCCTCCCAGTGCCCCAAAACCCCGTAAAAGAACTAGTATTGCATGGCAATTTTTTGAACGTATATCAGATATTGAGGTGCAGTGCAATATTTGTCAACAAATATATAAGCATAGAAGTGGCGGTAAGCAAGGGGGTACGGGTACGTTAATGAGACATATAGCTGAAGATCACAAAAGAGAGTTAAATATTGCAAAAGGTGGTGGGGATGTTGGTGGGTCAACGCAAACTAGAATGGACCCAACAACCGGTCAAGTAGCGAAAAAGTATAATAAATTGAGGGACCGGGAAGAAATAGCTAAAATGGTAGCTGTGGGTTGTTTGCCTTTTACTTTTCCTTCTTCTGATGCTTTTATCCGTTATATACAAGCAATTTATAATCCTATGTTTAATGGTATTCCTAGAACTACTTGTCGGTCTGATATTTTTAAACTGCATTCACAATATTGTTTTTATTTATCAACATTCTTAAAAAATATTCAATGTAGATTGTCCCTAACTTCTGATCTTGGTCGTGCTGTTAATAAAAATGATTATTTAACCGTTACTTGTCATTGGATGGATAGGAATTTCATAATGCAAAAACGTATTCTTGCTTTTTTATATGATGAAGATCGCAAACATACTGGACAATTTATTGCTGATTCTATTATTAAAATTGCCGGATATTATGGTATAGAAAATAAAATTTTATGTATTGCTTTTGATAATGCTTCTAACAACAAGAATGCTATAACAAAAATAAAATCTACGTTATCTCCACCCTTTCCTGAAATTTTTCATATTAAGTGTGCATGTCATATCTATAATTTAATTGTAAAAGATGGTCTTGACTTTTTTGAGGTTTATATTGAAAAAATTCGTCTTGCCGTAGGTTTCATTCAAGGAAATAATCGTAGAGCGAGAATTAAAGAATTTAAAGTTAAATGTCAAGAAAATGGACTTACACCGATTTTAATGCCTGAGGAAATTGATATTAGATGGAATTCTACGTATGAATTTTTAAAAACTTGTTATAAATATAGAATTCCTATTACACTAACTTTTAACCAACACTGTGGTTCTTTTGCTGATTCTGCTGATTGCATGTTACATAATTCTGATTGGGTTATAATTAATGATCTTGTTAAGTTTTTAGAAAAATTTTATGTAGCTACGGTTGAATTTTCCGGTGCATACTATCCTACTGTTTGTAATATTTTGGCATATATAGCCGATATTTCTGGTTTGCTCCAACAATATAAAAATAAAGAAGGTTATAAAGAAGCTGTTGGCGCTATGTTTACGAAATTTAAAAAATATTTCTTCCAGATTCCCCCTATTTACTTGGTTGGTGCTATTTTAAATCCTTGCATGAAATTTAATCATATGTGTCACTTTAGTACTCTTATTTATGCTAACTTAGAAATAAATACTAACCGTGAGTCTGAACAAGAGCAGCCTGATTTGTGGACGGCTACGGCTGATGCAAAAGATTATATAGAAAAATTATATAATCACTATGCTGATTTATTTGATTCAGCCGTACCTACAAATATCAGTCCAACTGTCGCTCCTCATCCTCCCGAGGAGCCATCATCTTCTAAAAGGCCGGCACATAGTGGTTTTCCTGATTCGTTTTATGATTTAACTTGTTGGAACAGTGTGGATGAGAGAGCTTACACATCAACTTATCGGGAAGAGCTGAAATATTATCTGCGGACGCCACCAGAGGATCGCAGACGACGGATCAACTCGCTGGATTGGTGGAGAAATAATGAATCACAATATCCTGTACTTTCAAGATTAGCCAGAGATATCTTGAATGTTCCAATGTCAACCGTTGCATCAGAGAGCGCCTTCAGTCAGGGACGACAGCAGCTTGGAGACAACCGACACTCATTGGGAAGCAACGCAATGAATGTTTTAGTTTGCCTTAGAGATTGGATTAGAGCAGAAAGAAGAAACCAAGGAATGGAACCAGAGCCAAGCGACGACCTCAAACTTGAAGAAATAATGACTTCACGGGAGAACTCAACAGAATCAAGTCCAATGCATGGGTTTGCCCCCGTTGACTTCGACTATCCTATGCAAATTCCAATTAATATTAACATGAATGAGTTGGAAAAAATGATGCATAATTTATAGATTTTTCATTCATGTAAATTATAAATTTTGGATCATTTTGCAATCAATAAAATTCCACAAATTCATTCACTCCTTAGTCGTTGTTTTTTATTTTTTTTTATTTATCAATTTAAAGTTTTAATATCTTCTATACAACTGTATATTTAATGTATACATGTGTATATGTTTATATATCTTATATAGAAGTTTATATTTAATGTATACACGTGTATATATCTTCTATAGAAGTGTATATTTAATGTATACATTATATATATCTTCTATAGAAGTGTATATTTAATGTATACATGTGTATATATCTTTTATAGAAGTGTATATTTAATGTATACACGTGTATATATCTTCTATAGAAGTGTATATTTAATGTATACATTATATATATCTTCTATAGAAGTGTATATTTAATGTATACATGTGTATATATCTTTTATAGAAGTGTATATTTAATGTATACACGTGTATATATCTTCTATAGAAGTGTATATTAAATGTATACATTGTATATATCTTCTACAGAAGTGTATATTTAATGTATACATTGTATATATCTTCTATAGAAGTGTATATTTAATGTATAGATTGTGTATATAGCGTATATATAGTGTATATTTGACCGGTTTTTATCCGGGTTTGACCGGGTTTGACCGGGTTTGACCGGGTTTTAGCGGGTTTGACTGGATTGGGTTAAGTGGGCCGGTTCCGGGTGGGTTTTATTTTTTTTACTGTGCGGCCCGGCTCGGCCCGGACCGGTTAAGGCCAAAACCGGCCCGTCACCGGCCCGTAACCCGGTTAGAGAGAGGGGGCCAGTTCCGGGTTGACCCGGCCCGTCCCGTTAGACAGGTTTATTGCAAACCCCATCGATCCATAGTCTAACATACACAATAAATCGCATAAGAATATTCAGTGTTTCGTATATCTCTTATATGGATTAAAAAAACTCATTCTGCCGCTCCCCCACCCCCCATACCAACACGATCCATTTAATAGGTCGTCCGTGGAGCGCCCAAGATGTATCGCCTAAAACACATTCCAACAACTGCACACCCCATCAATCCATAGGCTAACACATGAAAAATCGCAAAAAAATCCACAGTTTTTAGTACTTTGTTCATATGGCTTACAAAACCTCAGCAACCCCCCATACCAACACCATCTATTAATAAGTTGTAAGGGGCTCACCCAAGAAATTTTGCTCAAAATGCGTACTCCAACGATTGGACCCCCTAATGGCTACCACATATGAAAAATCACAAAAAATCTTTACTTTTTCAAATTTCGCTCATATGGCTTAAAAAATCTCCGCCAACCCCCCAAACCAACACAATCCTTATGCTAACACAAACAAAAAAATTCCAAAAATCCTTAGTTTTTAGCATTTTACTCATGGCTAAAAAAAACCTCCCTTTCTCCCCCCACCCCCCACCCCCCCAAAAAAAGCCCATCATTACATTTAATTAGTTGTTACGTGAGCACCCAAGAATTTTTGCTCAAAACGCACTTCAACGATCGAATTCCCTGTTGATCCATAGGTTAACAGACACGGAAAATTTTAATTTTTTAAGTATTTCGCTCAAATATGTTTAAAAAAACTCCAACTCCCCCTCCCGGCCAAACCAACATGATCTATTAAGTTGTAAGTTGCGCACCCAAGAAATTTTGCTCAATACGCACCCCGACGATCAAATCCCCTATTGATCCATAGGTTAACAGACATGGAAAATCTTAAAAATTCGAAGTTTTAAGCATTTCACTCATATAGCTTTAGAAAGACCTTCATTCATCCCCAAAATCAACACGAACCGTTTAATAGGGCGTTAGGGGAGTTCACAAGAAGTTTCGCCAAAAACCACTCTAACGACCGCACTCTCCAGTGATACATAGAGTAACACACACAGAAAATCGCAAAAATACTCAGTTTTTAGTATTTTTTCTAAATGGCTTTAAAAAAAAAAAAAAAAAACCTTCGCTTGCCCCCCTCCCCCACAACCAAACATTTAATTCGTCGGAGTGTGTTTTGGCCAAAATTTCTTGGACGCGCCCCCAACGACCTATTAAATATATCATGTTGATTTTGGTGGGCAGGCGGAGGCTTTTTTAAGCCATATGCGCGAAATACTAAAAACTAAGGATTTTTTGCAATTTTCCATGTGTGTTAGCTTATGGATCGACGCGGCGTTGCGGTTGCGAGAGTGTGTTTTGGGAGAAACCTCTTAGGCCCTCCTCTGACGATCTATTAAATGGATCATATTGGTTTGGGGGGCATGTGGAGGTTTTTTAAGCAATTTGAGCAAAATAATTAAAACTAAGGATATTTTGTGATTTTGTGTGTGTGTGTATGTTCGCCTATGGATCAATGGGGTTGCGGTCGCCGAAGTATGTTTTGGGCGAAACTTCTTGAGTGCCCTTAACGGTCGTGTTATTTTGGAGGGGCAAACAAAGTTTTATTTAAGACATGAGAAAAATATGAAAAGTTGAGAATATTTTGCGATTTTTTGTGTGCGCTGGCCTATGGATCGATGAGTGGTACAGCAGCTGGAGTGCGTTTTTGGGCGAAACTTCTTGGCCGCTCCCCTAAATCGATGGTTTTGGTTTTTTAAAGCCATATGAGTGAAATGCTAAAACAGAGGTTTTTTTGGGACTTGATTTCTCACAGTTACAACCATCTATCTATCTATCTTGTCAAACCTTTCTTTAAGATCAACCCGTACAGCATGGGCATGTAATGATGATACATCAGTATTAGACAAGAAAAGGGGGTGATTTCAATCCAGTGTTAACTGTCACTACATTACAGTTAACCTGACTAACTAATCACCGTAGTAACTAACTTTTGGACAATGTAACAGTAACTGTTTTCCCTCCTTTTTCCAATGACTTCTTTAATCTTTACTACTCTAATACCCATTCCGCAACAAAAAGCTTATGGCTAAGGATTTGGTTGGTGGCGACTAGTCTCAGCGTCCTCCTTTAGCTTAGCTAAGTTCTTTTGTTTCTGTTTCCGACATCACTTGATTTTCAGGCAATTTCTTTTGATGCTCCTCAACAAGTACTATGGTCTTTTTCTACAGAGAAGTCCAGGCATCTTGCTCCTTTTCAGCTCTCCCAGATATTTGTCCACCTTGATTTTTCCTCTCGCTCAAAATATGAAGGTGCTGGTGCGAAGCCGAAAGAAATTCTTGATAAGAATCTCTAGTTATCTTCTAAGAGGTAGACAACCTCGCGGCATCGTAATCTACATGCTTCTTGAAAAAACCTTCAACCACAACCTCCAAAGAAGAAAGGTCGAGGATGTTGACCTCCCGAAGCCCTTAAGAATCAGAGCAACACCTTTCTCTCTTAACTTTTGAGGCTTTTTGAGGCTTTTTGAGGACTCTGCAAAGAATTGTGTGACTCAAATAAATTGCGAGGCAAAATGTTCTATTTTGTAGTGTAAATGCAGTGTGGTTCGGGAGATGAGGTAATGTGCAATAATTTTCTGTCAGTGTTATATCACACAACTAATTTCAGAATCACATCGCATAATATTTTCAACTTTTTCAAATTGTAGGAAACCCATACTTAATGGAATCCATTCCCAGTAGTAGCTATAAGAAAAGTTTGAAGAGGTGGCTTTTCATTGACAAAAGGGTTGATTTAAACAATCGCTACTTCTAAACATCCACTACTATAAAATGTCTAGTCCTGCTCTCTTTTAAGATGAACTTTTCCTTATTATTTTGTAGATACTTTAGTTATATTCTACTTCTGAATTTTCATGTTAATTTAATACTTTTTTGGTGTTCACTTACTTTAGTGTAGTTGAACGTGTGGATCGAAAATATTGCAACACCATAGAGAGAAATTTAGAACAAAAACTGATATTAGTTATTGATGATTCTTTATTGCACAGATTCCCTATTTATCTGAAAAAGGAATACACTATGAATACAATTGTAACTACTTTTAACTGATTTGAGAATGAACAGTGACAGTAAAAACTGTCTAACTAATTGGCAGTTATAACTACTTTCTTGAACTGGTTGCTGAGGTGGACTGACTTCTTTTAATCTCCCTTTCCGGCTATTTATGTCTTTCAATCTTTATTTCATGTATCAGCTTCTTGGTGTTAACTACTTAGTGTTGTTTCCTCATAGCCACCTCTTTGTTAACTTGGCTGACGCGCCTGGAGTTTTACAATTTCTACTTTCATTTGCACCTGTAAAATGAACGACGATTCTGTAAATGCTGTGTTTGATCAGTATTGGGTTTTAACTGAAACTTAAAATTCATTTTACTTACAAGAATCCGGCACGCTCCCTCCTCCAAGTGAAGATCTTCTCGACATGGTTGGTAGTGGGATGCCAGTTAAGGATTGTCTTCTCAGTGTCCTTGCATTAGATGCCGTTGATGACTTCTCCTCATTTTGGCAACTAAAAGGCGATAATGGGGCTGCTGCTTCAGTCCTTTTCTGTTGGTTCCTGTAAATTTTCACAAATAGAACACGATTATGCATCCATGATAAGGACGGGAAGATAACAGGAGTATCTCAGGCAACAGAATCACAATGTTGAACTTCCGAAAAGCTATAGCTGACATACTTTCTATCAGAACCATTAATCAGTTTCCCAATAGTCCGAAGTGATCTTCGTATTTGAGATCCCTTTCCATGAGTACTGCTAGTCAAAGGCTTCTGGAATTCAGATGAAATGATACGGTTACTTTGCATTCCTGCCTTGTTCTCACTTATAGAGGTTATCAGTGGCTCGGGTGTCTTGGGTAGTTGAAGAGAAGGAATCCTTGTTCTGTTATCTGTTGTTTTCACAACCTGGCTTTTGATGGCAGCACTTGTTGGACTCCTAGGTGCATTGCAGCTCTTCAAAGCGGAAGTTGGACTCCGAGGTGCCTGCTGCCCTTTGAAACCAGAAGTTGGACTTCGAGGAAGCTGCTGACTTTTATAGGTGGAAGTTGGACTCCGAGGTGCCTGCTTTCTTTTGAAACCAGAAGTTGGACTCCGAGGATGCTGCTGGCTTTTGAAACCAGAAGTTGGACTCCGAGGAGGCTGCCGGCTTTGAGGCTGCTGGCTTTTAAAACCAGAAGTTGGACTCCGAGGAGGCTGCTGGCTTTTAAAACCAGAAGTTGGACTCCGAGGAGCTTGCTGGTATTTGAGACCCGAAGCTGGAGTTTGAGGAGTATCCTGGCTTCTAAAAGCAAAAGGTGGACTCAGAGGAGTCTTCATGAAACTATCATTACCCGCTTGATCATACAATTTTGTGACATCATATCCTTCCTGAAGCTCAGCTGTTGCTTTAGGCTTCTGGAAAGGTGTCCTTGATGCTTCCTTTGGTTTGTTAGTTTGAGGAGTTAGTGCTTCCTTGTTAGCCAACGCGGTTTTGAGGGTCTCGATCTGCAACGATGTGAACAGTAAGCATGTAATGAATCATTATCCAACGTTCTGCAAACTTCTTTCTTGTAACCAACATTTAACCATATAATATCATAGAATGATGTATTTTACCTCTGCCTTGAGCTCTAAAACTTCGACGCTCTCTTTATTTAAACGAGCTGCACCAAGTTCCACACTCGAAACCCTCTGTGCAAACTTCAGAGTACTAATCGTTTCTCCAAAGGAATCCCCTTCAGGACTGACATGAGCAAACATCAACGTTTTCGCATGTCCACCTGAAACACACCATAAAAAGCATTAGAAAAGAAAACACTCGTCCAAAACGTTGGCCAAATAAGTGTCTAGACCAGTCATATAAGTTGATATATCTGGAGAAGTGAAATCTCGAGCTAATTGCACAAACCTAAAGAGTTCTGCAAGAGTAAGGTGAGTTCGCTGTTTCTATAAGGGATGTGGGAGTTCTTCTGTGCCAATGCTGTGATCACATCACCCAAGCAAGAGAGAGACTTGTTAATATGTTGTGCCTCTTTGAGGCCGTCGCCAGTAACTTCCGACTTGTCAACTCGTTCACTACCAGCAAGATCCACCAAATGTAGGCAACTATGGATTATGTTTCCAGATGTATCTTCACCACGCACGTGTACAGTCAGCACACTGCAAATATTTCACGTCAACGTAAAGAAAATTAACATTATTTAACTCTATTAAGTTGTCTGTCAATTGGAATTGAGTAAAGTAACTTTGAAAGTGCTTAGCCTCACCTGTGTGAGCGACTACTGCAGTTGTTCATGGCAGTAGAGCCAACAGCACGGTTCCTGTCACCAAGTTTCATCAGATCTATAACATCTCTAGCGCAATTCACTGGATGCAAGCTAGCATCAGGCAGAGGTAGACCGTTTCCGTTCATGCAGCTTCTAATTTCCAATGTATGAACGAACAGTTAAGGGTGCAATTATTTCACTTTTCTGCCTTGGAAGTGTCTCAAATTAACTCATGAAATCTGATGTAAACTACGGAAAAATCACAATGAAAGGATATTTAGTAAGCAAAGGATCGTCTGCAAGAAGATCACGAATTTGCTCATTATATATCTCGACCATTTGAACGTGGATCTTATAACTAATGATGTCCTTCCTTTCATCAGATAATAGGAATAGATCATTCAGAGCCAATTGATTGATTCCAAATTCCTTTGTTGATTCACCTCCCGGGCCAGACTGCCAAGAGAGAAATATTAGATATGGAGCTTCGGCATGGAAATATAAGGAATTGTTTTTCGTGTATGCCTCGTACGGGCTCTCACCATAGTATATGTTTTCCCAGATCCAGTTTGACCATAAGCAAAAATGCATACATTGTAACCATCCATCACTGATCTTACAAGCGGTTTAGTGTCTCGAAATACATCTTCTACAAAATTACGCAGTGTTACATGATAAAACAACAACATACCTAGTGGCTAGTGTACTCCCACAGTGTACGCAGACCTTACCCCTACCTTGGGAGGTAGAGAGGTCGTTTCCAATAGACCCTCGGCTCAAGAAAAGAGAATTAAAACATGAATAAAGAAGTCATGTCAAAATACCTACCCTGAGTGGCACTTGAACCGAAAACACGGTTAAACTCGAAAATCTTCCTCCCATCTTTCCAGGGTTTTAGTGGATCAATTACAACCAAAGAACCATCTTCTCCAATGAAATCTACGACAGTTTTCGCTTCTGCATCGAAGGCAGGCCTTATTCTGCAGTAAACTCTAATATTCCCTGAAGAATAAATTAACACAACAGTATTAGAGACTTTTAGTGGAACAAAACTTGATTCCGTCGTTTTCAGCTCTCTGATTTATCATTTTCTGTTGCCTTCCCAAAACAGTGGAAAGGGAGTGATAAAAATAGATTAAGCCAGTTTTTTTGTTATTTTGGGAAACGATTTTCTATTGCCTTAGATCCCAATGCCTTTCACAATATTGTGTTTGTCGATGCAATCGTTGTTGAAATACCTTTTAGATCCTGAACCATGTTATGCAAAGTTCTGTTTTCTTTCATAGCCTTGTGATATCCAAGAGCAGCATTAGACATATCCAGTACTTGGTCTCCTGGAACCAGGATAAATCAAGTTTTGAATTATCCTTCAAATTATAGAAACGATAGTCGATATAGACATATAGATAGGTATGTTTTCAGAAAAACAGTTGCCTACCAAGTTGCTTCAGATCACTTTGTAGCTGAGACTGCAGATTTTCAAACTCTCTCTTCGTACTCGCTAACAGGACCTTTAGATTCTGCCAGAGTAGAGTATTAGTCATCAGAGACAGCGATATTTATCAAATCAAGAATGTATTTATAGTTTAAAAAAAAACCATGCATTGAACTGAAAGGGATCTTGTGCAAATCAAAGCACTGGAAAGCGTGGGAAGAGGGACACAAATCATCTATGATAATTCAATATCATACTAGATCAACTCTTTGTCATACTGATCAAAAAGAAAAACATGTAGCGACAGATACTCGAGGGCACAATATATCCAAATGACGCATATTTTTAACATTCTTACAATGATAAGTAAATGATAGAGAGCCTTAAAGGAAAGTGAGTAGTAAATTTTAATCTAGTTTAGAGAAGACTTACTGAAAGTTCCTTTTCTTGCATCACAACTAGAGTCCAGTGGTTGCATTTTCCCTTCTTTATGCAAGCTCTACAACACTGAAAAACCAGGATTTACCTGTCAACATGAAGTTGAAGTACAATGCTATCTAATTGATATTTGATACGTCCGCTGAAATTCTACGTGCAAGGTCTTACTCATTTGACCTTTCCGTTAATAGAAAACATGGATTCTAACAATATTGAAATCTTTTGACAAATTTCTCGTAGCAAGAAATATTGGAGGGAGGTGATTAGGCACGATATGGAGCAGTTACATCTGTATAGGAAGGTGTGGAGGATGCCGATTAGGGTAGAGGGTTAGTGGTTAAGAGTTCGCCTGTAATAGTAGGGAAGAGTGCTTTATCTGCTCTGGAGTTTCTTGTTCGTGGTGTTTTGGTGATGTTTATGATTTCGAATAGATAGTTTATAGTATTCTCTTGTGGTTGTATTGTTTTCTGTATTAGCCAGTAGTGTGTTATCCCTTTTTGTTGTGTGCTTTTGTGATTGGGTATGTTGTTGTTGTTGTTGTTGTTCTCGTATCAAGAAAAGTAAAGCATGTATAGAGTTTGACGATAGTAAGCTTGACAAATTGACTGCTTTAGGTTCACAAATGTGGAAAAATGATTAAAAGTAAACGAAGCTTACCTTGTCCTTGCAGTTCCTAAGATTAGATATATTTTGGAGGGGTATGCATGCGGAGTTGTCGTCTGAGCAGCTCATCTCTCTTAACGGATCTGATTTAAACTGCATTTGGAGGAATACAAGCTATATCATTTACACTCACTCAAATATATAAAACATATGAATCGTACAAAATGATAGTCGGTAGAAAACAATATCCAGATTTGACATTAGTTTACTAATCTTTTAGCGGTATAACAATAACAATTTAAAACTATTCGCTTAGCTTTTAACAATAACAAGAAATGATCCGATTACCTTAGGGGACTTGGTTTGAAGTTGTTCCTCTAAGCAGCTAGAGAAGATCCTACTGAACAATTCAACTTGGTTCTGTTTCGGAGAAAAAAATCTTGAACATACCAGTGATTGTTGACTTTAAGTAAAGCTGCAAACAGTCAGGAGAATGCATACCGTATTCCCATTCTGAAAAGAGCCCATGTTTTCCTTCATGTCCACCATTTTTTCAGCTATAGCCTTGACAATCATGCCTAAAAATCCCGTTTAAATAACCAGAATAAACATGAATTTCAAAGTCGACAGAAAGTGAAAAACTAACTGCGAAATATGTATGAATAAAAGAAAAGTTTGTCCATCGTTATAAAGACCTTCAAGTTTCTTAATTTCTTCATCTGTCGGTGATTGTTTTGGAAAGCTAGCCGACATTTCCAATCGCCTGTGACTATCAGAATTGACTGTCACATGGGTTTGTTCTTGAATCCTTCCTCTTGAAGGGGTCAAGAGAGGAGACCTTAGAGGCTTATAACATCCGACGCCTCCAGTCATTTGCTTCCACTCGTGGTATGCTTTAAGTTCCAAAATGCAATCCACAACCTTAGTCGACGAACCTGCCTCAATATTATCCTAAGAATGCACAAAACGAAATCAGAAGTTAGTATGTCTTTACAACCTCCGTAGAATATAAAACTTAAAACAAGTCAAAATTCTATAATTTTACCCTTTCAAAAATAGATGCCTCAAAAGCTGGTAGCTTTAAATCTTCCGCGGCTACTAAAAAGTTCCGGATGTTCTCAAAATATTGATATGCTGGAAGTGGCTGAGAATCCCACATGATTGACTGTGAAGGAGTGTGGATTTCTACAACCTAATAACATAAAAACAACGATGAATGAAAAACGAATTTTGTATAAAGAGAGGGCTTTTGCATACTGAAGAGTGATGTACCTTCGGAACTGATCCTGGTTGAACTTTGTTAATTAAATTGCAAAGTACAAAGCCACTTCTCAAACAAGAAACAAACTCTCTCTCAGACGGTTGGCTTGATATACCTAATGGCCCGACGAAACATTCCAACCAGTGGGTTGCTTGATATCGCCTCAAAGCTACAAAACATGAAAACCCCACATGAATCCCATTTATCCAAAAAGGGGAAAATAATACAGAAAATAAAAATTTTACAGAAAATAAAAATTTAACACCTCCCGATTGACCACCGCGTCAGGAAGGACGGAACGAGAGCTTTGCCTACTGGTCCGGGAGAACACAATAGCTTTGCCTCAAACTCTATATTTGTGTTTGAATATCAACTTAATACATATAAATAAGCTGCATTTTCTAGAATCCGGACCTCATAAACTCAAAAATTCTATCTCCACGACAATAGTACTTAAAGAGCATCCCGATGCAATCAAGCTCCCACTATGTGCGGGGTCCAAGGAATGATCGGACCACAAGGGTCTATTGTACACAGCCTTATCCAACATTTCTACAAGAGACTGTTTCCACAGCTTGAATCTACGACCTCCATGACCTCTGGGTCCTACTTCAATCAAAGAATTGACAAATACGGATACTGAAAATAACAAAGCAAGAAAACTAAACCTGCTTCTTCAGCTTTCCTCCAAGCCAAATTGTATTCATGTCCCCTTCCTATTGTTTGATTCTCCATTAAAAATCCAATCTTTTAAATCTGTCATCCAAAGAACAAAAAAATGTTAAAATAGAACATATCATTCAGACCCCTTAACTACAAAACAATGTTACAGTTTTAACTAAACAGACTGTAAATCAATTCATAGTAAATCTAACACATTTCAAGAAAGCATCTTCATACACACAAAAAAAAAAAAAAAAATCATTAAACCCCACATCAACATACATAACATCAAGATTACATCTTTAACAATTATTCAAGAAAATTTATTCATGTCAATCAAGAAAAATGAATAGTACAGTATATCAATTCTAAAAAAATCATTAAACCCCACATGAACATACATAACAACAACAATCTTTCCTCAAATAATTTTTTCTACAGTAACTTTCAACATTTATATACATATAGCTAAACAATTAAGTATTATACATACTTTCAAGAATCTTTTTTCCTCCCTGAATAGAAAACAAAAAACAAAAAAAATGAACCCCACAAATCTTTTCACAATTTATGGTTAGGAAATCAAAGTAAAAAATTTTGAGCTGAGGGGAAGTGAAAGTTATAGAATTTTTTTATTATTACTTTTTACTCTATTGTTTAGCCTCGGATCCGAACCTAAAGGCTCCGGAATCGTAACGTTAGTAAAAAATTGAATTCAAATTGGTGGGGTCTTTAATCTACACCTTTGATTGTTGCCACGTGGAGTGATCATAGCTGTTTATTTGAGTTTGCGGAGATATTGGTAATCTTCTTTTTATATCAATCAAAAGTGAAGAAGAATCTTTTCCATTTTGTGTTTGTAATATTTCTTTCTTTTGTAAAATATTTTTTCGTTGAATCGGAGAAAACACGACTAGTTAGAAAATTATGAGATCGTAATTTGATGAGCTTTTTAGCTAGTAATGATGAAAAAATCGGTTGAGTTACTCTAAACATATGTTTTCTTCGATTTTTTAACCTCTCACTTTAGATTTATAGCCATTAGATTTGAGTTCAAATCATAACTAGAAAGCACAACTAGTTAAAAGATTATGAAATCGTAACATGATGAACTATCGAACTGTTTCGCTAGTGAAAGTGTTTTCTAAAAAAAAATAAAATTGGTTGATTTATACTAGACATATATTCTGTGCGATTCTTGTTTATCTCTTACTTCATATAGCAAAAAAAGAAAAATTGTCCAAAAATATTTATAGTTGTCTTCCCTTTTTTATTTTTAACCTTATTATAACATGTTTTTTTTTATTTATTTATTATTACTAGAATAGTGTACGTGCGTTGCACGTGTATCATAAATTTTGTATGTAATTAAAAAGAAGATGATATATCTCTCCTACAATAGGAAAAAATATTGGAGAATATTTTGTTATTAATAAGAAACATCAAACAAAATATAAAAGCATTCCCAAAGCATTTATCAAAAATTTATTACTCATTTTAGTTCATTCTATTTTATTTTGTCGTATAAATTGAAATAAATCATACTAATCTCTAAATAGTATTTAGCTATTATACATTTTTTCAAAATTTTATAAACATTTTGTTTGTATTAGAGAACCATTTCTTTTCTCATAATAGTATTTAGCTATTATCTTATTTCCAAAATTTTATAAACATTTTGTTTTTATTAGAAAAGCATATGCTAAGGCTTCAACATATTTTTTTCAAAATCAAAATGAAGATTATTTTAGATGATGACAATACATTGTGAATATGTTAGCGTGATTGAGGTTATACTTTATTAATGTTAAGGTTATTTTAACACATTTATGTATTTTTAATTTATGACAATTAATGTATAAATCATTTTCAAATTTTCCAACTACAAAAGGGCCAAAAATATATATTTATTAGCGTCGTTGAGGTTTTGCTGGATTACTGACAAAAATATTTTAATATATTTTAAATAATTTCAATAAATTAAGACTATAAAATTTGAAAGTTTTAGTTACTTTTCTAGAGATTTTGTGTCAAATAAAAATATTCAAACACAAACTAATATATATATTTATGTGATACAGTTAAATTTTTTTTCACTTTAGGAATATATATATATATATGTGTGTGTGTGTCACATAAATAAAAATAGAATGAGATGATAATATGATACTGAATAATTTTTTTTTTTGGTTAAAGTATTTAAATACAAAATTTAAAAAAAAAAAAAAAAAAAAAGGTGATCCAAAGCAATTTCCTTAGGCCCAAAAGTTTGCCTAACCCGATTCAGATAATAAAAAATCTGTGAGATAACTTTACTTTTTTGAAAGCACAATTCAGACAATTAAAAATCTGTTGGATAACTTTACTATTAGAAAGCAAAAAGCTTTGTCATCTTGAATGTTATTCACATGCAAATTAAATCAAATTCCCCAATATGAATAACCAATATCTTATACACAGAATCATCAGGTAATGTAGCATTTTTGCAGATCCTTTATATGTTGCTGAGTTTAAAGTGAGTTTTTAATTTTTATTTATTACTTCTCTTTACCTTCAATTAAAAGTTACATTTTAGAGAGAAAGAGGTGTGATTTTAATGAGTTAAAGCATCAATGTTAAATACTTGTATGTAAAAGAGTGAGATTATCTGTGTTATACCAGAAATTAAACATTTGATGCATGTTAGTTTAGGGCTTTTGGCTGAAGGAAAGGTGAAAGCAAGTTGATTTAGAGTCGTTCCAAAATGATTTTTTGGTTGCGATGGATAATTACTATAGTTTCAGATATAATTTGTGTTAGGCATGTTAATCTTAACAATTTTGAATGTCTTTATGTATGCATGTCAGCTCAGATACATGAATTTGAATTTCTGAATCGAAGCAGGTGGCATGCATGAGTTTTATGTGTATTTCCTACCGAAAGTAATCTTCTCTACATCTTTTAGGGTGTTTTGTGTTCCAATTGTTGGTTGAATTCATTTGAGTTGTTTATGGTTGTTCTTTATTTTTATTTGGTGTTTTCTTTTGATATAATTATGATTTTTGATGAAAATTCCTTATAGAGGTATGGTTTTTCCAGCTAATTTGCATCTGTTTATCGTGTTGTTGTGATGTAGTTTTTGTTCTGTTTGTTTGAGTCTAGGGTATATTGAATTTTCTTCAACTGAAAATGTATTTAGTAAGAATTCAAATCTATTCTTCGCCTGTTTGCATGAAATGTTTTAAATTTTCTTTGCTTTTTCTGTGATGGTAAACTTTCATATAAGAGGTCATATAATGTTGTTTTAACACATAGCTAACTTGTTTTTCCAAGTAGGAAGACACGTTAGACTCAAATAAATTGCGAGGCAAAATATTCTATTTTGTAGTGTAAATGCAGTGTGGTTCGGGATGAGGTACTGTGCAATAATTTTCTCTCAGTGTTATATCACACAACTGATTTCAGAATCACATCGCATAATATTTTCAACTTTTTCAGATTGTAGGAAGCCCATACTTAATGGAATCCATTCCCAGTAGTAGTTATAAGAAAAGTTTGAAGAGGTGGCTTTTCATTGACAAAAGGGTTGGTTTAAACAGTCACTACTTCTAAACATCCACTACTATAAAATGTCTAGTTAACAAAACTATTGGTAACTATTTAATTTTTTCATGTCACTTCTAAGTCCTTCAGATAATATCCTTCTCTCTTTTAAGTTGAACTTTTCCTTATTATTTTGTAGACACTTTTGAATTTTCATGTTAATTTAATATTTGTTTGGTGTTCACTTACTTTAGTGTAGTTGAACGTGTGGATCGAAAATATTGTAACACCATAGTACTGGTTTATTAGTTACATATGATTAATCTCTGATACCAAACTCCTCAAGAACACAACAACACACACCAAAATCAGTCCACTAGTTCAAGAACTATGGACCCTTTTGATGACCTCTCTCGGATTCGCAAGAAGAACAGGAAGGGAAGTGATATCAAGAGTAAAACACGCTAAAACAGCAACAACACTTGATGAACAAGATGCAATAACAACAACACACGGTTACAAGACAAGAACACAAACGGATTACACTAGATATAGACAAACGATTACAAGAAAGTAAAGATAGATAGATAGACAAAGGGATGGTATAATATTAACAACTCAAAAGCTTATTCCACTTTTGGACCTATAATATCACATACAATCTAAACCTATCTCTTACATGACCTCAAGGGAACCAGAATTCCAGAATTCCCAAGTAATCTCCGTTTCTAAGTAAATGATCAACCCAAGGATTTCACCTTGCTAAAGACTCTCAAAGAGGCTACAAAATATATTCTCCAAAAATCTCTCCAAAATGACCTAATGAGGTTCTATTTATACCTAGGTTAACTTATTACAAATGACTAAAAAACCTTTGTAAAGGGCGGATGACCCTAATGGCCCACACTAGGCCACTCCCCAGCCTGCCTGGGGGTCAATTTTCGATCAAAATCACACCCTTAGTGTAGAGCTTGGATAAGCCAGCTTCAGTGTAGGGCTTGGAAAAGCCGATATTGTACGTTGCTTAGAAACGGTGGTTGTGAGGTAAAGTTGATTCCCTTAGCGGTCACTGTAAGAAGATTGGTTTTTGTACTTGTGGATTTTAAGGGTTTTTACGTTGAATACACGTTTGGGTTCTTGTTCTTCGCAAGTCCTTATATCATCTTGCCTATCCTTTACTTTTCTTGCAATATTTGTGTATGTTTCTTGTTCTTATTCACGGATTTGTGTGTTATTGTCAAGAGGGAATTTCTATCTTGTTCTCGGTTGTCTTTGTATTGTTAGCTGTTTTTTTGTTTCGTGAGCGTTTCGTTATCAAATCTCCCTAGCACGCCCCGATCGATTTTCGGCGCACAAAACGCCCGGACCCCGGGTCCACCCCAAAACCGTGGGCTATAGCACACCGATTTGGCCCAAAAATGCCCCGTTCGCGTCGTTTGTCCACCCAAATGGCCACGAAAAATTAAACGAACCACACTGGGACGATCCCCAACCTCCATGGTAGGCCCCGATCGATTTTTGGCCCACAGCACGCCCGGATCCCGGACCCACTCCCAAAACCGTGGGCTATAGCACAACGATTTGACTCGATAATGCCCTGTTCGTGCCGTTTCACCCGTTTGTCCACCCAAATGACCACGAAAAATTAATCGGACTACACTGGGATGATCCTCAACCTCACAGCATGCCTGGACGCTGGCCCACCCCCGAAACCGTGGGCTATAACACACTGATTTGGCCCGAAAATGCCCCGTTCTCCCCGTTTTGCCTATTTGTCCACCCAAATGTCCACGAAAAATTAAACGGACCACACTGTGAGATCCCCAACCTCCCTGGCACACCCCGGTCGATTTTTTACCAACAACACGCCCGAACCCCGGACCTACCCCCGAAATCGTGGGGTATAGCACACCGATTTGACCAGAAAATGCCCCGCCCGCACCGTTTCGCCAGTTTAACCACGCAGACAGCCCTGCCGACCCCGCCAACGCATACTCCCCCGCTCCTCAAACTGCCTGGGAACCCCATGCATTGACTGATACCCATATGAAAAATTGAAGTAATCTTAAATTTCTATCCTGCGACGGGAGTTTTAAAATGTCTTACCTTTTGAAAACAATGAGTGGTCATCACTAAGAGCTCAAACAAAATTGATCCCACACATTCCAAAAAGTTCATGGACACACAAAAAATTGATATTATCTTTAATTCCTGTTTGGGACACGTGGAGTAAAAAGAAAGTGTCAATATGATCATCCAATTCTGTTGTTTTGATGGCTCTATAAAATCATTCCCTTGAGATTACATATTGTCAACAAAAATAAAATTTTGCCAAACTATGGGCTGATTTACTACATTAACTACTACTACATTAACCAGAAAGTAGAAAATTAATTAATGCCTAGTGTACATCAAAACTATATTCCAAGTATAGTCTCCTGCCCCGGAATCCTATTGAATAATAATCTGTACAAGTAATATACAGTTGTGAACTTGTCATTCTGCTTCCGATCCGACCCGACCCGACCCGACCGAAAGAGATAAAAAAAGATGTAATATTTCCCTTGTCCACTGTTATTAGCCAGCAAAGAGATTATTGTGTCTCAATGCCTCTTCTTCTGCACCTGCTCTCCCACCACCACAGCTGAGATCTGAAGACGGATAGTTAGGGTGGTTCATAGGAGGGGTGGCAGTAAATGCTGGTTCAAGGTTATCGTTAACGCTCTTAGTTGGCCTCTTCAATCTTTTTGGTCTTTGTTGTTGCATGTCATTGTCTTGTCGAAAGCCGTCTATATCATCTTCCAACAGTGAGTTGGGTGATGCAGACTCCAGATTTTTCGGATTCTTTTGAGGCCTCGATCTTGGGGTTTGCTTGTTGGAGGAACCTTTCCTCTGCACATAGAAGATTATGAACTAACATGCATCGAAATACATTTAGCGGGACATATATGGATTTTCTTTTTTTTCTTTCAGAAAGAAAAGGATTTCTTCTCTACAATGTCTACCTTAGCTTATCCCAACACAAACTTGGTCAGATGATGCAGATATTATCGACTGGACGGTACTTTAAACATGTCAAATGCAGAAAGAGTAACTAGACAACTTAAGTCTATGAAAAGGTCGAATCCAAAAACAATATTTGAATCTGAGAAGAAAGTGGGAAATAATCACCTTTTTATTTCTTGATTTTGCTTTCTCCGGGTCAAGACCGTCATTCCCATTCCCAACAGATTCACCGTTTGTAAGATCTTCCAGTGTTGCATCACCATCTGCACCAATACGGATGCCTTTTATGCCACCTTTTCTCTTTTGTCTTTCTCTAGCCTGCTATTGAACCAGCACCATATTGCTCGGTCAGAAACAAGAAACAAGCTGAAAAAGGAACGGGGAAAAGACTGAAACGGGTAGTAAGAGAGCGCATTCTCTCAACACTCTTCTTATATCCCACCTGAAGAGGAATTTCCTTCAGTTTCTGCTCCAATTGTGCATCATCAATCAATAAAGAGACAACATCTTCTGCAGCAAAAAGTTCGCCCTGGACATGTCCTCCTGTCATGACAAGCTGCTGCACGGTGTTTTTCTGACTGGCTCTCTGCAGAATTTTCTCTTCAACCGAATCTTTACAGATTAAGCGATAAACCGTAACCTGCAAGTGAAATAATACCTCTTTACATGGTGGAAAAATGATCACAAGGGAAGAAAGGCCATTTGCAAATTATTTTATTATCATCTTTACCAGAAGAATGTAATACCGTTAACTGGGAAAAAAAAGGAATAAGGACTATTGGCATGAAAGTACACCCTTGCGGACAGAGATAGCTTGGAATCTTTCTTATTGCTCATTTAATTTCTGATTAAAGAAAGGTTAGTACATCCACTACCAGATTTTTCTGTATAAACCAACTGATTAGCTAAAACTGGGCTCTCTTAGATGCAAGCAAGTTCTCAATCATCTTTTCTTTCTTTTTTTTTTTTTTTAATATGATTTCTTAATCATCATTTCTGAGTTCTCTCAAAAGCAGCATTGTCCAGGAAAAGATGACACAAAATCATTAGCTTTAGAAATAGTGTTGTGTGGTCAAAAAAGAAAATGTAGAAGTTGAAAACCTACATCCTTCGTTTGACCCAGCCTATGAGCTCTATCCATGGCCTGTAAATCTAAAGTTGGATTCCAGTCATTCTCATAGAAGATGACAGTGTCAGCAGCTGTCAAGTTGATACCAATCCCCCCTGCTCTTGTACTCAGCAAGAACACAAAGATGTCGTTCCTATAAGGCAATCAACATTAGTCAGTAAAAATACAACATAAACGGATTATAAGTCCCTTCGAATTCAAACATACCGATGCTGGAAATCATTGACCATGTCTCGTCGATCCGTTATAGTGGAAGATCCATCGAGCCTCAAGTACCTATATTTCCTGTAGTGCATATAGTCCTGCAAAGCAAGTGAAAATATTAGCAATTTCACAAGTGAAATGTTCCTTAATTGTTTCAATTTTAGATCCACTACCAATAAAAAACTTTCCAAGTCACAGGATTACGTTGCAGTAGAAAACATACTCCGGTCTTTGCAAGCTGAACGCCCAACAAGATAAATCACACAGATAGGGAAACCACTATAAGAGTTTCATACACTATAAAGAAAAGAAGTTGTCTGTGTATGCCTAGTTTCATATAGTATGCTCAAGAATCCACTCCATGATTCAATATAACCGAAGTTTGGTTGGACTTCAAAAGAAAGTGATACTCAAGATTCATAAATCATGCATGGGCGGGTCTAAGTATCAGTTATCAAATAGTTCTTCCTAGATGAGCTACAAATCTCTCCAAACATTGACAGCTGGCGACCTGTACTCTAAAGCACAAAAACACGGGACGAGGTACTACATGACAAACATATACCAGTGCTTAATTTAGCAACTCATGATTATGTTTTGATCAATTCGATCCAGGAACTACAAAAAAGTTAATATGCAAGCTGCATTTTGCATTTATACCAGCATGGTTAGTGAACCAAAGCATTACTGAGACCACCACTGCCAAGAGAATTTTGATCAGATACCAGTAATCTTACTTTCCCTCAAAAGTGTCTTCACTCTTCTTTACTCTCAAGAGCTAAAACCGAAAGAGAACATAGAATTTCATACAGGCAATATGCCACTGCTACTAGCATCATATCATAACAAACATACAAATCGAAACCGCCATGGAGCAGCAGAAAGATTAAAATACCTCTAGAATATCCAACATTTTTGTCATTTGTGCAAAGATAAGAACACGATGATTCCCTGCCCGCAAACGCTTTAATAATATGTCAAGTGTTTGAAGCTTCCCTGAGTCCTGTAATTACATAGGAAATTTAGATATTTTATGTGTTTAAAGGCACATAGATGTATTAAAGAGGAAAGGAAAATAGAAGGAACAGATAAAGGAAAAGATAACATGCCGTTAACATCTTTGCAGGGTCAAACGGTTGCATGGGCGGACATGACCCAAAAATTTTGTATGTAAGCTGAAGAGCAGGTTGTGTAATGGATAATTCAGAGTCTATCTCTTGTATTAAATGGTGTGCAGCACCTGGCTTCCTAGGACCATTAAATTCCGATGTACGTGCAAACCCAACCAACAACCTTTTAATCCATGGATGGTGTAGTTCCTCAAGCATTTTGTAAGCAAAATTTCTGTCAGAGCAATGAGCATTTATCTGCAAGATACATCTGGTAGTTAGTAACCATTGCATACACATGGAATCCTTAAGAGCAAACAATATAAAATCACTTACAGGGGGTGCTCTTGTTCTAGGAATAAAGGAGTATATCGAATGCAAGAGATTAACATTAGATAAAAGCCTATCCTGATGTTCCATGACCAAAGCCTCAAATGGTGCATCACCGGGCCCTGTTGCAAGTCTTGTTCTTAATAAATCTGATTCTGACTTGGATGGAAGCAATAACATCCGTGTCACTGCTCTTATTTTGTCCCGTCCAAGGTCACTATAACAGAGACCGTTATCCTCAGACTCCATCAAGTCCAAAATTTCATCCAAAAATTGTCGGTTGGCTCTCACAATTGAGAATAACAATTTCTCCAATGAAGAACCAGTTGCCAAAAATGCAACCTCCACGGGTGACATATCAACTAAACGAGTAAAACCAAATGTTCCGCTCCGTATATAACCAACATCCGACTCATGCATTTCTTGGAATATGGACCGGTGAATATTCTCTGGAGAATATATGTTAAAGTACTTCTCAAATAATTCTTTACTTACACCCAGCCCCATAGTTGAGTGAAGCATGCTCGATCTATTAGCTCCTCGGTAAACGAGCTTTGGTATCTGAAAGGGATTTAATACAAAGAGTAAGTTCAATAAGCATGAAATTTCCTGATTATTAAAACGTCCCACTAAGCCAACATTTCACTGCTGCCTAAGGGTGGCAACGGACCGGAACCGGAAACTCCGGACCGGAATTACCGGATCCGGAACGTTTCCGGAACCTCGTTACCGGGTTATGTCTCCGGAACCGGAGTTACCGGAACTGGAATACCGGAATATATACCCTGTTCGGACCGGTCCGGTAGGTACCGGTGTGGAACCGGAACGGACCGGTCCGATACCGGAACGTTACCGGAATTTTGGTCGGCTACCAGTTTTTTTTTTTTTTTCTTTTTTTAACTTTTAATTGAAATTGTAACTTAATTGAGATTAATTTATAAGTTAAATATATATATTTTTAACTTATATAGTTTATATAATTTATTAATTTTTTTTAATAAGTTTAAGTTGTAATTATTGTAAATTCAAATTCAAATTCTGACCGTTATTCCGGACCGGAAACCGGTCAACCGGTACCGGAACCGGAAATACCGGAACCGGAAATACCGGAAATTTTCGAAGGTCCGGTCCGGTTTCGTTATCCGGAACATTTGGTACCGGTAAACCGGAACCAACCGGACCGGTTTGTTACCGGAACCGGAATTCAACCGGAACCGGAACTACCGGAACGGAACGGAAGGTTCCGGTTCCGTTGCCACCCTTACTGCTGCCACATGTATACATTTAGGAACATCAGCAAGAATCATCTGGCTGAAGTGGCCAAGCTGATGGAATCATACAATATTGTTCTTAAATTCACGAAATACGATTAATTCACATGTTCTACAAGATTGAGCTCCAGAGTAAACAATAACTTGTTGGAAGAGTCGCTTGGAACACAATGTATACAACAAAAACAACATACCCAGTGTATTCTCACACATTGGGTTTAGGGAGGATAGAGTGTACATTGTTTGTACCACTACCCCAGAAGTGATAGAGAGGCTATTTCCGGTTGGAAAGGGTATTATTGGTCTTTTTATATGGTCTTGGGCAATTCTCACCTCTTGAGCTAGCTTCTAGCTTCAGGGGTTGAGTTAGCCCCAAGATTCATTTTCTTATCATGGTATTAGTGTCGGACTCAACTTAATTCTTAGTTTACCCAACATTCTGCCCCATCTCAAATTGTCCTTGCTCCGAATGTCTAATCCTGATCGTGTGATGGGGTATTAATTTGGGAAGCGTATTATTGGTCTCTTTAGATAGTCTTGGGCAATTCTCACCTTTTAAGCTAGTTTTTGGGGTTGACTTTTTTTTTTAAAACTAAGTTTTTGGGGTTGACTTAGGCTCAAGGTCCATTTCTTATCCGTTCATTTAATAACGTCCTAAGTTTTCAACACTAACTGCTTAAGAAACAAAACAAATTCACCATTCCTCTTTATTGGAAGAGAGACAATCCGGCATCAAACATCACCTCTGAGGTCATAAGATTTAGCTTCAAGATGGCAATTTACAGTTTCCACGCTTCAATATTATATTTTGGAATAACGGAAACCATGGAATGGCTTGAAGGGGCCAAACGAGGATTATAATTGCAGAATGATATTATACCTAACGATTAATGTTCCAGAAATATCAATTAAAGAAGGAAAACAAGAAGCAGATGATACATTGAATAAGGCAGTTCTCCGAGCAGATATAAACAATAATAACTCCACGAAGAAGCATAAAGTGTTCCAAACAGTACCTGGTATGTAACAGGACTTCGACCGCCAGAATAGAATACATCTTCCAGTTCCCCAAAGGGAGCAGGAAGAAGTGGATATGGAACATCTCCAAAATAGAAGTAAGAGCTTCCTTCATTTCTCTCAAACAGCTCTGGATGGTTGCAAACCTGGCAATTTCCAATAAAAGGAACAGAAACTTAGTGGGAAAAAAATGAAAGAAAAACACTAGTATGAAAGGTCCACCATACAATTATCAGCTGATGTAACACGAAAGAGCAGTACAAAACAAGAGATCAATCACCTTCCTCAGCTGGATAACAATATTCATCAAGTTTACTAATTTCTTGTCATTAATACCACGGCTGCTATCAAACAACTCAGCAAGGGAAATCTTGTTTTTTATTGCTTGATAAAATGCCAGCTGACGAGAACTCAATTTACAGTGGACTGTGATTTCAGTTTTCCCAGTCAACTCAGAAACCACATCCTTTTTAACCCGCCGCAGCATGAAAGGTTTCAAAATGGCATGCTGTTTAGAAGAATCAGAAAGAGAAATTCATCAAGATGGAAACACCAGTTAACCAAGAAGGTATGCCAATAATATCAAGATTAATAGAGAGAACAAAGATGGAGAGACTAATACAGGGTTTGATGATTAACAATCCACACAGTTCCAGACAAGATTGATATACAATTCCAGAAAAGATTGATATTCACAAATAATAATAACAAGGATATATCTAACCAAATACTACAGTGGATGTCCTGACACCAGAAACATACAAGAGAATATGCTCATACAATCAGGAGTAGAACAGTTAGGTGCTTACTCAATTATGGAGTGTTCTTGACAAATTCAAAATATTAAAGATGACAATATGCTCATACTACATGCCTACTTTTGTTAAATCAAAGTGACCGGAAATATTCCTCAGAAAGAAATTGAGTCACTGTAGGTCAGAAGCCAGTTGTATCTAAAGATATTGGATTGTCTGCATATACAATTACAAAACAAAGATCCATTACCAGTCGGCTGAGCTGGTGCTCGTTTAATGACCCACCATGCTCCGCGTGGTTTTCGATTCTGATCATAAAGCACAAAGAACCATCATCAACATGCACAACGATGCATTAAAGCAGGAAACACCTTACACTGCAACATACTTACCCTTTGGAAAACCATTCATTAAATTGTTCATGGCTATCAAATAAGGTAGGCATAATAAAGTGGAGGAGAGACCACAGCTCAGCCATGTTATTTTGAACTGGAGTTCCAGTCAGAAGCAAACGGTTTCGACAATTGAAACTCAATAATGTCTTCCATCTTATACTGTCAATCAGAGCACAACAGGACACAATGAGAGAGAAGTTATGACTAACAATTTGTTTGCTTATTTATTTGTCTGTAGGTGCAACAAGATACATGATGTGCAGATTTAAATACAACAACATAACCAATGTAATCCCACAAGTGGGGTCTGGGAAGTGTAGTATGTACGCAGACCTTACCCCTACCTTGGGAGATAGAGAGGTTGTTTCCAATAGACCCTTGGCTCAAGTAAATAAGTAAATAAGTAAATAGATATGCCAGAGTTTTAAATTGCAGCATTTAAAAAATGAAAGTTGATGTTCTTGACACCATTTGCATCCTTGTTAAATCTTACTAATGCTTCTTCGACGTGGCGAATCAGTAAGGAAGTACCTGAAAACAGCTAGCCTTTATACGCAATAATGTAGATGGAAAAACAAAATACTGTAGTATGTATATCCACGGGCATGGAAAGCAATTGAAACTAATCTATTCACTTCCAAAATCAGTTAAAAGGAGAAAAGATTTCAAAAAATAGAAAAAAAGAAAAAACACAAAAGAGTAAGAACCTATAGTGAAAATATTACTTCTGGTCTAATGAGTAGCCGACAGTATGTGCAAATCTGCTTTAACATTTTTAGCACGGTAACGATTACAAAGTTGATCAACTGTGCAGGATATACTCATCACGTAATACGGACACTGAATTAAATAAACAATAGAGTAATTTATGGTTTTCCTCAGCACGAACACCAAAACTTCATATACTGTACCTTAAAATAATTGCTATTTATGTAAAGTTTTTGCAAACAGCTTCGAATTAAGAGAAGTAGATTTCAGATGATTGAATTTGAAGGTACAAGAAAATCAACTATATGATTGTTGTTCCCAGCTGTGTTGCACTTGCTCGAACTCTTGAAAATACCCCCGGGTATAGTTGGATCCCCAAAGGCTATGCATCTTTTTGGAGGATCCAACACAGGTGCAGCAACTCTTTGAAAGAGTCCGAGCAATGTAGCAACTAGAAAGCAAGTTTGATTTTCCCAATAGCTAGTGAGAATTACCAAGTGTATAATATGATAGATGTTAACAAGTTTGATAGCAACTAGAAAGCAAGGGTCGTGGTATTCAATAAGGTATTGCTTAGCAGCTTTGGGTTTCACCACATTCCCAGTAAATGATAACATTTACTAATGGCATAAAATCAATCATTAGGACAAAGTTTGCAAGGCCGTAGATCAGACCTCTGTGAGCTTTTGATTGCCTGGGCTTCATCCAGAACCATGTATTGCCATTTAACACGTCTAAAGTATTTCTCGTCGGAGACTAGTAGTTGATAGCTAGTAACGAGAATATGGAATCCAGCATCCCTGAAATCAAAGTTTGGCTCCATCACTAAAATTATAACAGACGAATACCAAATTTCAATTTATGGATTTTGTTTATTTAATAGAAGCATAGATAAATAATCAAGAGAGGAACCAAATGCTAAACCTTTCCACTGCCAAGAAATGCTTGCTATAATTCAGATATAATTGTTAATTTCATCACCAACTACATTGGGTAGTTTAATATCTAGAAAGATTGGTTTCACCAGAGCTCCATTGAATTTTCAAATACGATCTCAAGCATCCCCATGGGAGCAGTTACTCATTATTGGCACTAACAATTTAGTAGACTTAAAAATATTGCTTAACTCAGAGACTTAACTTTGACATTTAGGTGATCGCCCCAACATCCTTCCCTCCCTTTCTTCACTATACTTGTACATGTTATATTCCTAGTTACCCCGATCAATCAACCATCTAACCTATGATTAGCTTTGCTACATAAAAGAGATCATTTTTATGAAGCAAAATTTGCCTCACAATACTATTCATCAAACCAGTATGTGCCTTACAAAGCAAGAATGTCAATGAACAAGAAAAGAATAGCAAATCCACGATCAATGAGGGGGACATGATAGAACCAGGGGGCAAGTCTATTATTCCTGTATTATGTATAAGACAGCCAAAGCCAAATGAAATTACCGTCGATAAAGACGTTTTGGGTTAATATTCTTCCGAAGCACCACTCGTTCTTGTAACCCTCCCCAATATGGAAGAGTTTTTAGATCAGGGCAGAAACGACCAATTTCATCAGCCCAGTTGTTCAAGACTGATGCGGGAGCAACAACTAAAAAGGGACCCCATATATTCTTGTCCTGCAAAGATCAATGAAGTCAAGTTACTAGATACTCTACCAGACAATTTTTTTTTTTTTTTTTTTTTGATAATTTACTACAAGATAGTGATAAATAAAACATGAACAACTAGATTGCTTACTTCTGCCAAATGAGCCAAGAAAGCCATGGCTTGGATTGTTTTCCCAAGACCCATCTCATCAGCAAGAATGCCATTTAAACCCTGACAGATAAAGTTGAATGCTGTAAGTCAGCCAAGCAAGACCTCCAGAGAGGTTGCGCAAAGAGACGAACTTCCAGGAAATAACAACTTACCTGCTCATAACAATTTACAAGCCACTGGAGTCCTTTCAACTGATAATCTTTAAGAGTACCCTTGAATAATTCTGGCGCTTGTACCGTTGAAGCCACAGGCATGGTTGACCTAAAGGTGCACCAAAACAGCAAGTGAGTCCAACCCAGAGAGTGGAGCAATAAAATTTGTGACACCAACATCTCTCACCCAAAGAACAAAGATGATCTCTCGAAGGGAACTCAAAAACTCACGGATTCAATAAGTCTATGTTAGCAGCTGCAGCATCTTGCTGAGAGGGTTCAATTTCAGCAGCTTGCCGCAGTTTCAGACATTCACTATCAAATGCACTAGTCATCATTTTCTGCTTTGAAACTGCATCCTGTGCAGCTTTCAGAGCCTCTTTTCTCAGTTCTGCCTCTTCAGGATCCTCTTCCTCTCCAGGTCTAGCTTCAGTAGAACTTAACAACATTTCTTGGTCATTTGTCATTTCATCACCTAACGTCGCAGCCTCAGAGGGTAAAGTTGATTTATTTTGCATGAAATGGCTGTAAAGTTCAGTTTGTGATAGCAGAAAGTTGAGCCTCTGTTGTTGTCGCTTTGCTTCACGAAGCTCCTGTTCACGCTTCAAAGCTTCTGCTGCTTCTTTTTCCTCCCTTTTCCTTACTTCTGCCTGCAACATTATAAATTTTAAATCTTAGGGAGTCCTCTAGTCAAACAGTGAACAGCAGAAACTCATGAAGAACTATGTTCATTAGCATATTCAATCTTCTAGAGGAAACACGGTGATAGACATGCATCTTTATGAATCTTGTTTTTTTCCTTTTAATACGGTAAAAGACTGTTAAATGGGTACCATGATGGTACAAAGAAAGGAACAAAAACAGCATGGAACAGAAAGCAGTCTACTACATTCTTCTTCCTCACATTTCCAAATAATCGTATATACTGGAAAGCTATCTTTATGAGTCCTGAATCCAGATAAATATATATATTCTTTTATCATAAGTGTATCAATACTCCATTGCAAGTTTAGTAACCAACATATAACTAAAAAGTGAAGAAACTCTTACAGCAACAATATCATCAGTCTAGCATGCCATTATAATAAAATATAAAATAAGGACAGAACTAGGAACTGCATTAGGTGAATATATCATTATCACCTACCATTTCTTCTCTGGGATAGTAAAAGCTAAGACGAACATATAAACAGAGAGCTTTATTTTGGTTGGTTATGGATGCAGTTAACCATGTTTGATTTCTTTTATATTTTTTTTTTTTTAAAAAGGATGCAGGTAACCATGGTGGACTCTTCCTTCCTCCCTCCTATACGGCTGCTCAGGTCGCTCTTGAATAGCAACTTTTCGTGCATACCGTAATAGCAAAAAGTTCAAATGAAATAATATAAAAAGGAAGAATTTAAGTACCATCTCCTTGTCAACTCTCTTCCAGAACACGAGCATGTCCCTAGAAAGTTTCCTTGTCCGAATTGCTGCACCTCTCATCACCTTAATTGATCTACTAATTTTCATCTTTACCTGATTAAAAAGAAAAGAAGAACCAACCCACGACTCAAGTAAGAATGTCCAAATGACAACTAGCAGTGGAAATTTGCAGAATCACATGAAGAATCACACACAAATTTGTTCGTACAAGATCCAGTATTGAATAGAAAAATATCAACATAAAAGCTTCAGCTGTGCTTACCTCTCTCTGACAAGTTTCTGCAAACCTCTTGGCATCAGTCAATTGCCTCCTGTGGAAATTGATGAATGTCTTATGATGTTTTGGAATTTCTTTCCTGACAAGGTTTATCCAATATTTTTCAATCTTCTCCATTTCTTCCTTCTCAATCACAGAAGGATCTTTCGTCAACTTTGGCTTTTTGGGTAGACTACGTTCAATAATCTGCAGCTCAAGGTGACCACTCAGACGTAAGTAACAGGACTAAATGCCCAATATAACTATGAGATAAACACAAAAGAGAATTACTGACCTCATAGGTGTCTCCTTTCTCTAACACTTTCACATAGTAAACTTGTAAGACACCACCCTCTGACAATATAGAACGCCGTATACCTCCTGCAGCCCCCTCAGGGATGGAAGAAGCCTCTAATGCGGCTTCGCTGACTAGCAGACTGAATTTCTGACCGGCACTATTAACCGGATGGGCTCGCAATCGTGCCTGAAGAGATTCAAACTGTGGCTTGGGATCACCCATTCCTGCTTGACGTTTGGGCCCAAGTTTCTTATCAGAAGCCATCATTGCAGCCAAAGTCTCCAAATCAAGTGTACCCTTGAGGTAAATTTCATTAACTTGAATATCCGACAGGGCTGGCAAGTTTAATGATGCTGTCAGCTTTTCATAGGGTGGGGGGATCTTGTACGTGATGTCTTCCCCAAGATCCAAGAAAGCAGGTTCATAAATAGATCTGTAAACCTTCCAAATGTTAGGTGACACACTTTACCTTTTTGCAGGGTTAAAAATCCAAACGACATGGTAAAAGTCTCAACATTCATTTGAAAAGATTTAAGTGAAAGCAGAGAGGCAAACCTATCACCACCATATCGTCCTGAAAAATCTGACTGACTATGGTTTCCTAAGCTCTGAGTGCTATTCTTAAAAAATTCTGATGCAGAGCCAAGTCTGAGCGCTCCTCCTCTATGATCATTTGTTAACTTCTGGTCTCTTGATCCTCCACCACTTCTCATCGCAGGTACCCCATTACGAGTAGCTGCAGGGCTTGTTGAGGAATTACCAAGCCTCCTCTTATACTTTGAAATGTGCTCTCCCAGCATTGTTCTATACTTTTCCTCTGAAATATAGGTACTATAAGCTTTGTCCCTATCCCCGTCCTCATCACTACTATATGAAGACCGCCTCTTTTTCTTCAACTCCCTGCCAGACATTATACCATTACTCTGGTTCCCGAGCACTCCACCTATCAACCAACATAAGATGCAGCTGATTATTACAACAGTGCATTAGCCAAATTTTTCATTGCTTCAAGAAGGTCAAATTTGCATTGCAATAGGAGAAAGAGAGTGCATTTGCTAACTAAAGGATTTTCATTCTTTTGAACTAATATTAATAGTAATAAATCTTTTTTACTGAGAAGAATGTGTTATCAGTAAGGGTGGCAACGGACCGGAGTTTTTAGGTTCCGGTCCGGTTCCAGTAACGCTCCGGTACCGGTTGCAACCGGTATACCAGAACCCAACGGTCCGGAATCCGGTACCGGTGCGGAGCAGATTAATTTTCCGTTTCCGGTGCCAGTTGACAAATTCCGGTCCAGCACAGACCGGACTGTTTTTCAGCAAGAATTGAACTGTGTTTTTCTTTCTTTTTGGTTAATTAATTTTCTCCTGCACCACAATCTAAAGTTAATTATAAAATGGTTGTACACTAGTAATGAAAACCACTAGCCTAATTGAATATAATATAATTTAAATTAAAAAGACAAAAAACGTGAAGTACGTATTTTCCGGTATATATCCGGTTGCCGGTTCGATCCGACCCGGTTCCACACCGGTAACGAACGGACCGGTGCAGACAAGCCTAAAATTCCGGTATTCCGGTTCCGGCAAAATACACCAGTAAGGCTGTGCCGGTACCGGTTCCGGTTAAACCGGTCCGGCGGTACCGGTTCCGGTCCATTGCCACCCTTAGTTATCAGTCACAAATTTTGTCCTATCCGGTCATACTCATCACACAAATAACAAGAAAATCAATTAAAAAGGGAGCAAAAGCAATGCTAAGAAAGAATGTGCTTACCTGGGCTACCTCTGCTCTCGTCCTGACTACTATTCCCATGATAATCAAAATCATCATCAAGTTGGGGCAGCTGGAAGTTAATCAAAGACTATCCAAAAAATAAAAGAAATAAGAAAATCAAAATGAGTCAAAAACAGTTCCACACTTCAATTAAAATTCACAAGTTCCACAAAACCATAATGAAATTCCAAGAAAACCCCAGCTCAGCTAAATCAAAAATCTCTAGAAATGGGCCAAATAATTAAACTTTCTCGAAGAATACACCCAAAAAAGTCCTAACATCAGCATTAATTTGCCAGGATTTTAAAAAAAAGAAAGACACCATTTTGAGAACCGAACTGAAATTCCAAGAGCAACCCAGTTCAAAATATATCAAAATCACTCAAACATGCAAAAAATTAACTTTCTCAAACCCATCGAAAATCCCTAACCCACAAAATCATCCTATCACTAACAATATCTATGAAGATTTTAATATCACCAGACACCCTTTTGAGAGTTGAGCACAACCCACAATAAATCAAAAAGCCCTGCAAAAATCTTGACTTTCTTGATGAAATAACTCATCAAATCCCTAACCCATAAAATCATCCTAACATTAACAATATCTATGAAGATTTTAATATCACAAGACACCCTTTTGAGAGTTGAGCACAACCCACAATAAATCAAAAAGCACCCCAAACAAAAACATACCCAGTGTAATCCCACTTTTGTCAGGGGAGGGTAACGTGTACGCAAATCTTAATGAAGAGGCTGTTTCAGATAGACTTTCAGCTCAAGGAACAAAAATAACTCCAAACATGCAAAAATATATACTTTCTCGATGAGCACAGCCCACAATAAAACAAAAATTAGTCCAAACAGGCAAAATACAAAACTTTTCCATCAAATCCCTACACAAAATTATCCTAAACACTAAGACTAACAACCAAGATTTTAGTATTCCCAGACACACTTAGAGAGTTGGGTACAACCCACAATAAATAAAAAAAACATGCCAAACATCCCAAAAGAAATTGAACTTTCTCGTTTTAACTCGTCAAATCCCTAACCCACAAAATTAAAGCTATCACTAACCACCAAGATTTTAACATTACCAGACACCCTTTTGATAGCTTAACACAACCCACAAATCCGTAGCTCCACAAACTATACTAAACAGTAACACTAACAACCAAGATTTTCACATCACCAGACACCCTAAGAGCTGAGGAAAACCCAGAAAAAATAACAAATTACTCCAAACATACAAAAAAAAAAATAACCAATCACTCCAAACATACAAAAAAAAAATCCTTAACACTAACACTAACTACCAAGATTTTCACATCACCAGACACCCTTTTGAGAGCTGAGCACAACCCACAAAATAATCCTCAAAACATGCACAACCACAAAATAATCACTCCAAACATGCACAAAAAAGAATAAGTAAACTTTCTGATGAATTAATTAACCCATCAAATTCCTAGCCCACAAAATTATCCTTCACACAACCACTAACTACCAAGATTTTCATATTACAGGACACCCTTTCGAGAATAAAGCAAAACCCACAAAAGAGCTGAGCACAACCCACAATTAATCACAAATCACTCCAAACATGCAAAAAAAATTGAACTTTCTAGATAAATTAACCCACAAAATTATCCTTCACACTACCACTAACAACCAATATTCTAACATCACAAGACACCCTTTTGAGAATATAAGAAAACCCACAAATTATACCTCGAGATTAAACAGATTTGAGTACGAAAACCGCTTCTTAGGGTCCATAATCTACGTTCTTGAAGCTGTAAAGACCACAATGACAACAAGCATTTGATGTACACAAAGAAAAAAAATGCAATTTTCCTTCTTCTTTTTTTGAAATTTGTGAAAGCAAAGAAGGGAAAGCTAATAACCCTAAAAGGGAAGAAGAAGAGGGATACGGAGTGTAACGAGAAAGAAGAGGGAAGAGGAGGTGAAGACATTGGTGTGTATTGGGGGTATATGCTAACGTGCGCTTCTTGATGTGTTAAGTATAGTTAACGTGCGCCTATAGTGACCACCTTTTTAATTTTTTTGGTTATATTAAGGTTTGGTTTGGTTTGATTTCTTAAGTCTTGTGATATTATTTAATGTTAGATTTGATATGTGTTATCGCGTCAGATATTGTAATCCTGTTACTCTGTGAAAAGATATATTAGAATTGGGTGAAATTTTCGAATTAGATCGAGCTACTTTGAAATTCGATTGGTGTTTTTCGTAGCAGTTCAAAGGTTGATTTACTTTTGGACATGCTTCGTTGATCAGAGATGTTTTTGCTTTTGCTTGTATTGACCCAACAGTAAGCTTTATTATGTACACTCTAGCGTCCTTAGATTTCAGTTGTTGGATTACACTAAATTTATTATTGTTATTGTATTTGTAACGTCCCGTAAAAGTCATGCATGTATTAGACTGTAATTTCTGAGCTTTAGACTTAAGTTTTAAAATCTTTCTAAGTGTTGAAATGACTTAGACTCATTCTTAGCTGGCAACCTTCGGGATACAACTTCTCGACCTTCCCGACCTTCATTTTTAGATTTTCAAGTTGCGTTACGATCGGGCAATCTCATAGTACATCTCGGATAAGTTTTGGAATTTTTCGGAATGCATAAGGCTGCGTTTGGATTTCAAAACAGTAGCAAAACGCATAGCCTATTGCCCAGTTTTTTCAGCATTTCAGGGTCAACTTCAAACGATCATAACTCCCTCTATATATAATGAACTGTGTGAGCTATAATATATCAAATGAAAGATCTTTGAGTCCTCTTTCAAATGCAGTTGGTTTCATCCAATTTGAATATATGAGTAAAAAGTTATAATCGATTTACTTCAACATATCAAACTGTCAACTGAGAGACAGATTTGACCTTAATTGTTCCTTAGGGGTATTTTGGTCATCCTCCACCCCTATATATACCACCAACATGGGATTTAATCCCTCAAACACCATAATACACATGCTTTCCTCAAAATTGCTCAAGAATTCTCCTTAGGGTTTCAAAATAAAACTCAAATAGTTCAAGATTCGACCGTAAGTTTTCAAAGATAATTACATATTAGGAATTACCAATCCGCAAGCTTCAAGAAACATCTATTATCCTTGGAAATAGAGGTACGCGGGGTTTTCCCTAAAATCTCATGGGCATAGAAATCATGTTTTAAGTATCGGGTTTTCGAATTCATGTGCATACTCATGTTTTAGAAGTTTTAATGATATTGTTTTGGCCTTTTGGTTTTCCCCCAAAGTGGTTTGAAAATTATATGTATATGTATATATGTGTTTGTCCTGAAATATATGAATTTAAAGCATGATTTTCATAGAACCCCTCTCTTAATGTAAATTTTTCCATGTTTCACGTAATATAAATTGTTTTGAAAGACATCTTGAAGAAAAGAAATTATGATATGAAGTGCTTTGACTTTTGCTATGTTTGGAATACGATTCTTGAACACGAAAGAGAGAGAGGGTTGTGAATGTTGAATATGCATGTAATGAAAGAATGCATGGTTTTGTCAAAATGCACATGACCACCATATGTTTGATGAAATTTCTGTATGAATTGAACTTTAAGTTCGGAATATGAAATCCTTTACATCAGTTGCATGTTTTGGGTAGTCTAAACTATGTTTTGAATGAAAGTTTTTGCTTAGTACCTTATGGCTCAGAAAAATCATGACTTGCAAGGTCTTGGTATGACGATACCAATTCAGACTAATGTCATATCAGACTCAGACTAACAGACATTTTAGATTTTCATGATTTAGAAATTTCAGAATGATGCATGCTCAGAAAAGGTTAAAAATGGGCATACAGAGATGTTAGGTGGTTCCCCGAAGAGGGCTTGAGTTCAAGCGACTCATTGCCTAAAACCGTGATTTGCCGACCCGGGTATATTATTATGCGCTGACTTAAATGTCCCGTGGTGTATCAGACTCAGAGACTCCAACCCTTGCGGCACACTTGGGTTGGGGGCTTCCCCGCAGAGTCAATGACGGATTCCATACAGCTCGTGGAATATTTAGACTTGTAGGGGAACACCACCTAACTCAGAAGTAAAACACAGATCATGATTTGAAATGAACAGACAGGTTGCATGTTTTCAGAAAGTGCCCATGTATTTTTTAGAAACAGTTTTATACAGGATGTCTTGATGAAAAAAGGATGTCTTGATGAAAAATTACTTTCACTTATATATATGTATGTATGTTCCATTATACTATTTGCCCCCCTCCCCCCTTCCTTTCATTTTTTTTTTTTTTTTTTTTTAGGTTCTGAGGCACAGTCTAGGGGTCCAGCTACTCAGTAGACATTTTTTGGATTTGCAGACTTGATCTCACAGTGGTGAGCCTTCTATTATTCGGAAGGCCTAATTATGTTAGACATTATCTTATTTATTATGTTTTTGGTTTACTGGGGGTCTTGTCCCAGTTTCTTTTCAAACAGATGTTTGAAAAACAGATGTTTGTGTTCTTAGTAGAAATTTCGCAGACTGATGTCAGATAGTATTATTCAGAAATATTGCAGGACTTGACCATGTTTTCCGTACTCAGTTTAAATTCCGCATTTTATTATGATTATAAATGTTGTGCATGATAACCAGATAGAGAATGGGTGTTCCGGGCATTCATGATTCGGGATGCTCGTCACGGCTAGGGCCTAGGCTCGGGTCGTGACAGTATTATAGTCGAATCTCTCGATAACGATGTGTTTGACTGCTATATTGAACTGTTGTTATAGAAAACATATAGAATAACACAAATTGGCAATCTATTCCAGATAAAATTTGATCGTTATAGTGAAATGTTATTGTCGGAGATAATTGTTATAAATTCTTCCCATCTGTTTTAGCAGTCCGCTAAAGAGAGTAGAGAATTAACGATGATCAATAGATAGACATTAAATACTTATTATGATTATTAATGTATTATTTAGTGCAGTAAAAAGACCTCAATTCTCTTGGGGGGGGGGCCTGTTTGAACAAGTCCGACGATTAAAGGGATTTCTTTGTATTTAAAACAGATCCCATGAAATTAGTCGAGGTGTACACAAGCTGCTCAGACATCACAATTATCAAAAAACAATTGTTTTAAAGAGGTCTGATTGATTAGCTAAGTTAACAAGCAATCTCTAGTAGAGCTTGCTAGCTGTGGAAACTTGAGTTTTGTATCCCATGGCTCATAGTTGTGCTAAGGCAATTTTGACATCAAATGATTGTTAAGGATCTAATAGAACCACATGCACAGGTCGAAACTCGATGGACGATCAGCACGCCCCTTTACCCTTCTCCACGTAAATACCAAGCTTTCGGCTGCAGCAGGGTTCGGTTCAGAAGCCCGGTGTCGGAAAGACACTCCTTTCAACAAATACAATAAACCACATTTTGTATTCTGTGCATTGACACAATCTAAAAGATCAATACTGGGAAAAGTACAATGCCAGAAAAATCGAAAATAGGCAAGCCATTAGGAGATAGTTTACTTCAAACGCTCGAAAAAGGATCATAACTCTAGCAATGCAAAACTTCTGGAGTCCGCTCGTGTTTGATGATGACTCATCACTCCTTCCACATATCTGCAAATTCGTCAACCTCGAGAGGATTAGACAACTGATGCATTTTTCTCCTGGTCTTGGCTTTGACTTTCTTCGCGTATTTTCCAGCCTTCTGTTTTTTCTCTAGTGATCGGATCTGGAGAAACGTGAAAACATAAACCTTTAGTAACTTAAGAAGTCAGTTCCTTCCACGATACAAAACGAACAAATCAATCATATGTTCTTTGCTCATAGGAAAGCAGGCAGCAGGCGAGGAGAAGAACGAGGAGCAAGGGATGAAGCTTACCTGATTTGGTGCAACGTAAAATGGGTTCTCATAAAGTGTGGGGCCACCAAAGCTACCGGCAAAGATCTTAATTGGGTTCAAACAAAACCTTGGACCAACCTACATACATAAACACATAACTTCAATACCAAACATGATGGTTTCTCTCGGACTACACATAGTTTGATTACAAACCTCAACAAGTGTCATCTTTTCCAGGTCCCCGCGGTCTATTTTCTGTGCTGTTCCAGTGTGAGGACATGATATCTGCTCCACCAAGTCGAGAAGTGAATTGACAAAAGGCTACAAATAGATACTTGGAATGGAATTTCAGAAGCCTTTTTTACTACAAATGAAAAAAAAGAAATAACAGAAGGCTTTGAGGTGAATGATACTCCTATTAGTCACCCTTTTCCCCTTATAGCTAAAGAAATCAAATCCGATAAGCCAGTCGATACTTGGCATGCAATTTCTACCCTATCAAACAGAGCCACTAAAATTTTATTGGAGGTTGAGAGAACTATGGACTACCTCTTCCACTAAAATCTTTAGATACTATGTATGTATTTCGTGAAAGAGAGGAAATGGGCAAGGATTTCACGATAGTCGGGACTCGAAAGGATGAGAATAGAACAGCCTATAGCCAACCCTTACAAATTTCCTTCCGGGGGACAAAAGGAACTACTTAAAGCACATTTTACTATCGCAAGATATGGAACATACAAAGAACAACTTTTTTCAAGAGAGCGCAGTATTTACAATGCAGGAAGTTTACTATGATATGAGTAGCAATGAACCTGGTAATTACGGAACCACATGTGGTCATCTAGAATTGAGAACACAAATACATGATCATAGAAAGGTTTAGATTTCCGGTGATCCTTTGGGGTTCCAAAAATCTGACGAAACAAAAGAAAAAGTACATGTTAGAATTTCATCAAAGATGGTTAATAATCACGTCACGAGAAAGCTAAGAACTTAAGAGGGATTTCAACTCAAACAAATAACCAAGAGTATTTGAACCTTCAACCTCTAAAGAAATCGCATTCAACAATTTAAATTTTTTAAAAATGCTCTATTCGCCACTTAATTTGACCAGCAGGATTACAATGAAGAGTCATTGCAAGTAACAACCTTCAATAAAGGAAAAGGAGTGGAAACCGAAGGACTGATTCTATATGACTAAAAAAACCAAAGTTTTGCAATAAAAACGGCAACTTCAGTAGACAAAACAACTATCAAATAAAACGCTTTCTGCTTCAGCCTCCTTCAAGGAGAAAATCGCTTAAAGATCGGCTAAACATAACATGCAAAAACTGAAAATGTAGAGCATAAAAAACCAACTGTCTACATTTAGTTACGGGGAATTATTACAAAGACTAATGCTTGGAACGAAGTCAAATTACCTGCATGAACATTTCTTTCAAAAGCTTCCAGTGAGGCTGCTTATCAAAACTGCTTGAGAAAGTCAAAATAGGACGTGAACCCTTCAAGTGATTTCCAGTGAGTTTTAATTCTTCCATCGTGTGCACTTCAACACAAAAGGGAAAAGTAGAATAAGTTGGACCTTTCCTCATTCAAGAGAATATCATAAGTGAGGGAAAATATTTATTTTCAGTTGGCATACAATTTCAATCGCATTCCAATTATACATGAACAGAAATCAGAACATGATTGATAAAAAGCATCTACTAGATTACCTGCATTGACTAAGAACTTCACAGATGGACCATTGGGGCATTTGGCCATCCACATATAGAGGTCCTTTCCCTTCCGGCACTGAAAATAAGAAAATGACAAAAAAAAAAAAATAGAAGTGATGAAACCATAACTTCTAAATGCATAAAAAACAACAATATTGTTCAGCAGAATATCTATTCACTATCGCCAAAACAGATACAGAGGGAACTCCACAAATCACAGTATATTCTATAGAATAATAAGTTCTCAAGCCTCGTTTTGCCAAAATCCAAAATGGTATGGTAATAGTATTCTCCGTAACAACTCAAACAGCCTCCAGCGCCATGAGCTAATTTCAGAGGGTTGTCCTCCTCCAATCTAAGCTCAATTGAAAGGCGTCTAAAAGAACTTAGTTATAACAACAGGATATGGTTTCTCTGATGCAACAGGTGGCTGTGAATTTGTGATGCTACGCTAAACTTACTGAGTATTTGTCATCGCACTAATATTAGGCAAATTTTCTCATAAACTTCAGAATTTATGATGCTTTTTTCCAGAACACTAATTAAATAGATTGCTAACAGAATTTGAATTACTCCTTCTGATGAGTGAAAGAGCAAAATAGGAAAGAGATCGCAGAGATCACATCTACTAGGGTAGAAAATGTGAATTAACAAAGTATATCATCCTCTAAACATGACAAGTTGACAACATACGAGTCTACAGAGAACTTGGAACAAAGGATGCACAGACAAGTTTAAAAGTCCGGTATCATTTTCTTATTTCTATGACAAGGGAGCCCAGAGCTACTACCTTTAGGGTGCGCACAGGGTAAACCTCACTTTAAATTTAATAGCCAGCAGACCACACAAGAGAGGTATGCCACGAGCTCAACTGGAAGCATGCGTGTTTTCAAACCCGAGACCTCAATTTGGGAGATCCCTTGCTCAAACAACTCGGCCACCCTGGTGGGTTATTCGTCTTCAAGGTTTAGTAGTACAACCCAGTCCCTCCACCCATGCAGGACGCACACAGCAAGAACAAAGCAATTCAATTGGAAAACCTTTATCACATACATGTACAACATGGTTTCAAACAAGTCAATCTTACACAGCTTTGACTAAAGTCAGTAACTTCTAGCTTCAAAACAGAAATTAAGGATTCAATGTTTGAATTAATTCCATTAATTAGAAAAGTTGTTCCTAATATGTCAAGCATGCGATACATTTTAGTAATTTCAGAGTAATACATCAAGCTCAATGAGCACCAAAATAGAATTTTCGAAAGCAAACTGGAAAATAAAAATAAAACAAGGTACCTCAAAGAACAAGCAAGACGAACAACTCTTCAACTCAACTAGCTCATTCAACGTTGCACCTTTAGAATCTTTAGACTCCACCTTGTTATCCTTCTTACAGTGTGGCAGAAGCGACACCAAATTCAACATTAAATGTCGATACCTAAAATACACCAAAGTCAACAAAACCCAATCAAAAAAATCAACCCTTCTTCATTTACAACAACCCTTTTGACTAAACGAAAAGTAAACAACAAATCAACAAAACACAAACAAAAGTTAAATCCATGGTTTCATCATTTTACAGCAACCATTTTGACCCCAAAAAAAGCCCACATCAAATCAAGAAAACCCAAACAACAAGGGTCTGTGGAGAGTAGAATGTATGTAAGCAGTACCACTACCCAAGAGGTAAAGAAGCTGTTATAGATAGACCCTCAGCTCAAGGAATAACAGTCCAAAGCAACATATATAGAGAACGAAATAACTGAAATAAAGAAAGTCATGGCAAAATACTATAGACAACCTGACCAATTCATCCTACGACTAATAGTTCAGAAGAATCAACTATCTAACTACCCTCCTACCTAAATCAGTGTCCCCCATAACCTCCTATCTAAAGTCACGTCCTCAGTAAGATGAAGCTGCATTGATTAAATCTATAAAACCTGACCAAATCACCCTACGACTAATAGTTCAGAAGAATCAACTATCTAACTACACTCCTATCCAAATAGGTGTCCCCCATAACCTCCTATCTAAAGTCACGTCCTCAGTATGCTGAAACCTTTTTATCATTTACAGCAACCCTTTAGATTAAAAAGCAAAACTAACAAAAATGCACCAAATAAACAAAACCCAAAAACACAAAAATCAATCTCTTTCATCATATACAGCAACCCGTTTAACTAAAAAAGCAAAATGATACACCATATTAACACAACCCCCCACCCCCAAAAAAAAAACAATCTTTTTATCATTTACAGCAACCCTTTTAACTAAAATCTAAATAATACACCAAAATCAACAAACCCAACAACACAAAAAATCAATATTTTTTATCATATACAGCAACCCTTTTGATTAAAAATCAAAATCAACAAAAATACACCAAACAAACAAAACCCAACAACACAAAAAATCAATCTTTTTAATCATATACAGCAACCCTTTGAGCTAAAAAAGAACAAGAACACCGAACACTAAGTAACCTGTAGCTAATACGACGAGAACAGGTAACAAGAACTTTTTCTTTATTCCGAAAAGTAGCAATTGAACTTTCTTTTTGTTGTTGTTCAGTAGTAGTAGAAGAGCCATCTTTGAAGCCTAAAAGAGTTCTTTTAGGTCTTTCTACTGCAGTTTCTTCTTTGTTTTCATTGGCAGCAGCACCAGTTTCACTGTGTTTTCTCTTCTTTCCCATTGTAAACTTTTTCAAGACAAGAGAAAGACAGCGGCAGGGGTTTAAGAAAACCAACAGTACTAGGATGTTGTTTTGTGTTTTGTAAGGATTTTAATTGGGCTTTCTTGTTGGGCTTGCTAAGCTAATGACCTGATGTATACAACAACAACAACGGTAAGAAGTACACAGCTTCTTTTCGATAGATCCTCGGCTCAATATAATAAATAATAAACAAAAAAAAAGAAATAATAAAATAGAAGTAATAGAAATAAGAAAATATGAACAAAGAAATAGGAAATAGGACACCCATCTAATAGTAATATACACTCACAAACCAAAGATACCTGTGTACACAGTCATAGGATTATTAACCCGGCTACACAAGATCTCTCACACTCACACTAACTTTTTATCCTTATCCGCGACCTCCACACCTTCCTATTTAAGGTCATATCCTCGGTAAGCTGCAGTTATTCCATGTCATGTCTAATCACCTCCCTTCGATATTTCTTCAGCTTACCTCTACTCTTTTTAAAGCCATCCAACGATAGCCTCTCACATCTACGAATTGGGGTATCCGTGTCCCTCCTCATCACATGCCCAAACGATCACATGAGCTGCTATATAGTAGTGTTATAAGTACTAAAAATTACACAAATACACAAGTTATGTTTCCAATATTTCAAAAAATCCTAACTCCCTAAACATATTACAAAAATCTCAAAATATACACAGAATGCTATGTATATGTCGGCTATGTTATGTATATTAATAGGGAGAGAGAGTAAAGTAATTTAAAAAGCGGGAGAGAGTTCCAAAAGGGTTGATATTTATGTTATTTATACGGAAAACAATATAAATCTCATTTTGAAACTCAATTATGGAAAATTTTGATATTTTATATAATTATTAAAATTTTAATTTTAGGTCTATCGAGATATACAATTAACTTCCGATATATCAAAAAAGATATATCTTTCCTTCCTTATAAAGATACATAATTAACTTTTGATATATCTTTTTTTAATTTTGAATTTGTTGAGATATATAATTAACTCTCTATACATTCAATGAAACTACATAATTAGATGTTTTTTTTGTACGGAAAAGGCTCAAAAATACCCCTGAACTATCTGAAATAGCTCAAAAATACCCCTCGTTAAATTTTTTGGCTCAAAAATACCCCTCCGTTAAATATTTGGCTAAAAAATATCCCTCGCTCAAACGGAATTCGGAAAAGGATCAAAAATACCCCTGAACTATCTGAAATGGATCAAAAATATCCTTCGTTAATTTTTTGACTCAAAAATATCCTTCGTTATTTTTTGGGCTCAAAAATACTTCTTCCCTTAACGAAATTCCACCAAACATGCCACCCAGATAAAAAAAAATACGTGGCTATGCCACATTACCATCCACATGTAAAATGTTATATTTTTTAATTATGTGACATTTTTTTTTTATTTCTTTGCAAAGTAGTTTTATTGATTTGAAAAAAAATAAAATATGATCAGTAAAATTAAAAAATTCTAAAAATATTTAAATAAATAAATTAGTGCTTTTACTGGATTAAATTTAACGTTTTTGGAATTTCTCGATATTGGAAAGGTACTAAATAAATTTTGTTAAAAAGTACAAATTATTCAATTTTTTTCATTATATGATAAACTTTTCACTTATATTATTAAAGAAAATTATATCCATGTTTTTCTAATGATTAAAATATATTAAATGTCATTTACTTTTGTGAAAGTGGAACTTTCAAAAATTCTAAAAATACTTGATGATTAAACATAAAATTAGAAAAACTATCAATATTTATTGAGTTCAGAAAAAATAAATCAACATCACTCAATATATTCTTTTTATTTAACTCTTTCACCAAAAAGAAAAGAATATCATATAATTAAAAAATATAAAATTTTACATGTGTATGGTAATGTGGCATAGCCACGTGTTTTTTTTTTATCTAGGTGGCATGCTTGGTGGAATTTCGTTAAGAAAAGGGTATTTTTAAGCCAAATATTTAACAGAGGGGTATTTTTGAGCCAAAAAACTAACGAAGGATATTTTTGATTCATTTCAGATAGTTCAGGGGTATTTTTGATTCTTTTTTAAATTTAGTTAGAGGGAAAGATATTTTTGAGCCAAATATTTAACGAAGAATTATTTTTGAGTCAAAAATACAACGAAGGATATTTTTGAGCATTTTTTAAAAATACATAATTAACTTTTGATACATTATTTTTTAATTTTAAATTTATCGAGATATATAATTAACTTTGTGTACATTCAATCTAAGTACATAATTAGATGTTATTTTTTATATAATGAGCAAAAAATCATCATTTTTTTTCTTGTTTCACTAGGTTTTAGAACTTTTGGCTTTTCTCTTTCTCTGCCTCCAGCTGCTACCACTCACCAGGTTTTGTTCTCTCTCTCTCTTTCTAGTTAAGTTTTGTTTTTCCACAATATTGTGAATTTCAATTTACATTGTTTAAAGGAGTATGAGAGGTGGCATGTATTTCGTGGAATTAGTTTAGGTGCGCGCAAGCAGCACAGTTAATAAAAGAAGAAGAAGAAAGAAAGAAAAAAACTAAATAAACTTGGGCTGATACTAGAGCATGTTGTGTATGTACAAATTAGAATTCCCTGCATTTCTCTGAATAATTGAGTATGTGTTCCTAGTGATCATGTGGCTATATGTGTTTGTGTATGTGTAAGTCTAGGTGCTGGGAACATAGTGTTGGATGTAGGCTTTAGGGTATAGGTTTGGTAGAATTCTGTAGCTTTGGTTTAAACCCGATATATATGATATATGCTAAGAAATTCATTAAATGTGTCCGAAAATTAAATTCAGGACTTGAAGTTGTTGTTATACAATGTAGAATTCATAAAGTTCAAATCTTGAATCTGCCTCCGTTGAGTACGCTTTTAAGGTATAGGTTTGGAAAAATCCAGTAGCTTTGTCGAAACCAGGTATTTATACTAAGAAATTCAATAGATGTGTATAAAAAGTTAGATTCAGAACTTGAGGTCGTTGTTCTACTAGGCAGAGCTTATAAAGTTTAAATCTTGGATATGCCCTCTGCTGAGGCATAGTGTTGGATGTAGGCTTTTAAGGTATAGGTTTGGCAGAATCCAGTAGCTTTGTCGAAACCGGGTATTTATGCTAAGAAATTCAATAGATGTGTACAAAAAATTAGATTCAGAACTTGAGGACGTTGTTCTGCTAGGCAGAGTTTATAAAGTTTAAATCTTGGATATGTCTCCGGTGGGGCATAGTGTTGGATGTTGGCTTTTAAGATATTGGTGCTTTGGTGAAAACGGGGTTTATATGCTGTGAAATTTACTATATGTGCACAAAAAGTAAATTCATAACTTGAGGTTGTTGTTGTACGATTCAGAACTCGTGAAGTTTTAATCTTGAATCTGTCTCTGCTGAGGCAATAGTGTTGGATGAATGGTTTTACGATATCGGTTTGGCAGAATTCAGTAGTTTTGGTCTAAACCCGATATATTAACTTGAGGAGGTTGTTGTACAATGCAGAACTCATAAAGTTTAAATCTTGAATCCGTCTCTGCTGAGGCAATAGTGTTGGATGAAGGGTTTTACGATATCGTTTTGGCAGAATTCAGTACCTTTGGTCTAAACCCGATATATATGATATATGCTAAAAAACTCATTAAATGTGTACAGAAAATAAAATTCAGGACTTGAGGATGTTGTTCGACAATGTAGAACTCATAAAGTTCAAATCTTGAATCTGCCTCCGTTGATTACGCTTTTAAGGTATTGGTTTGGTAGAATCTAGAAGCTTTAGTCCAAACCCGGTATATATGCTAAGAAATTCACTAAATGTGTACAAAAATTAGATTCAGAACTTGAGGTTGTTGTTCTACTAGGCCGAGCTTATAAAGTTTAAATCTTGGATATGCCTCCGCTGAGGTATATTGTTGGATGAAATGCTTAGGTACTGTGGCATGAAAGTCGAAGTGTCGATCCAAGAATAGTAGAACAAACCAAAAGCAAAGGAGCAAATTCATTTTGGACTAGAAAATAGCTTTGTTATAATGCTGGTATATCTTGCTTGTTCTTTGAGGTTATTGGAAAGAGGTTTCCAAACATGTTTTTGTGCATGTTTACTCATAAAGTTCAAATCGTGTCTGGCTCTACTGAGGTATAGTGTTGGATTTAATGTTTAGGTACCATGACATTAAAGTCGAACCAAGAATAACAATACAAACCAACAGCAAATGAGGAAGACTTATTTTGGATTAGAAAACAGCTTTGCTGTAATGCTGGTGTGTTTTCTTGTATATGGTTATAGGAATGAAGTTTCCATACATGTTTCTGTGCTTGTTTGGATATAAGGTCCGCGTGTTTTGGAATGAAAAACAACAATCGACTATGCTGTCCATTAGCACTCAAGTAGCTTTATTTGTCTTTGCAAACTAAACCTAAGTGGTGAAGGGCAAAGGGATGTGCCCATTATCTTGAGTTCCGAAGGTTTATGGTTGGTCCTAAGGGTTGGCATTATACAGTTTTCGCAGTCATAAAAAATCGGCATGAGATGAGTTTAAACAGAGTAACATAGTCGGTGAGGATTCATATAGTCGACCTCTAGCTTGTTTGGGACTGAGGCATAGTTGTTATTGTTGTTGTATCAACACTCGAGTAGCTCCTAGAGCCATCGCCAACCTACCCTACTAAATCGTTGAGTACCATCTCTATACTGAAGATTCTTTACAAGTTTAAACTTGTCTGTGATATATATTTGGGAAACTAAAACTTCAATTTTTTTGTTAGTTGTCTATACCAAAAACAAGCTAATGGGAGACAAGAAGAAGGCTGGCGCTCTATTTGTGAGGCTTGTTTCAGCTGCTGGAACTGGATTTTTCTATGTGAAGAAGAAGACTAAAAAGTTTCAAACGACTCAGACGAAGCTTGAATTTAGAAAGTTTGATCCTCGTGTGAATCGTCATGTTCTATTCAAGGAAGAGAAGATGAAGTGATCCAAAAGCCAAATCCTCTTGAACTACTAGATATGTTGAATTAGACAATAGAATCTTTTTGCCCACTTGTGCTACAACAATAAATGTTGGTTTGTTTAGTTCTATGTATGCAATTCTCTATATTCGTTCGTGATCATGTTGAATGAAGTGTAGTTTGCTCATGAAGTTGATGCATTTTTGGTGGTATTACGACGTGCAATTCTCTGTATTCGTTCGTGATCATGTTGAATGAAGCTAGTTAAACAAGAAAAGGTAGTTTGCTCATCAAGTTGATGCATTTTTGTTACGACATGCAATTCTCTGTATTCGTTCGTAATCATGTTGAATGAAGCTAGTTAAACAAGAAGTTGATGCATTTTTGGTGGTATTACGACGTGCAATTCTCTGTATTCTTTCGTGATCATGTTGAATGAAGCTAGTTAAACAAGAAAAGATGGTTTGCTCATGAAGTTGATACTTTTTTGGTGGCATTAAGACATTTGATATGTCAATTGAACCTTAATTAGCATTTGCAAAGAAACCAACCATCAAAATTTACATATGCCAAGAGATCCTCCGCCCAAGTGCAACAAATTTAAGTGTAAAAAAAGAAATCTCAGAGAACCGTGGGCTAACATCCACCGATTTGGTTCGAAAACTGTCCGCTCAAGCCGTTTTGCTTGTTTGACCACTCAAATGGTCCTGCCGACCCCGCAGACCTCCCACGATGGATCCATCCATAGCCCGCCTAGGGGCTGCCGATCAATTTTTGACCCAAAACACGCTCGACCCCGAGCCCATCCCAAGAATCATGAGCTAACACCCACCAATTTGACCCGAAAACAGTCCGTTCGCGTCGTTTCACCTGTTTGACCACCCAAATGACCCCACCGACCTCACCGGACTACCCAGGGTGGATCCACGGCTTGCCTAGGGGCCGTCGGTTGATTTTCGGCTCAAAACACATCTGGACCCTGGGCCCAGCATTGCAATTAGTAAGTAAAACAATGCAGAGCCTAAACACGAAAGACACAATGACAACAATTAATAAGGTAATTGAAATACAATAAACAACATATGACGATAGGATAATAAAGCTAGAAATAAATCAAAAAGTTGTAATTGACAGCAAAATTAACCAGTTTCATATATACATGAGCAAAATATGATCTTGTCCCTTCCTTTACATGCAGACTAACTTACAAACATCTCAACTAGTTTACAATTTGCCCGTCCAAACTCCAAGGTAAAAAGATCCACCCAAAAAGGCAAAAGTAAAGAAAATAAACTTTTTTTTTTTGCAAAATTTTCCGAACAGCTCCACCTGTCAAACAGTTGCAAACTAACAAAATCTTCATCTTTTGAAAAAGAAAACTAATCGACTGTACTTGGCGAATGTCCAGGGGTAAACTGTTTAAGATAGAATTGGTGTCGGTAGCAGTTCTTGCTTAGCAGCCAATTGGTGACATACTTTAAAGACTGAATCCATTCAAGGAATCCTTCGTCAGTGGAATGACTGAACTTTTCAATCTTTTCGACCTTGTTTTCATATGAGCAAAAATCAGAAAGATTGAGACATAGAACCATCTGATTAAGTTCATTCTCAATAGCCACGAGATGATCAGAGCGGCTGGAGACACCATCTCATACAGATATCTGGAAGATGCATATCTTTTACCATCTGGAATGTGATTCTCCATAGGTTCTCCAATTATCTTGCCGATAGTGCCTACTACTACTTTTACCATATGAATTGCAAAAGTCAGATTGTCTTCTAGACCAGTAGGTCCTCTCAAATGGAGAAGAGTAAGAATGAGAAGCTCTGCAAGAACTGCTGCTTCTCGGGCTTTCCCTTTGAACATCTCTCATTTCCTCTTCTAGATCATGTTTTGCACGCTACAACGCAGAAATAATACACAAGTCAGTAACTTCACACACATGCATCTTTCCTAAATGGCAAAGTCAAGCATATTCTTTTAAACTTTCTTTATTCTTCAACACTGGAAAAGTACAAGTAGTGTCAGACAAAAGGAGGAGGGACTATCAGAAGAGTAACAATGACCAAAAAGGATCTTGCACAAGAAAGAGACAGTACGATGGAAATAAAGGGAACCGGAATTGTACACCAATGAGATGGAAGTTTTCGGAAGAATGATGCCCGGGATGTACTTAAAACCAATCATCTCTAAAATAAGCTGTAACACAATAACTAAAATTGACTTGGCATTGCCATGGTGCTACCGTGAATACATGAGATATAATTGAATTTACGCACATGAATGCTTGTCTAGCTTGACCAGACCGCTAATATAGACAAGCACGTCCTCAACTTGACCATATGGTAGCACATGGTGCTGAACAGCAATTTGATGATGAAAAGATGCAAAAAAGTTGATAGTTGACTTGGTAGGTCAATTGACATAAAAAAATTGATAAGCTAGCTATCACAAAACGTTCACCATAAAAAAGTGGACCACTAACTTTACAATTCAGCTGACTCGGACCAATGGTATCAAACCTAGACAAATTGATGGTGCATGAAGCATGTAAGGCAAACACACAGCTGGAGCTAAAATCCAGTACAAGATTTTTACTAGTAGATGAAAGCTTCTCTCTGCCAAGACCGTACAGGCTCTAATACCATATGAAACAAGAGGGAAATTTCTTAGCGAAAACGTTAAGAGCATATTTTACAGACTTCTCTTAGGAGCTTTGGCAATGCAGTAAGTTTCCTGAACAGTTGGTGATCCTGGTGAATATTTTAAGAGCATTTTTATAGATTCTCTTGTTTTTTTACGACATAAATCATAATCAAGAATATTCTACCAGATGCTAAAAGTCTAAATCCGCATGGCGTACACATGGCTGGCAAAACCTATTAAGATGCCAGATTGCTGGAGAAGCATATGATCAAATTGTTTGAATAGCAAGAAAGAATATTAATCATGCGTTAATTTACCTTGTCGGTATCTGAGAGAACAGCATATGCCTCCCCAATCAACTTGAATAGCCTATCAGCATCATTGCGAACAGTCTCAGAGATCTCTTTCCACAACCCACCATCATCCACAGTATCACTTCTTGCAAAAATTTGACCCGCCTGCATAAACAATATAATGAGTACACTACCAACTACTAATTCAACCTCTGAACTCCAAAAAGCTAGAGACTTGAACCTTGTCAGGATGATGTCTGAGGGCTGCTTTCCTGTATGCCTTCTTGAAGTCAGATTCTGTATCAGATGACTTGATTCCCCTGCCAAAGAGAATTTAAGATCAATAAATAAATCAAATGCATAAGAGACTATTTCACAGATGTTCAGGGAACAAAGGTTACAAGATGTATACACTAGCTCTAGCTAACCACAACACTGGAGTATCATCTACCAGCTGCAAGATCTTCAGGTCAGAAACAATGACCATGTGAATTTGATAGATCTCAACATAGAACAACCAGTTTCTCAACTTGTAATAGTCAATTGTTAACATAGGAAACTTCTTCATAGAAAGTGAGGCAATATTACATCAAAGCAAAGCATGCATTCTCAGAGACTAGATACAAAGACGCAGTAACCAGTAGCTATTTTCTCTATGGTACAAAGTTCTGTATCTTATACAAAAAATAACATCTTTGGGACCATCACAAAAATGTTTATCAGTACGGACTTTCCTCTGGACACCACTCTATGGGATTGGATTAATACAATAGTGGAGATAACACTATTATAAGGAATCATGAACGATTACACTTTTAAAAATTGGCTACAATTAAACTTGAAATAGTTTTTTTATTTTAAAAGAAGGGAAAAGAATATACGAGATAGAGGAAGTACATTGTAAGAGTTAAAAGTATAAGAAACAAGAGATAATATATGATTCTATGAACAATCAATTGAAAATTTTCATTTGGAAGTGTTATGCAATGCAGGGACCGTGAAGAAACAAGGACATTTGACTTGGAAAGGATGGAATGTTAAATACAGTAACGAATGACAAGCCTCATACAGATTGCATTCAATTAAATTAATTTCATTGAAAATTTTTTCTGTTGAGATGGTTCTGATAAGGAGGTGATAAGGAGGTGCATGGATGCCCCAGTGCAGAAGTGTGAAAGGTTGGCTATGGATGGATGCAGTCGAGGTAGAGGTAGACCGAAGAAATATTGGAGGGAGGTGATTAGACATGACATGGACCAGCTACAACGTACCGAGGACATGACCCAAGATAGGAAGGTGTGGAGGATGCGAATTAGGGTGGAAGGTTAGTAGAAAGGAGTGTGTCCTTGTTCTGGTAGGTAGGAGTGCTTTGTTTCGATATCTGTGCTAGTAATCATAGTGTTATGCTAGTAGTGTCTTGTTTGTGGAGTTTTGGTAATGTTTGTTGTTTCAGATAGATTGATTGTAGTATTACTTTTTCTGTTATTACTTGTTAACACCTATTGCTCCTACACCGTCTTTTTCTGAACTGTTGTTTGTCTTGAGCCGGCGGTCCATCGAAAACAGCCTCTCTACCTCATCTCTGAGGTTAGTGGTACGGACTGTGTACACTTACCCTCCCCAAGATCCAGTTTGTTGGAATACAGGGTACAGTGTCGTTGAGAAGTTTTTCGGTTTATCAAATCATATCTGTAAAGAAAATTCAGTCTTACTAGGAATGAGATTTGAACTTACAAAATAAGATAAAAATCCAATGGCATTCCTCTTTTAGCCATCTCCTGAACTGATGAAAGCTGCTGACGAGTTCGCTTTGCTTCTTTACCACTGCTTCCATTAGACTTATCCCGCGCTTCAGGTTGTCGAGTCCGTTCTTGTGATTGAGTTTCCTGAAGGGATATGAGCCTCTCAAGATCATTTGCAGCATGCCCATAGTCTCTAATCATCTCATGTAAGGTAGCCCTCCTTGAAACAGCCTGAAATTCGGAACACCAAGCAGATTGATCAAAGTTCACTTTAGACACAAAATAACTAGGATGGCTGTGACAGTATAGAAAGCATAATTGATGTTACAATCTCAAGGAGCAGCTCTGCGGAAGAACCAATTCCTAAAATGAGTATGACGTCCATCACTTTTAGTAACCCATATAACTCCTGGAGTTTACACCAAAAAGTTTGCAAACACAGACAGTTATATTTCATCGCATGCACAATGATATCTTTGCCCTTGAAACACCTAGAACTCCTTTTACAACAGATCTCTGAAGCGTGTTTTCATTCTCTAATACTAATACTTGCTCCTTTGGAGGAGTATGACTGCTAACTCCAATCAACAATGTCTAATAAGGAGAAGACATGGAAACATAGTAAAGGCCTCAGGATAACTAGCATTGTTACTCTTCCTGCTGTATTTGAACGGCTAAACAAATTGGAACCATCCAGATATATTAAATTCCCACTCATATCCTTATGGACACCTTATTTAAGGTATATTTAAAAAGAAAAAGGAACTTAGTTGAGGTTATTGAAGATAGTTATGCATAGAAAACCAAAAATCTGCTTAAAGCAGCTTGCAAACAAACCTTTGAGTAGTTCTTGTCGAGAGCAATGGCATGACTGCAATCTGCAATGGCGTCAACAATTTGACCAAGAGCTTGGTGAGCAGCAGCTCGATTGCAGAAACAGATAGCTGCAAAAGGGCGCGACTCAATACTGCTGGATATAGCAGCAGTATAATGTTCAATAGCTTCCACATACTTTCCAGACTTAAATGCCTCGTTTCCGGCTTTCTGTTTTTAGAGAGGAAAACAATAAATACTTCAGAAAAGCTAGTATTAACAGAATCAAACTGAAAGAACAAGTGGAATTCTACAACCGAAAGATGAGGAACTAATAGTCAGTAACTTTGGTGAACCCCTTACCAGATAGAATTCTAAAACAGCAAGTAACATACCTTACGATGCAAAAGTTCACGAATAGTGGTTGCTAGAGGAGATAATGATTCCTGATTCAAGTTTGCAGATCTACAGAAAGGAGGAGCAAAATACTCAATATCATTCCTGAAATCAAGAAGAGGAAGAGAGTTGGACATGCTTCTTAAAAGTTCAGGTTTACCTTTTCCCAACAGAAGCCATTTGCTCATGTTTCTCAATTAAGTCAAGGGCCATCTCAAGCTTTCCAAGATGGAAGTGCGACCTGGACTTGAGGTGCCATCTCCAAAGAATAAAAGATGAGCTTTTGCTATTGAGATCATCTAAATTCGCAATATCAGAAGAAAAATTCTTTTCAGCAACATCAAGAGATTTTTCGCACAGCTCAATCACTTCATTATACATCTGCAGCTGTAGAATATTTACAGTAATGACACACAGAATTCAGAAGCAAGTTGCTATAAGTCTTTATTGTTTTATAACCTATCCAGTTTAAAAAGAGAAGATATTCAAAATTTATAATAGTACAGACCTTGCAAAGAGCCTCTCCTTTCATTTCAAGTAACTTCTCTGAATAGCAGCTGACAGACAAGGCCTCATCGGTAATTCCAAGGGCATTTTTTGCTGCATCCGGAGTTCTTTGTTGCAAAAGTTCAGAACACCGGTGCAAATGTTCAGATATTTTCTGCCACAAATAGGTAACCCAATCAGTAAATCGTCAATGGAGTTCAAAGTAGGAAACTTTGGAATGTTTATTAATAACAATAGGTAACAAGAAGACTAAATGTGTTAAGAGCTTTACATTAAATGGTTAGCAATGTGAAGGAGAATTTTTTGGTTAAAGGAAGCAAATTAATTGCTTTAGGCAGTAGCAAATCAACATGATAGAAATACTAAAAGTTCTATATTAATTCAGTAGCCACCACATGCTTCACAACCCCAAGATAACTCATTATCATTAACCTCCAATCTTATTAATTAAGCATCTTTTTCATTGAACCATATTTAGGCATTCCAGAAAGAAAATTTAAGCTAAGCTGAGATCATCACTATTCTAAAATGAGTAATTGACAACACCAAGAACATTCTCCCCTCGAACTGAACTTGACTAGCACATCAACTAAGAAGGAAAAGTTTAACAATAAGAATCAAATTACAGTTAAGTTCACTTCTCTCAAAAAAAAGAGAGAGAGAGAGAGAGCGAGAGAATCAAATTACAGTCAAAGCAGTTTTTCGTAGGTGGAAAAAGTTTTCACCAAATTACATTAGATGGGAATAATTTATGCCAAGATTAAGGCCACGTAGACAAGTAGTAGCCTGCATTATTTTGAATTGTTGGAACTCGGAAAACTTTACCATTCAATGCCGGGAGAATCAACTCCATGGGAAAAGCAAATATTGCTCACCTGTGCTTTTTGCAAGCCTTCTGCTGCTTCAATTGTAATTCTCCTATCCAAGCATAGATTTATTCTTGATTCCAAGCAATTGTTGTAATATTTAAGGGCTTCTTCAACCTCACCAAGAAGCAGATAACAACTGGCATGCAAAGATAGTCAAGATACATAAGTTTGTCAACAAATAATCCACTCAGGAAGGAAAAAGTGACTTAAAAAAGAACACACGGCATTGGGTTCAACACTCAACAGAAATCTTTCTAACATTAGGAAATGAATCAGATGATGATAATACAACACCTAATGATATCACTGGACCTCATTCTTTTAAATCTTTCACCAGACAGGATCAAAACAAATTTAGTTGCTACCAGGTTGAATCCAGAACCTGTCTGCTCTAATGTCATATGGAATATTCATGTTAGAGACATCAGATGACACATGTAGAAACCTTACTTTGCTGCCCTTAATTTCACTTTAAGAAATTGAGGGTCCAAGGCGGCTGCAGATGCACAATCACTGATGGCTTCCCTCATCCTTCTAAGCGACAATCGTGTGGCAGCTCGGTTGCTGTAGCATAACAAAAGAGGCTCTAGGCAAGAGCCTGAAATTTCTGTAGCGGAAACTGATTTGATACCCTTGGTGTATAAATCCTCAGCTTGCGATAGATTTCCAGCCTTATAGGCTTGGTTTCCCCTGATACAGAAAAATCTTTGTAAATATGAAGGACAAGATCTTTTTTTTTTTTTTTTTGATTAAGATATGCAGGACAAGATCATAATGCTCAATGTCAATGTTATGGAAGAAAAAGCCAGAATACAACCATAATGATGAAAATATAGCAAAAGTGAACTAAAAGTTCAGAGGAAATGGTCTAATGCATAGCAATTCACCAAAGAGTAGCTCAAAGATATTAGCACCTGATCCGCCACTTTTCACAGGTTTCATGGACAGTGAGCCCAATCATCTCACGGTTTTCGTCTTCTTTAGACACATGTATCCCTTTATTTCTCCTATGAGATGTAACTCCGCTTGGGATGTCTGCTGAACTTTTACTACCAAAGGAAGCATGTTGAACTGTGTCAGTGGAAAATTCGACTTTTCTGTGATTTAAGTTATTTGAACCACTATCAACTTTTAATCTGTATTTTTTCCTATACTGGCGTCTTATGGATGATAACCCATCTTGTGCAGAGGGTGAAGTATAGGAACTAAAATCTCTCCGAGTATCAGACTCCGTTACTGAATCAGTCCCAGAAACTCTCTCATTTCCTCCTCCACATTTCTTCTGAGAGTCATTGAAACCGGGTGCGTCTTTGGCAGCAACCACATCCTCCTTTGTTTCAGTTGCCCCAGTAGAATTATAAGCAGATGTAGAAGAATTTGTATCCTGATATGGTGAGAAATCCATAGGTGAACATCCAGGAGACTCATTATTGTGCATGGAACTGTTTCCGTTAGACAAATTAGTCTTGCCAGCTAACCCTTGTACCAAGTTTTCTTGCCTCAATGACTTCTTCTTTTTCACTCTTTTGTCCCTCAATCTGCTACTTGTTCCACCACCCAACTTTTCATTTACTCCGGAAAATAAATTAGCAGTAAAGGAAAATGATTTACTTGAATTGGATGCACTAAAATCAGAAAAGGGCTTCCCAGGTGTAAATGGTGTGCTTGGAAAGCTGAATTCTTCCTTCTTCTCAGCTTGGTGGCCAGAAAGTGCTTCCGGGGCGTCAACTTTGTGCTGGGAACCAAAGCTCTCTGGTGTAAATAATGGAAAGGGTGGCTTATCCCTCTCAACGTCACTGTTTAGATTCTTCTGCAGGAATTCACTTGAGGCACCAGTCTCACTGTTTAAATTTATTGGCTGATTTTCTTTCCCAGAGGTTCCTGCTGAGAAGCTAAATGAATTTATTTGCTCACTGGAAAGACCAAACTTAGCATTTGTATGAACCGTTGCTCCAGGCATCCTTTTGTCCTTGCTTCCCTTTAACGAACTGGCAATATTTTCATCAATTTCGGATGCACAAGCTTTCTTGGCATTTGGTTCGCTATTAATTGTGTCAGCTTTATCAAAACCAGAGCTACTACCAGAATATTTTACGTTGACATCCTCGGGCCAACCACAAGAATTACAAGCACCGGTTTCAGTTGAAACATTTGAAGTACTTTGGTTAAGTCCAAACACAAATACATTCTGGATGTTGACACTTGATTTTTCATTCATACTATCGGTTTTCTCAGCACCACTAACCGCTGAACGGCCGATGTTCAAAGAATTCATCTCATTAGAGAGTTTAAAAATGGGGTTTTTTGGTAAACCAGTGTCTACAATATTGCTACTAGAAGCAAACTTGAGCTTCCCATCAGCATCCGAGTCACTTTTTTGGGCATTCCAACGACCACTGTGATCTAGGGTCTTTTCCCTGTCAAAACTATCCACATCTTCAGCTACTTTTCCATTTTCATTCAATTTGTTCTTCCCTTTGATGCCACAACCAAAAACAAAAGTGCCATCCAATTTTGAACCTTGATACTCTCCCCCCCTGTATGCTTCATCTTTATTACGCGCTCCGTTACTAGCACCAAACACAAAGTTAGCATTCAATTTATCCGATTGCAATGTACTTTCATTAGCCTCGTTTTTATGAGACTCACTCGAGCAATTCTTGATCTCATCAACTTGTGATTGTCCTACATTGCTACAAAACTCCCTCTCTCTAAATTCCACATTGGACTTCGAATTACCAGTCCTCTCACTACAATCAGGTTCCTTATTAGACAAATTCAGATAGGACATCCAGCTATTCTTATTCATTTGATCACCATTCTTTTTCTTCGAAATAAACTTCGAGCTACTCATATTATTAGCTCCTAAAACAAACCCCAAATCCTTCAAATTTGAATCCAGACCACTTTTTCCGGTTCTAAATCCCCCCATTACCTCCACATTGTCACGAAATTTTCCATTTTTTTCGTTCAACATTTCCCCTAAATTCTTATTAGAACCAAAAACATCACTTAAACAATCCAAATTAAAATTCAAAATAGGATCATCACTCTTACCAGCACAAAAACCAAAACTCACATTGTCACTTCTCCAGCAACAATCCGAGCTCTTGGTAACCGGCTCGACCCGATTAAAACTAGATTCTTTCGGGTCGATTTGAGGACCCGATTGTTTCCTCATTTTCAAAATAGGATCATCAGTCTTACCAGCACAAAAACCAAAGCTCACATTGTCACTTCTCCAGTAGCAATCCGAGCTCTTTGAAACCGGGTCGACCCGACTAAAACTCGATTCTTTCCGGTCAATTTGAGGACCCGATTGTTTCCTCATCTTCATGAGCCTCGGTTTTCGCCTTGATCGACCCGGAAAATCCGAACCCGATGACATGGAAAATGAGCAATTGAATTCTGAATTGAGCTTAGAACTACTACTAGAAGAGCTGGAATCAGAGCTAGGTTTAGATGATCGGAATTCTCCGGCGCCACCGCCTGCCGCCGATGACATGATCAAATTTGGGGATTTAGGGTTTTTTGATTATTTGGATTTTAAGAGTATATTTGTTTGTGTGCTTGGGGGGGTTAAATGTGGGGTTTTAGTTGGAATTTGAAATTTTGTTGGGTTTTGGGTGGGTTGGGTCGGGTCGGGGTTGGTTACACGTTACACAACTTGATTCAGTTGACATTTACGTTCTACAACGTGGAACAAGTAGACATGTACGACTTATGTGACATTTACGTGACAATCTCATGAACTGTCACGTACATGTTGACAATTTGATTCAACTGATATTTACGTTCTACAATGTTGAACAAATAGACACATGCATCCTATGTGGCATTTATGTGACAATCTCACGCGAATTGTCGCGTAGAGGTCGACAACTTGATTCAGCTGATATTTACGTTCTACAACATTGAATAAATAAACGTATACATCCTATGTGGCATTTACGTGATAATCTCACGCAAATTGTCACGTAGATGTCGCATGAGACACATGTGTCTATTATTTCAACTTTATATAAGTTTAAGTATGTTCTTATTTCAGTTGTGACCAAGTTAAATGAGACATTCACGCATTCTGCCCTTTAGAATTTTTTTTTCTTCTTAATGTTAGTATCTGAGTCGACTTATATTCGTTTAAGTTTTCAAAAGTTTTAACCCGTAGAGAATTGACTCTTCAAGACAAAATATTTTTGAAATCGACTTAAGATAAATCTTTAATACGTATTTGCCTAACCATGTAAATCTTCAAATTCACAACACTTTCACACTTTAAATTGCACTCCTATTACTTCATTCTCTTCTATAAAATTAAAATCGCGAATGCTAAAACCCTCCCCCCAAAAATAAAAAAAATATAAGATCTCAAAAATGTGAGTGTACTATGAAATTTTAATAATAGAAGAAAATTATGCTATAATAAAATTAGATTGATAATCTTAACGATTTGAAATGATATATACTGCAAACTACGTACCCTAAACTAATAATTTTTTTTTTTAAAAAAAGTATTACTACTATATATTTTTATTTATATATTTTTTCTATTAGAAAAAAGTACTTATCTAGAAGAGTCGCTGATCTACACTTAAGTTAGGAGGTTCATCCGAATTTCTCTTTGATGAAAAATTATGTTATATATATGGTCAAAATTATTTTTTATATATATATATTAGATATTGAACTTTCTTCGATTATTTTTTATATACACCTTAGTGAAAATTCTGGCTCCACGAAGATAATGATAAAACACCAAACACTTGGGCCAATGGGACTTTTCGCCAATTTTTCTTTTTCCAAAAACATTAACAAAACAACAAAGTTACGTGTGTCTCTTTCTATTCTACACGTATAAGTTTGTACTGTCAAACACAAAAAAAACAGTTTGAGAAAATTCAAGAATGTCATAACAAAGTGCAAGTGAATAGTAGAATAGTTGATATTTGCAGACACCCTTTTTGGTATGTTTACTAACCCCCTTTCAATATATCTGTATGATAAATCAACAAATAAACATAGCTAATAAGCTCTTACTATTTAATTTTAGTATTACCTGATGTTTCATTTGCTTCGATAATTATCGTCGTATTATTTTGTTGTTGCTACGACTCAGCATGATTTCTTCGTTATTGTATTTGCTTTACCTACTTGTTTTTTATGTGCTTTACTTAAGTCGAGGGTCTATAGGGGAATGGTTTGAACTATTACAACAACAATAACATACGCAGTGTGGTCCCATATAGTGGGGTTTGGGGACGGTAAAGTATACGTAGACCTAGAGTTCGAGCTACACTTGGCCGAGGGGTCATCCGAACCTCCTTCGGCGAATTTTTTTTACTATTTATACATAGTTTAAATTAATTTTTATGTATAGACAGTAGATGTTGAACCCCTTCGATTAGTTCTTATGTTTACTTCTGAACTCGCATAGACTATACCACTACCTCAGATGAAGTAGAGAGGTTGTTTCGGATAGACCCTCGGCTCAGAACAGACAACAACAGTATAACAAACACAAAACCTAAAAGCACATAACAAAATGGGGATAACACACCGCAAGCACACAACGGTTTGAACAATTGATTTATATAATTGGAAATAACCAATTAGGTTCACGACGAAGTCTAGAAATCGACCACTGATCCAAGGCTGCGTATACACCACTTTCGTCAAATCTCACTTGTGGAATTACACTGGGTATGTTGTTGTTGTTGTTGGTTCTAGCCAAGTCTCAACTTTTCCAATGCAGAGTGGGTTGATAACAAAGTAATGGATTAAGTCCATAATAGGTGGCGGAGGTATAATTTTCACTTAGCTGCTCAACATATTCTTTGAATACATAACTTTTATGGACCTTGTATGAACCCCCCCTCTGTCCCTCTAGCTCCGCTCCCGGCCCTAGCTACAAAACTCGGTGCAATCCCATCTACTCTAGACTTGGCGTGCAGGTTTAGTAAATTAGTCGAGGTAGATGCAAGTTGGTGCTAACACTACTAATCGTTGACCCACAATTTTCTTCAGGGGCACTATAAAATATACCCGCTTCCAGAGGCGGAGATTTGAATCATATAGGTTTGGATTAAAAGATTTTGGGTTCTTAATTATTAATAATTTTTACATATTCAATGAACTTTTAATACCGATTCTGGGTTTGAATCAAACTACTGGATACCAAGCCCGTAACCAAAGCGCTAACTCCGCCCCTGCCCGTCTTTCTGTGTCTGTTAGGCAAGACTGGTAAATAGTTCAAGAAATGACTGGAATTTGTATCGGTAAATTGCATGTTAGATTTTCTATTTGTCTTGTTTGGGAGTGAAGAGATAAAAGAGCACGAGTAACGGTATGCAGTAACAGCAATCATCTGGTGTCGAAACTTGAGTCTTGATTCGACAAATATGAAGAAGTGTATTGCATCTTCTCTCCTCATTTGCTCGGCTGTTTAGAATAATTGTCTTTGTTTGTAGCAAGAGTTCATGGTTTCTTGTTATTGGAAAATAATTGCTGCTGCTGCTGTTGTTACAGGATATTTGGAAGTTCTCTCGAGTGGTTGTGAGCTGGTGAAGATACTTGCTAGCAGAACTCTTAAACTTCTGTTTTAATTTAGGCAGAATGGATCCCAATACTCTTGGAGCTTCACAAGGTATTTCGGCTTGTTATTAGATCTCCATTTCTGCGCATCGCGTACACCTGGTCTTCTAAAAATATTTCCGTTTTTACTGAAACCGATTAATTTATGCCTAGGTTTGTTGCTTTTGGTGTCTGCAAGAGATTTTAGTTTAGGAGTTTACATAGAGTTATATCATTGGAAGAAGCTAACCGAATAGCTTAAGGACATAATATTCATCAGAGAAATAGTTGACGGATGTTGGTTATCAAAATAATATCCGGTCTAATCACCTCCCTCTAATATTTCTTCGGTCTACCTCTACCGCGCTTGAACCCATCCCTAGCCAACCTCTCTCACCTCCGCACCTCCAATATTTGTGAAGGAAGGAGCAATAAAAAATGGGATTCTCTTTTATCCAAAAAAGAGCTCTAACGTACTGTCTTCTAGGGTAGTTATCATAGCTTCTGTATATCATCTATTCATGAATTTTCTCGTCGACAGAATGTATTTGAGGTATTCTCAAACTTTGCAATTGTCCAATTAGATCGTAATAAATTGTGTTCGATCTTTAATCAATTCCAAATGTTGCAAAAACATGATGTCTTTCCCTTGACATGGCACATCTTTAGCTGCAGCTAAGAATGACGATACCACAAAGAATGAAGGCATCGAGTCCTGTAGAACATCACAACAGGCTTCTGGGGAAGAAACATCTGAAGTGAATCAAGGTCAAGGTGGTAAACACGTAGCAGCTGATGTGGCCCCGGAACATGAGAAATCTCACGGCGATGTAAACATGGAGGCGGATATCACTATGGATGACGTAATAAAAGCTGGGGGTCTAGGAGCAAGAGATGATTTAAATAGTGTTCTTCCTATGGCAGCTGATACCACCGACTTTGAAGCTTCTATTCGTGATGCTTGGGAATATGAAGGGCAACGTGAAAGCATTAGTCGACCTGGACTTGGCTGGACAGAACCTGCAAAGAAGTAGATCTATCCCTGCTACAACTTGAGGTGGACTTTCAAGGTGTTCTTCAGTTTTACTGTCACTTTTAAGACTCTTCGTTCAGCTACTGTTGATTGAACGCGCCCTTATGTGTCTTATGGTTGTTCAAACAATAAGTCCTATCTCCTTGAATGAAATTAATTTTTAACTCTGAGCGACGTGTTTACTTGTCAATCTATTGTTTCTCCTTTGTGCACTTTCGTATTTGATGTATCTTGTTGTGCTGGAGATGAGACTAGGAAAAAAGTCCCTTTTTAAAATGAAAATGTGAACCGTGGGTGGAATCTTGCGGAATCCTTAATGAAATCCCCTAAGCACAAGCATCGGAGGCGCTGCCAGTTTTCAGGTATTCAATGTACAAAGATAGTTCTTTCTGAAAAAGAATGCTACAATGCTTCAACGTTGTTACATGTATACATTGTGGAGCATTATAACCATAGAGATCTATGTAAATAACTCTATATAGGTATTTATTTTATCGGAAGAAATCATTGTTGTTGAAGGAGTGACACTCTTTTAAAAATTCCGTGTCCAGGAGCTAGGATAGCCAAAGGATCGTACGTAGATTTCCTCCTAGCGAATGTTTCCCATCGAGGGCCAAAGTGAACTTTCCAGTCTTCCTGTGTTGTGTAATGTGGCAAATACTTTTTCATTCCAATATTTGCTTTACCGCAAAAGTTTACTATCTTCTTGTTCTTACTTAGAATATGTTCTAGTCCATCTTTTCCTGTGGACGATGGAACGGCAGAAGATAGAAACGCTATTAAATACATGATGTCTTCTTCTGGTGTAACCATTGATGCTCCTTTTATCCACCTGCAATATGAAATGATCGTCGATCATGTTAGGAAGAAGCGTACATCCTGTTAGAAGATTATTTAAGTGCTGATGATTTCCGTACTTTGATTTGTTGACGGGGTAGATGAGTATAGGACCATGGCTAGTATCGGTAAGTATCTTCCCGAAAACTTCTTGTGTAAAGTCATGTATCTTGCTCCTTGGAATTAGAAGGTTTAGCCATGGATGAGGAACATCCCATAACCCCTTCTCTTGGAGTTTCATCTCGGATACGTGGACTCTGTCGAGGAATTCCACGTAGGAGACTTCTGATTGAAACAGCGAGGATTCGATATAATTCAGCGTTGATAAGAGGGCATCAATATTCTGTAGTATTAAGAAAACAACAGGCAAGATGTTGACATGTTTAGGTAAATATTAGAAAATATCTATGTTGCTCGGACTCGTCAAAAATGTTAACGGGTGTGTGTCGGATTCGCCAAAAATAGTGTATTTTTGAAGAATCCGACAAGGGTGCGGCACTGAAAGTGAAGAGTCCGCGCAACTTAGTATAATATCTTTACCTGATCGGTATTAGCTGTCTCGTCTGGATTGAAGTATTTGGCAACTTCTAAGCAGTAGAGAACTTTTCCTTCAGAACTGAACTTTCGGGCGAAAAGTGGATCTTTAGGTTTGAAAGTAGACCTCCAGTTGTTCAACAATCCTGTTCGATTGATAACGACAAATCCTTCTACGTAGTCGAAAGAATCCTTGGATGATATCAACTGCTCTTGATCATTGGAAAACGTCGAGAAATCTGAATACAGCACTCTGATCCACTTCACCTGTTAAAGTTTAGTAGAAATTACTGGTTTTGTTCCCATTTTTTTTTCTTAAAATCGTGTTGCGATTAATGCTAACTTGTTTGATATTTCGAGTTGGAAAAGTTTACCTTTTTAGGTGCCGGTTGCAGAGCAATTCTAGCTCTTGTGATGATACCAAACTGGCCTAGTCCTCCTAGTACACCGTAGAACAGGTCAGCATTCTTCTCCTCTGAACAAGTAATCACCTCTCCTTTACCTGTGAAAAACGATGTTGTTTTTAGTAACTTCCATCGATATAATACGTAACGATCCCAGATGTGATTTTTCAAATAGTTATAGTTTTTAAGTATCGAAGGGGAGCCTTGGAGTAATTGGTAAAGTTGTTGCCATGTGACCAGGAGATCACGGGTTCAAGCCTGAAAACAGCCTTTGGCAGAAATGCAAGGTAAGGCTGCGTACAATACACCCTTGTGGTTTGGCGAGAGTTTTAGTGCACAGCGCTGCCCCTTTTTTTTTTTTTTTTATAGTTTGTAATAATCGAAAAGTTAGAAAAAAAAGTGATGACTTCTTGTGACAGAATTGGCTTGTTATGCGGACTTTGTTGAGTTCATGTCCACAACATAAGCACTATTTTACAGATAAATTGTCTTGACTTTTAGGTGTTGTTTGGTACTTATTGATTAAAATAGAAAAAGTGGGAAGACTAAACTCTGGCTGATATGTAAGGTAAGGCTGGGTACGATACACCCTTGTGGTGGGGCCCTTCCCCGGACACCGCGCATAGCGGTGCACCGGGCTGCCCTTTTTTACTAAACTCTGGCTGATATTATGGAACTTGGGAATAATAGGCTTGTTGTGCATGAACATACCGGTGACAACTTCGAGTTGGTAGACATTATTGATCTGAGGTCCATGTTTGAATGCTTGTCCGCTGATTCCGGCATTCGACAAAGTGCCTCCAACTGTGAGGTGAAGATAATCAGTCCAAGATTTTGGTGTTAATCCAAGTTTAAGACTTTCATGCAGGATATTTATCCAAAGTTCACCAGCAGATACATCAACAAAAGGCAGTTCCCCTCGGTGGAACCGCATCGCTGGCGCTCGAAGCGATTCCATGCTGATCACTACTCCCTGGTAAGCTTGAGCTTGTCCTTCTAAAGAGTGACCATGTCCTCTAGCAGCAACAGTTAGTTCTGTTGTTGTACCCATGTTAAAAACATGTTTTACCGTGGCCGATATGTCGGAAACTGATTTCGGGTACAGAACGGCTAACGGCAGGAAGTGATATCTGTTGCCAAAGTCCTTGGCCACGTGATCGAAATTCTTGAAACTAAAGTACCCTTCGATCTTCAACTGTTTCAGCGATGACTCGATCGCTGAGAAACTCATAGAATTAGTAGCTGGGGTGGCAAAAAGTTGGTCATAACAGAAGTTGCTTCTGTTGATTGAGCAAATGCATAGTATGAATATAAGAAGTGTTAGAAGCATACTATTATGTTTAAAGAAGAAATGAGTTGGTGATGACTTCATTCTTTCTTAAATGGTTGTTGATACAAAGTTTTCTTCAATATTTGCCTTTACTTTTGAGTGAAAAAATAGGGGGTGTAGAATTGCCTCAAGAAAATTAAGTTTGGTCAAGAGTATATAAAGGGGAGAATTTGGAGGTGTCACTATCAACGACGACAACAACATACTCAGTATATTTTTACAAAGTGGGGTTCGAGGAGAGTAAAGTGTATGCAGTCGGTATACCTCATAGGTGAGGTAGAGAGGTTGTTTCCGATAGACTCCCTCCTGGCTCACGTCGAAAAACAATCTACAAAAAAGGCATAATATGAGAACAAGAAACAATAGAGGTGTCACTATCAACAACAACAACATACCGAATAAGTATATTTTCACTGAGTGGGGTCTGATGAGAAAAGTGTACACAGTCCGTATACCTCAAAGCTGAGGTAGAGAGGCTATTTCCGATAGACTCCCTCCCGGCTCACGACAAAACACAGTCTAGAAAAAAGACATAATATGAGAACAAGAAACAATAGAGGTGTCACTAGCAACAACAATAACGATGACAACGCACTCAGTATATTTTCACAAAGCGAGGCCCGATGAGAAAAGTGTACGCAGATCCGTATAACCTCAGCGATGAGGTAGAAAGGCTGTTTCCGATAGACTTCTGGCTGGCATAATATGAGAACAAGAAACCATAGAGGTGTCATGTCAATATGAATTGACACTAATTAAGTGGTCTATTGGACTGCATGTGAGGACTATATAACTTGATAGTGGAGATGTTAATTTATGGAAAAATATTGAAAATTTTGATTTTTGATCCAACATTGTTTTAGTTTGAAGTGGAAAATTTCAGCTGTCACTAACTTCACCAGTGTTCTTACAACTTTTATATGCCAATTTTTAACATGGATCATTGCTATTTTCAGAAAATAAATTATCTCCACAATTTGGAATTCTACACCAAACTATTTATTCAAAGTGTTCACATTTGGTGAAACAGTGTCACCAAATTTCTTTATTTAAAGCCATCCATCTATATGAAGGTGTTACATACTATTATTATATTTTTGCAACCTATTCAACCTTTTTAAGTATATATCCTAAATCTTGTAGCTTCTTGTTTCTATTTATTTTTAGCATAATTCATAAAATATACACTCAAATTTGGCTCCAACTTACAAAGTGATCATTTAGATACCTTGAAAATTTATGTATCACGCCAGCGTTAGGTGGGTGTCCACGAGACATTACATAAAATAGACACTCAAATTTGGCCTTAGCTGGCAAGCAAGCGTTGAGTATGCACATCTAGACATCTTAACTCGACCAAGTTGAGGTGTCTAGACATGCACTCTCAAAGTTGGAGTGCTTACGTATCCGTTGAAACCTAATTTGAGTGTTTGTTTATGTATTATGTGTTTATTGTTCCTTGTCAGAGGCGGAGCCAAGATTTCTGCTGATGGGTTCAAAATCTGAAGAAAAACTCACCGAAGGGGGTTTAAAATCTACAATATATACATAAAAATCATTTTACCATGTATTAATAATAGAATTTTTCGTCCAAGGGGGTTCGGATGAACCTGTTATTCCGAACCCCTTATTACTAGGATGGCTCCGCCTCTGCTTGTACTTCTTGTATTTCGATTGTCGTATTATTCTGTGGTACAAGTTACCGTTCCTTCTTAGAATGCTTTGTCACGCCTTATTTAATATTTCGCTTTGGTTTCTTCACTCCTGTTATCTTCTCGAGCCAAGTATCGGTAACAACCTCTCTACCTCTCAAGGTATGGTAAGGTCTGCGTCCACTCGGTATCGTTCTTGGACTCCGCTTGTGGGATCGTTCTCGGACTCCACTAGTGGGATTCTCAAGGTATGGTAACGTCTGCGTACACACTGTATCGTTCTCGGATTCCACTTGTGGGATCGTTCTCGGACTCCACTTGTGGGATTGTTCTCAGACTCCATTTGTGGGATTCTTTGGTAACATCTGCGTACACACTATATCATTCTCGGACTCCACTTGAACTTTTGTAGGTCCACAAATTTTATCTTCTACAGTGTGGTAAGAAGCTTTGATGAGAGGATATTCACTTCACGTGGGAGTGAATGCATGTGTGTTTTTCTGTCTGTCTTTCCTACTTGGATTTGACATTTAGCGTAAAGAATGATCACACTATTCGTGTATTTTTATACGTCGTAGTAGGCAATTTATGTTGATCAAAACTTTTCAAAAGAATGCTTGTCAGATTATTCAAAAGTAGTGCCAACACGAAGGATCACAATACCTCAGATCACATCTGCGACCTTCAACTTTAATTGTGTACAAGTAGACATATAAACTTGTATACCCGTTAAACTCGACATGAAATGGGTATAATTATATAGAAAATATACGAAAATAGGTATAAATTATATAAAAGCACTCACTGAAACAAGAAGTTGGTTGGGTACACTTGTATTTAGATTGATCTTAAAACTCTCCACTAGCAAGTGTATCCCGGGTTCAAATTTGGTTGATGCGATTTTTTATTTTTTTTACTAGTAAGCAGTAAGCACCCACGAACCTTAAATTCTGGGTCCGCCACTGCATCTTACGTAGCTAATTCTTGTCCTACATGGCATACATGTCATTCTACGTGTATTATGCCACATAGAACGTGAGTGTCTACATGTTCAACAAGTTAAAGTGTCTAGTTGTGCACACCGGGTATGACGACCTGGGAAGTCGGCAGAGGCGGAGCTAGGATTTCAACGAAGGGGGTTCCATATTCAAAGAAAACTCAGTCGAAGGGGGTTCAACATCTACTATAACCACATAAAAAATAATTTTAATCATGCATAAATAGTATATTTTTTCGTCGAAGGAAATTGTGCCGAACCCCCGAACAGAAGGCTGGCTCCGCCCTTGGAAGTCGGACCTTTGTATATCAGTCATATCCTTTATAACAGCATTTCACTATAACAGTTGAGAACCGTTTGTCATGTTATGTAAAGTGTAAACGTAGAGACGACGTCGATATAGAGTGGTCTGATTGTTCGAAGTTTATCTTGTCAATTTCTACACAGGATCTACTATTTTGATGGATTTTAGTTCTTTAGGAAGGGGAGGCCCCTACTAAGCCAATGAATTGAAAAAAGGACTTATCAACTTAGTGGTGGTCCTGACTCCTGAGCTTGTCACTTTGGAAAAATTTGGTACATTATTTTTTGTTTTTGTGATAAATAAAATATATAATTGGAGAAATTGTCATGTGAAATAAAAATAGATATTAGGAGCTGAAACAAAAATATATTTGGTGTGATCCTACAAGTGAAGTCGAATGATATAATGTATGTAGACTTTAATCCTACCTTGTTGAGATAGAGAGACCGTTTTTGATAGATAATCGACTCAAAAAGATAATAATCCTAACATTGGAGGATATGATGTCAACAACAACAAGCTTAGTGTATTCTCACACAGTGGGGTCTGGGGAGAGTAAGATGTACGCAGTCCATAGCGCTATCTCAGAAGAAGTAGAGAGACTGTTTCCGATAGACCCCCGGCTCAAGATAAAGAATAGTAAACAAAGTCGTGATGACACGTGAAGATATGATGTATGCGGACTTTAATCTTATCTTGTTGAGGCAGAGAGATTGTTTTCGATAGATTCTCGGTTCAAAAAGATAATAATCCCAACATCGGAGGATATAATGTATGCTGACTTTAATCCTTTCTTGTTGAGGCAGATAGATTGTTTTCGGTAGACTTTCAGCTCAGAAAGATATTACTCCTCAGATTGGAGGATATGTTGTATGTGGACTTTAATCCTACCTTGTTAGGCAGAGAGACTGTTTCCGATAGACTCTCGGTTCAAAAGGATATTTGGAGTTGAAAAATCATTTTATTTGGTTATCTTCTGAACATAATATCAAGTGGATTAGGGGAGTGTTTGGTTGGGAGAAACTATTTTTTCAGATATCATGTTCGATTGATCAAAATTTTGGAAATATTTTCTTTCTGGAGAAACGAGTTCCTTCAAAATAAAGAGAACGACTTTCTTGATGGAGTACGGAAGATAAGTTTTATAACTGATATTTAATCCTCTCGATCCATCAACACAACACTTCTTTGTTGTAGTCCTCAACTTTCGAGATCGATTGATTTTCTCTTGACGATCCTATAAAGATCTCTACGTACAAGTCAGGACAAGTGAAATCTTCGATCGACGTGCTCCACTTGTACACTAATTTTTTTTTACCTTCCATAATGTTTGTCTAAATGGTATCTGAATACTCTTGAGACAACAAATTTTGTTTAGTAAACAAACATAAAATAAAAAAAATCACTTATTTTTCAAGTTATTCTTTTTCTTTTTTAAATACATCCAAAGGCTCAAAGTTAGTAAACAAAAAGAATCACATTCAATTGAAAGAAACTAAAGGGCTTAGATCATAGGACCCTACATACCATGAGATCATAGGACCCTACATACCATGAGATCATAGGACCCTACAAATTTTTGTGAAAATTATAGTCAACAACACAGCCTGACAAATGATTAAAATAAAGTTGCCAAAACAGCTATTATATATGGTCTTAAAAAACAGTAAAAATCATATATTGGCAGTTTGATTTTCATCTTGTTACTGTATTTAAAGACCATACACTAGTTGTTTTGGCAACTCCATCCTAATCTCTTTAACATATTTTTAGATTTTTTATTCGATATTCAGTATCTCTATTGCGATCATGATTGATCCCCAAATGCCAATAGTCTCTAACATTTGCTACTACTCACTCTAATTTTACGGGGTCGTATTAATCCCCGAACTAGATTTTAGCATATTTTTGTCAATCTTTTCAGTCGACGTGGCACTTTTTTAGCTAGCCTGACAATTTTGACGTGATCCTTATTTTTATGGCATAAAGGTGCTATATCGGCTTAAAAGTGTGACAAAAATATGCTAAAATTGAGTTCAGGAGATAATAGGACCCCTGCTAAGTTGAAGTGTCATAATAATTTCGGCTATAATTCGGGAGGTACTGGATACTTATCTCTTTAAATACTATGCATGACTTTTGTCAAAGTACTATTTTGGAAATTATTACTCCATTTCTTTTTGTTTCTTCATCTTCCAAAGATGAATAATTATGTATGTTTAGTGCCTCTTCCATCAATTAATGTACTATAAGAACTATATATTAATTTTAATATTGTGCATATGTACATTACTATATGCTAAAAAAAGTAAGACTATTTGTGATGACTCGATGAGATCGCCACAAAAAGTTAATAGTTTTAGTGGTGATTCCTTATAGTCGTCACGAAAGTATCATTTAAGTGACGACTATACACATTTACGGATGCATAAATTCGTCAGAAATTAAAATAGTTATAGTTATGTGCGACTCTTTTAGTTGTCACTGTGTTACAAAAAGTATCAGTTAAGTAATGACTATACACATTTACACAAGAAAGTAACGGATACGTATATTATATAGTAACGATTATACACAAAAAGTGAAAGGGTATTTGTGTGTACATATATTTTTTTTGTGGTGTGGTGGGGGGGATTATATATTATAATTATATAGTGATTATCATAGCCAACTAAGAGAAAAATTATTTAAAAAATCTTTGTTGCTAGACATTGTAATGGACTTTTTGATATTTATCCTCTAATTGCTTGAGATTAAGAAGACAAAAATGACAAAATAGGATTATGTTCATCATAACAATCACGTCAATTTATAACATTATGCAAATTTGTTACTTGATTATAGACTAATGATGTTGTAAAATACTAAAGCAACAAAAAGATCTGGTAATCATGAGGTTAACTACTACATGTTACAAAACAAAAGAATATTATGATGTAGTGATGACAAATTATAAATCTAAAATGAATATATATATATATGAAACATATGAATATCGAACATCGAGCGAAAAAACTAATAACATTTTGTAATCATGATCATGTTGTCACAATGAGTCACAGAGCATAAATATTTCATATGTGTGAAACATATGAATATCGAACATCGATCGAAAAACTAGTAACATTTTGTGATCATGGTCATGTTGTTAAAATGAGTCAGAAAGCAAAAATTGATACATACGAATATCGAACACCGAACAAAAAAATTAGTAATATTTTGTGATCATGGTCATGTTGTCACAATGAGTTACAAAGCAAAAACATTTCATATGCGACAACATATGAACATCGAACATTTCATATGTGACAGCATATGAGTATCAAACACCGAGCGAAAAAATTAATAACATTTTGTGATCATGATCATGTTGTCACAATGAGTCACAAAGCGTAAACATTTCATATGTGTCAAAATATATGAATATCGAACACCGAGCGGAAGAAGTAATAATATTTTGTGATCATCAAGGTCATGGTGACTCAAAGCAAAAATACTTCATATGTGTCAAACATATGACTATCAAACGCCGATCGGGAAAACTAGTAATATTTTTTGATCATGGTCATGTTATCACAATGAGTCACAAAGCAAAAACATTTCATATGTGTCATACATACGAATATCGAGCACCCATAACATTTTGTGATCATGGTCATGGTGTCGCAATGAGTCACAAAGCATAAACATTTGATATGTGTCAACATATGAATATCGAACATCGAACAGAAAAACTAATACTCCCTCCGTCCCAAATTATGTGTCATTATTTTCTTTTTAATCCTTCCCAAAATAAGTGTCACCTTTCCTTGTTTGACAACTTTTTAAAGGCATTATTACCCTTTGACCCTTATTGGTCTCACTTAATTAAAAAAAAAAGATATTGACACATTTTTTTATAAATAATTTGATAAATTTTACCAAGTCTTCCTTTATTTCTTAAACTCCGTTCCGATTAAATGACAACACATAAAATAGGATGGAGGGAGTAACATTTTGTGATCATGGTCATTTTGTCACAATGAGTCACAAAGCAAAAACATTTCATATGTGACAACATATGATTATCGAACAGCGACCGAAATGTGTCAAACATATGAATATCAAACATTTCATATGTGAACAGCGAGCGAAATGTGTCAAACATATGAATATCAAACATTTCATATGTGACAACATATGAATATTGAACAACGAGCGAAAAATTAATAATATTTTGTGATCATGGTCATGGTATCACAATGAATCACAAAGCAAAAACATTTCATATGCGACACCATATGAATATCGAACATTTCATATGTAACAGCATATGAATATTGAATATCGAGCAAAAAAACCAATAACATTTTGTGATCATGATCTTGTTGTCACATTGAGTCACAAAGCAAAAATATTTCATATGTGACAACATATGAATATCGAACAACGAGCGAAATGTGTCGAACATATGAATATCAAATACTTCATATGTGACACCAAGAAAACAATTAATAATATTTTATGATCATGGTAATGTTGTCATAATGAGTCAGAAAGCATAAACATTTGATATGTCACAGCCAAAAAGGATCTACAAAAGCTAAAAAAGACTGGTCTAGAAATATTCGATATTGTCTATGAAGTCATAGATCCCAGCACTTATATTATTATTATTATTATTATTATAAAAGCCAACATGATTCTTTCAGCAAATTATTTTGTTGCCAACCATTCTACTGTTTTTTATTTTGTTATGTGGGGTTTGAAGTATGACAACAAGTCCTGTACATGGAGCTTTTTTTCCTCAGAAAAAATTCACTACTTTTTACTTTGGAAGTGATTTGGGTGTGCACATTCTATTGGTAGATGAGAAAAAGATTCAAATTTACACATTTATTATTTTAAATTATTTAATTTTAAATATTCGACGGGATTTTATCGGAAATAGCCTCTCTACATCACATCTAATCAGATAGTGATACAAATTGTGCACACTTTAATTCTTTCCAAATCCCACTATGTTATGAGAATATATTGAGTATGTTGTTGTTGTTGTTGTTAATTTCACTTATTCGTTTAGGTTTAGTTTATTCATACCTTTGTTGTTGGCAAATCGCGCATCGTAATTATTCTTATCATTAGTAGGGCTTCAATATGAAACAAAATCCCTCTATTTAATTTTCTGGACCGTTCAGCTACTTCAACAAGTTCTTGATAGAGATTCGTCATATTTCCTTTGAATTCGACCCCAACTTCTGTTGAATTCTAATATTTGACAACGACCGCGTTGTACTTTCTTGGAGGTATAATTTGGGCGGCATTAAATTTTGGCGCCATTGTCGAGGATTACGTTTACGGATTGATAAAAGGTTTAAATTTGCGATCGAATTTTTATTGAGTTGCCCTCGACCCGATAAAGGGTCAAGGGAAAAAGAATGTTGTTTTTAAAGAGAGAGGGGGAGGGAGGTAATATTAATTAGACCAAAAGATTAACGGAGGATAAAATGTTTATTTCAGATAGGACAAAAGGAATGAATCGACAAAACTATCCTTCCATATAGATCATAGTATCAATAAATTTGACCTTTTATTTTTTTTTACAATATAACGGTTTAAAAAAAAAAGATCATACTTAAATAATAAATACTATAGCGTATAATAATAATAATAATAATAATAATAATAATAATAATAATACTATTTTACGTTCTTACTTTGCCTAATTTGGACCATTTTTTCCTATGGACAACATCATTGCATATCTTAGTTTCATTTATTTTTATTTATCATTATTTATTAAGAACCCTACTTTATTTTTTAATTTTATTTTACCTTTTTAAGATATTCATGTTTGATTTTGTCTAATATGCACTTCTAAAATGAACCCCACATGCACAATCTTGAGAAACATTCCAATTAAAAACAAACTATTAATTAATTCACTATTTTATTTACGAATAATTAAACTACTAATTAGGAAACATAACTTTACTAATATTATTTTAATAATGAATAATGGACAAGTACATTATTGCATATGCTCATGAAAAGGAGACAACCAAGTTGAAAAGAATGATCAAGTTAGGCATATATTATAATAAAATAAATATGTAGAAAAAAAAACATACAGAATTATGTAACTTTTTAAATTGGCTTTTTAGGCATAGATTATAATAAAATAAATCATGCAAAAAAATAATATAGAATTATGTAACTTTTTTAATTGGCTGTTTGGGGTGGAGAGAAATCTAATGGAAAAGCGACACGTCATACGCGTTAATTTTATTTTCATGTAGGAAAAAAATATAGAATTATATAACTTTTTTGATTTGGTACTAAGGGTAGAGAGATATCGAATAGGAAAGTGACACATCATTTGAGTTGATTTTAACTTCATGTAGAAAAAAATTATTGAATTATGTAATTTTTTTATTGGATAGTTAGGTGGAGAGATATCAACGAACGAGAAAGCGAAACATCATATGAGTTGATCTTAATGTAAAAAAAAAAAATTATTTAACTTTTTGATTCGCTCCTAGGGGTGGAGAGACATTGAATGGGGAAGCGACACATCATGTGAGTTAATTTTAACTGACATAATACATAAATATATTTTTTAACTTGACACCATATCACATCTATGACCTTCAACTTTGGATGTGCACAAGTAGATATTAAACTCGTATAAAGTTGAATAAGTAGACATATATATCTTATGTGGCATAATACACGTATGACGCTATGTAGGACGCCACATAGGACATATGTGTCTACTTGTTTAACTTTATACACATTTAATTACCTACTTGTATACGCCCAAATTTGGAGATCATAGATGTGATCTGAGCGCAAATTAAATAGCATGTTTATGTGTTATACCATTTTAATTTCATGTAAAAAAAATGTAGAATTATGTACTTTTTTTTGATTGATTGTAGGGTGGAGAGATATCGACGAATGAGAAAGCGATACATCACATGAGTTGATCTTCATGTAGAAAAAAATAAAATTATGTAACTTTTTTGATTGAATAGTTGGGTGGATAGATATCGACGAATGAAAAAACTAAACATCATATGAGTTGATCTTCATGTAGAAAAAAAATAAAATAATTCAACTTTTTGATTGGCCCCTAGGAGTGGACAGACATAGAATGGGGAAGCGACACATCATATGAGTTAATTTTAGCTGGCATAATACATAAATATATCCTTTTACTTAATGCCAGATTACATTTATGATCTTTAACTTTGGGCGTGTACAAGTAGACATTTAAATTTATATAAAATTGAACAAGTAAATACATACGTTCTATATATCATAAAACACGTAGGATGATATGTAGGGCAAGACTTGATCACGTGGGATGTCACATATAACATATGAAATCATGCAGAAAAAATGTAGAGTTATGTACCTTTTTTTATTGATTGTTGATACATCATATGAGTTAATTTTTAATTTCATGGAAAAAGAAAAATATATGAAATCATGGCTGTTGGGATTGTGAGGAAGACATGAAATGGGAGAGCAACATAAGTGTTAAATTTTATTTTATTTTAAATCAAGGTCAAGAACAATTACAACCACATTTTGAGATATGTTATACATATTAGGTTGATGGGAGGTGACAAACATATTACTTCTAAGTTTAACACTGATAAGTATATTTGTGTCTAAGTTGAATAGATACAGAAGTGATAAATATATTCGCTTCTAAGTTAAACAGATACAGAGGTGACAAATATATCCGCTTCGAAATTGAGCTCCTAAGTTAAACAGATACAAAAGTGACAAACATAGCCGCTTCTAAGTTGAGCAGATACAGAGGTGACAAATATATATTTTTCCAAGTTGAACAGAAACAGATATAGAGATGACATATATATTTGTGTCTAAGTTGAACAGATACAGAAGTTACAAATACATCTGCCTAAACAGATATCTGTTTCTAAGTTGAACAGATACGGAGGTGATAAATATATCTGCTTGACAATGCCGTTTCAATAAAATTAGTGGGCTAAAGACAAATTTTAATATGAAGTGTTAAGCATATAAACAAAAGTATTATCAATAATTTAGAGTTATTTTTTGATTGTAATATTCTCAGAACATAGTAATATTATTATTTATAAAAGTAAGAAATAATTTTAATTAATAAGATATTAATCATTTTTTCGCAATACATTATCTTGAATATTATTGTAAAAACTTTATTTATTAACATCAATATTTGATAAAAAGTTCTAAAAATTTTTCAATAAACAATAGATATATTTTTTTCCATTAGTTTAAACTTTATACCTTTTATATTTTTCAATCTTTAATATTATATGAAGTGAAATTAAAATCATAAAATTCATATTAAATTTTTTGGGTTTCAATCTTTAATATTATACGAAGTAAAATTAAAATCATAAAATTAATATTAAATTTTTTGGGGCCTCAAAATTTTGGGGGCCTAAAGCACACGTTTTACTACTCTTGAGTCACCCCTCTATGTTGAACAGATATAGACATGACAAATATATCTGCTTCTAAGTTAAACAGTTACAGAGGTGACAAATATATCTGCTTCTAAGTTGAACAAATATAAAAAAAATATTATGTAATATTTTTATTATTTTTCTCTGTATAATAATGTTTGATCTGACACGAAATACAGAATTTAACAAAAACCACCATAAGGATACTTTTCGAATTTGCGCATGGTCTTAAATATATACTATGCTATTTCTTTCACTACAAGAACATGTCATTACGATCATGTATAAAATATTGTTATTTTTAATAAATCAGTAGAAAGAAATAGGTGTCACGTAAAATGAAACGAAAGTGCTCCCTTATTAGGGACACTAGTTAAATGAAATATTATGTCTTGTCACTAGAGAGGAATCATATTGTACTATTCAATTTCATTCATTCATTACTTTCAAATAAAAATGGAAAGTTACAAAGTAAAAAATGTGACAAGATTCCTTTTAGGATTAAAAAAAATAAAATTAATGAAAAGATAGGGGTCAAAAAAACTTCATAAAAACCTAGCTAAAAGATTACATAGGAACGTTACTAGTTTATCCTTATCTTGTTCCCCATGCTATTTACATTCTATTATAGTCTTGTCTATTTGTCCCTTTTACTATATTTTATATCATTATAATTTATTTAATTTCTAAAAGTGACCTAATTTTCTTTATCTACGATGCATGTTGACGGTGTCAACATTTTGTGGTTCAATTTTTATCTTTTTTCTTTTTATAATCATGATATTCGAATAAGCTTTGTTCAGTTTAATTAAATTTATGAAATATTAATCGTCTCTCATCAATAATAAATATCAGATAATAGCTAAAACAAACAAGAGGAATTACCTAAAAAGAGCAAGAAAATAAAAAATGTTTATCGATAGATATGCTTGATGTTGAGCCATATATATATATATATATTATATTTCTACCGTTCTTTGAATTGTTAACTTTAGCGATATTTTTTATATTGGTGTATATTAAATATCGCGTGATTTTCAAGATATTTGGAGCTAAAAAAAGTCAAGAAACTACAACATATACAATCACATCTTTATTAGTTATCTATAATAACAATAATATTTTATTATAACTGCCCACTTTTTTAAAATCGACTTTCTTATGTTATATTATTTATATATATTTTATAATTATATTTCACTATAATAATCAAACGATCTATGAACAAACAATGTCATTATAAAATAAAAGGTTTAATTCAATCCCTATTCTTGACTTTTATGCAACACCATAATTTATAAAAGAGATATTTTGGACTTTTCAATATTTTATATAGTTTCATGATTAGTACCAATTATGCTTTAAAAATTAGTAGAACTTTTAGACCAAGATCAAAGAATCTCACTTGTCTATTTAAGATTTAACATTTGAATTAGTACCAATTATGTTTTAAAAATTAATGGAACTTTTAGACCAAGATCAAAGAATCTCATTTGTCTATTTAGGATTTAACGTTTGAATTAGTACCAATTATGTTTTAAAAATTAATAGAACTTTTAGACCAAGATCAAAGAATCTCATTTGTCTATTTAGGATTTAACATTTAAATTAGGAGCACTTAATTTGGTCAATATTTATTTTGAGGTTCTTTTCATTATTTTTCAATTATTCACATTTGAAATTAGTAAAATGCTTTGTAGAATGATTGTTTGTGTACATGTGATGTGTTATTATTAGTGAAATGACATAAAATAACATGATCAATAGGGATATATATATAATTTTTGATATAAGATATTTAACTGATCATCACTCTGTCGCTATGTAGGCAAAGGACAGGGCAAAGCTCGATTTAGGCAAAGAAGTTTAATTTTATATTCTATTTTTTTAATCTCATAATTAGAATTTCTGACTCTACGTGTGACTGCGATTGAGAGTTTAACGGAGTTGTGACTAAAACACTAAAGTGGTGTGAATGTAATTATTATTGTTGGATTTAGTCTTATATTGATGAAGGTCATTGTCATATTTTAGGTCATGTAATATGAAATTTTTGGAATATATATATATATATATACACACAATTTTGGTATTTCTAAGGTTTTAGGGAAGGTTATTATCATACACAATGATTTTATCTTACATTTTCATGAGAGATTTTTTTTTGCAACTTGAATCAATCTCTTTGTTATCACGTCACGTCAGACTTTAGCTGTTATATCGATGCTTCTATTCATGATTCATCTACCAAAAATCGAAGATAGATTAAAACGCAGTGGAATCTAAAAACTGTACTTGAATTATTTTCATAGTTTGAACCCGTATTTTTCTCATTAAGGAGGATGTGATATACTATATATATACCTTGATTGATATATGAAAATGACCTTTAATTATTCTATCACACATTTTCCATGTGCTTTTTACTTGGAATCATTTTGAAAAATAAATTAAGCAAAACAAAACAAAAGGTCAAAAACTATAATAAGTATTCATCTATTTTTAATCAGATGTCTCGAGTTTGAATTCTGAATATGAAATCGTCTAATTAAATCGTTCTAGCGAATGCATTGCCCCTCGATTATCCAATACAAATTCAGATCAATCTGACCCCAAAATAAATATCAAACATCGAAAGAAACCATAAAATAAATGTAGTACATTATTTATATTAGCAACTCTAAAATAAAAGAAAATTATTGTAATTATATAAAGACAAATCTAGGAAAAAGAAAAGAAGGTGGAATATATGTTTCAACTTTTTATCTTCACGTGGTACATGAATTTGTTCTTAAAGGAAAATATTCTACATATCTCTTTTTTTTTAAAAAAAAATAAAAATTCAGTCCTACCTTTAGCTTAATTTAGTTAAAATTGTGCAAAAGTAATAAGACAAAATAGTTCAATTAATGGAAAATAAAATTAGTTATAAAGATGTTTAAAGTGACATTGATATCGAGCTAGTGACAAGGTTTACGTACACTGTATTATTTCCAAACCCTACTTGTGAAAACATCACTATCGAATTGAAAGTGAACCATCAAAGACTATAGTCGAGCGGTAAGTGCTCTTTCATCTTTGATTTGAGGTCTTGGATTTGAGTCGTACGTAGGTACCAAGTCGCCTTTGGTATGACCTAAGTCGCCTTTAATCGAGTCCTAAAATGAATACCGAAGTTTGTGTACACTCTATCTTCTCCAAACCCCACTTGTGAAATTTTACCAGGTATAATATTGTTGTTGTTCAACATCAATATCGAATTGAAAGTAAACCATCAAACACCATAGCTGAGTGGTAAGTACTCCTTCTTCTTTGATTAGAGATCTCAAATTTGAGTCGCACGCTGGTACCAAGTCGCCTTTGGTATGACCTACGACACCTTTAGTCGAGTCCTAAAGTGAATATCGAGGAAGACCATAGCCATGCAGTAAGTGCTCTTTCATCTTTGAGTTGAGGTCTCGAATTTGAGTCGTATGCAAGTATCAAGTCGCCTTTGATATGAACTAAATCGCCTTTAGTCGAGTTCTAAAATGAATACTGAATGTTAAACTAGAAACAAAAAGAAACTTAAAGTAAGATACATATTTACTTTAGGAATTTAAAACACAAATTAATTATTAAAACTTTATAGTTTGAACTTTGAAAGCAACTCAAAAAAATGGGGACACACAAGCAAGTTAAAATTCCACAAAGTCCTAAGAAAATGGCTTTTCAAAGCCACGCTTGGGGAGCAAATTTTTGAAGACAAAATTTTTGAAGACTTTTTTGTGTCCACTATGATCACGTTTATAGGCGGATTCAGAATTTAATATTTACGAGTTCGACTTTTAAGGTTCTTAGAATTATATTTGCTCGTAAAATGTACGAGTTTGAATATAATATCTGTTGGCGTTTTAGTGTATTTTTACGTGTATATATGTATCTATACTTTGTGTTTTAAAAAATACCGTATTCAAGTGAACGTTTGTTAGAGACGAATCTAGGATTTCGATTTGGTGGATTCTAGATTATATAAACAAGTTTTTGGATTCTTGATTAGTTATTTATACATATATTAAGTCGATTTTATCAAACATAAATACAACGTCTGCTTCAGAATTATTGAGTTCACGTAATTAGTTGTATCGATCATGATAAGATTCATAATTTGATAATAGATTATCTGTCAAGTGGGACATATTCCTCTTAGAAATCTTTGAAACTTCACTCAATTTGGGAATAGAATTTTTAAAGATTTTTTTTGTTAGATGATAAGTCCCTTTCCAAATATACATTGTTACAAAATAGATAGCATGTGGTGCTACACATTTCTTGTTTATTGGCTAAGATAGCCTAGTTGAGAATATTCAATCACTTAGGATTATTAAAAAAAAAAAAAAAAAAAAGAAGTTTGGAAGTTGCAAATATGTTTTTGCATCGAAAAATTACACTATATATATACGTATATATAATCAGTTTTTACAGAGGCGAACCCAGGATTTGAACTCTGTGGGTGCACCAGTGTTGTCAAAGAAGCGCATAAGCCTCGAAGTAAAACTCAAAATGTGTTGAGCACTCGCCTTGCTTAATGTGCAACTTAGGTTCTAATTTCTAATACATACTTTCCCTTGTCAATGAGGCTTTCTGAGGAGACGAACACTAAACAATTGATATTTCACTTTATAAAAAAATAATAATTTTTTTGTTCATATATTTGTCATTCATTTTTATATTATTAGTCTTGAACTAGACATATATTTATATCTTTTCTACCTTTATGCCTTTTTTCGTTAAATCTCACGCTTTATTTGTACTTTGTGTTTAAACACAATAGACTTGAAGCTTTTTTACGCTTATTGCTTCTGATAATATTGTGGAGCACCAATATTATCTTAAGACGTTAAAAAACTAAGGTGTTGTGTGACCCGAGATCGATTCCTGGTTGCATGGACGGAAGGGCTAGCTTCAACCAGCGCACCAAATTGCAATATCATTCATCTTAGGGTGCACTATTAACTATATCCCAATTTCTCAAGGTATATACACATGCACAATTTTTTTCGACGTTAACGAGTGCACGTGCACCCCCACCTATACATGTGGGTCTGCCCCTGGTTTTTTACAGATTTAAAAAATATATACATTAAATATTGAACCCATTACACAAAATCCCGACATTTTGCATAATTATTGAAAATCTCAATTTTGAATCTACCGAGATACAAAATTAGCTCCCGATACATCCAACAAAGATACATTTTTTTCCGTGTACAGATACATAATTAGCTTCCAATGTATTTTTTTTCGATTTTGCGTCTGTCGAGATACTTACTTAGTTCTCGATACATCCAACGAAGATTTAAACTCTTTTTCTGATAGTAGTTGTGCATAAAAAGTGTGTCGAGGGTCTATCGAAAACAAGGTGGGGTAAGATTTACGTAAAAAAAAAAACACTTACATTATCGACGCTCGAGAAATTCTCAACCCATGGTGCACGGTTAGGAACTCGATAAATAATAGGCTTGCCCCCTTGAACCCGTGATGTGAGCCTCAATCACACATCACATCATCTGTCGTGACATGCGCCTAACTCACACATCATGCATACGGCTTTCCTTACCGTTAATCCAAATAACAACATATCGAGTATATTTCCACATAGTGTAGTGGAGTCTGGAGAGGGTAGAATGTACGCAGTTCGTACCAATACCTCTGAGGTGAGGTAGAGAGGCTGTTTCCAATAGACCCCCGATTCGAGACCAAACTTTAGTGCCACAAATATTGGAATATTCTATTTCAGTAGAATATCCAATGTCAAAGTGGCATTAAATTTGTGACTGTAATAAGCCACTAAATGGAACACATTACAAGACCACCTAAAAGTACAACACAGGCATAACTAGATTCTGAATATGATGGGACAGCAAGATTCCTCTCCACTCTTACTCAGAGGCCTCGGGTTCGAACTTGAACATGACATGAATCTGAATCAGTCAAGGCTCAAATACAGATATCAGACATCGACTAGAAACCAAAAGGAAAACCTCAAACTCAGAAACAAGAAAGATTATAGATAAAGAGGGATGTGACATTATAAAGTTGAGGAGGAAAATAGTTGGTTGCAGTTAGTGCTCTCTGTAGGCCAAGCAATTGAGTTAGTTAAAGACTATAAACAGACTAATACTGAATGGACAAGTGTCAGAATACTAAGTTACCTGTTTTCTTGGGCTTACTTCAAAGCTTGCCACGTCACCGCGTATATTATTGTCAAAAATCCCATCCTAATAGTAAGGAGTCCCACGGCTTTGATCCGGTGGTAAGAGCATAACACATGATGTATGATTAGGCTCATGTCACTTATGTTGCTCGGACTCTTACAGATGCCGACAGGTGCATGTTGCAGCAATTTTGGAGGATCAGATATGAGTAACACAACATTTTGGGGAGTCCAAGCAATATAGCAGCTCGTTGGTTTGAACTGTGTCGCAGTAGGCCCATGTCATTTATGTTGCTCGGACTCTTACAGACACTGACAGGTGCATTTTGCAGCATTTTTGGAGGATCCGATATGAGTAACACAACATTTTGGGGAGTCCAAGCAATATAGCAGCTCGTATTGGTTTGAACTGTGTTGCAGTAGGCCCATGTCATTTATGTTGCTCGGACTCTTACAGACACCGACAGGTGCATTTTGCAGCATTTTTGGAGGATCCGATATGAGTAACACAACATTTTGGGGAGTCCAAGCAATATAGCAGCTCATTGGTTTGAACTATGCCGCACGACAAACAAGATTGATGTTTAACTGGAAAAGGATAGAAGGGGTCATTATCCATCGAGTTTCAAACCAAACATCACTGTCCTCAACCGGGGATAACTCGGTTATCAGAAATAGCAAAAATAAAAAGAAAGTGGGTTGCCATCAATGGTCATCCCACACCAACTTCCTGACAAATCATGAAATGGATATAACTTGTATCAGTCATCTCCAAATAAACATCAAAAGTCAAATTTCTCTAGAGCAATAAAGATGCAAATATCTTAACATGTTTCTCTTGTCTAATCACTTCTCTAGAGCAGAAAAAAAAACACTGTTTACCAGGCACACCATGGTGAAAAACTCAGCATAAACTGTCCTCCTGAGTCGGAACTCAAATCGGTTATATCATAACAGAGAAAAATAATCAAACGTAAGCAGTAAATTTGTCTAAGATCAACAACAACAACATAGCCACTGTATTCCCACATAGTGGGGTCTGGGGAGGGTAAAATGTATGCGGTCCATACCACTACCTCCGAGGAAGTAAAGAGGCTATTCCCGATAAATTTTTTCTAAGATCAAGAACCAAAACTGAGATCAAACCAGCAACATATTATATTGCATTTATTCCTCTTTTGCTATTTGCAAAAAAAGAAACCTGGTGTGGCGAGACCATAACAGTATTAAATCACAAAGTCGAGCTAGTGAACAAGTACGAACTTCATCCCCTACCCCCTCACCCCCAAACCAAAATCAAGGTCAGTTATAGGTGGTATACTCGCGGCGGGCAAGACTTGAAACCTGGACGACATAGGCTTATGGTAAAAGACCAAGAGAGCTGCGTAAGGTTTTCCTTGGTTGTATAGCACTTGAATGTGGCTCTAAAAAAGGGCAGTTTCGTGTACGTTGCATCCAGCCGGGGTGGGGTGGGGGGTAATGTAGGGAGCTGATACAAGCATATGCTTCAAGGTTGTATAACAATGCAGAAGAATGAATACAATCTTCATTTGACAGCATCAACAGATAATTGGTTAGAGCAACTGATATTGCACCTCTACATATAGATGTGATCCTTCTTTACATATTTGAATCACAAATTTTAATCTATCATATTTCTTTATGATGGTGGCGTCCGAGTCAACTTGTGCGCACCTTGGATATCCCACCAAATACCTGCTACGTCCCACCAGGTGAGCACAGGTACTGCGTAACTTCGCCCGCCGAAGCTTAGGGGTATGAGAATAAAACACATTGTTTTTCGCTTCCGCGGGGAGTACTGACGCCTCATGGTTCTCATACCACCTCATTGACCACTAGGCCACACCCTTGGATACACAAATTTTAAGAACAGCTAAAATTCCATTGAGCATATACTTTAGTACTTGCACTGATCCATGCAAAATTTACATGAAAACTTGAACGCTCAATTCCGCGAGCAAGTTTCGACAGTACAAATCCTACAGCGCCTGGTATAACCTAAACTCAAGATTACATATTCAAGAACAAATACAATCAAATATCCCTCATCGTTTTCAATGTATAATTGCGCAAATTAAAGGGTCTTCTCCGCACTGTCACTGATTGAAAAATCCTAGTACTTCTAAGAATTAAACCTGACCTTTCTATATTCTTGTCAAGATTCCCCAACAGCAGATACCTTCAGCTTCTTGGGTGGCGGATTCCCCCCTGACAATACCACGTAAGAGTAGAAGCAAAACATTGCAGCACTGTCAATTCAGAAAGCAGAATTCAGATAATGATACACCTCATAATGAATTTTCAAGAGGAGAAGCACCAAATACGGCATTGCATTACCTGATAGCGGCATAAAAGCCAGTGGGAAATACTTTTCTCGTCTGCAAAAAAAACGAAAATTATCAATTTGAAAATGCAAGCCACTGAATAATCTAATGGAGGACTTTCGGAGTACAAGGAACTACCAGAGAGAAAGTCTGTATGTTTTTCCATAGAAGGACTGCAGCAAGCGCTGCAGGAACAATAACAGGGAAGTCATTAATAGCTGGAGAGACAGTATAGATTGAACATCCACTAGGCTGGACGTATTGATGTCAACAACCAACTAAACACGATATTGAAATATTTGCTATATGAAGCCACGATCTGATACATATACCTCGAAATCTACCACTGTTCTTCACTTGTTTCAACAAATGTGGCAAGCAAAGAGAGGGAGAAATAGAAATAAACATTATTCATTTGACGGTTCATTTCAAACAGCTACAGAATCCGATTTTACTGAAGTACCTGTCCTCAAGTGGTCTTAAGCATATCCGTTATCTGATTCATAAAAATATCTATCAACCGATTAATATATGCATACAATTCGTCTTTCCTGTCTCTGACTTCCCATATTGACAAAATATTAGTGTTCAATGAAAAGAACGAGTTACTACTCAGAAAAAAGAATGCAAATATAAGGCTGACATAAAATGTTAAACACTAAAATCCGATAGGGATCACACTCAAAGAAAACGTTCCTTTTTCATCAGCAAACTAAAGTTAGTCCAACTGCATGCACGATAACAATCAACTTACAGGAACCAGCAAATACCTGCTTGACCCAGTATGAACGGCAAGCTAGATTTTCCTTGTCTCCAGACCCTCAAGCTAATGGTGCTGAAGGCCAGTAAAGCACCACCAAAAAGAACACCATTACCTAAAGTCGCAGGGTTTCTTGAGAAAATAAAACCAACAATGCCCCCAGTGAAAACAAGACCACCTGTGATGAGGATCAGTAAAGTACTTATTAATCATAATAAGAAAGAAGCTGCAAGAGTTATAAACACCACTGTGATAAGAAATTATAGCTACGACAGAAACACAATAGAAATGTTTGCGGTCATTTTGATCTCCTTATTTATTGTTACTTGACATATTTCTGTCAAAATAGATGGTTCCACTTGATCGAGAACTAATTTTTTCTGGGAAGACGATCCTCTTAGAGTTCTATAGCTTTGAAGAAATTGATGTTCTAAACGGAAACAACCGATATCTCAGCGCTTAAAAACCACAAGTCCCGTTTATATACAGCAAGAGAAGGAGCTAACAGAAGTGTTTCTTTTAACAAAACGACACCTACCCTCCATTAAAGTACTTACCTAACTCCTAAGTGCTGCATAAGCAAAAGAAAAACAACAAGATGCTAGCACTTTTAGGTAGTTCCCCCTCATAAGCCCTTTCATTCTTCTCGATTTGGACTCCTACTGTAATAGTTGAAGGGAGTGAACTAAAGTATATCGCAAGAATGGTTGGCAACATAATCTTCCTTTGTCTTTACTTTAATCGGTGACCATAGAATATAAAGAAAGGGGGATTAAAAAAGAAAATAAAACAAATAGAGAAGACACAGACACGTCTCTTAAAGAATAATAGAAACCACTAGAATAGTAGAATTCACATTTGGACAAGGGGTGAACCTAAAAAGGGTAATTAGTAGATAAGGTGGCAAATAATGCAATCTAGTTTACGCCATTTGAATTTTAAGCACTATCGTGAAAAGTGCAACAAGTGAGAATACCTTGACAGAGAAATGAACGGTTGGCGATATCAAGCACTAAAAAGGCACTAGTTTCTCTACTTTTTTGAGGGAATACTCACCAAAGGGAATACCAAAACAGAAATCATGAATTTTGGCCGTCTTTATTGAATGAACGATGGAGTTTTCTTGCACCGAACCATTCATTTCTTTTCCTGGAACAAGTTCTTCTGACTTTAATTTTGAAGTGGATGAGCTTCCGTTATGTGATTGTGATGCATCTCTAGTATAAGCTATAGTGGTTCTGTTTTCTAAATTGGATAAATCCATGTCATGGCCATCATTTCTCACAACCGCTACCTGAACTCCATGACAAATGGAAGATCTGTAAGTGAATATACATTCCGGATAGCGTGTCGCTCATTCCACAAATCCAAACTTCAGAAAAATAACGGAAAGTCCAGTTCAAATAGCAATAGAAAACTAAAAGCATAATCATTTTGGAAGTCAAATGCCACATGTTAACCAATAAATCACCAAATTGCTTTCAACAAACAAAGAAGAGGGAAAAAAATATGGAAAAACAAAAGATTCACATGTTAGTTTCATAAAGACATCCAAATGTAGTCAAAAGGTTCTCTACCATACGTACTACGAAGTTAAATGGTTCCATCTTCAGTAGGCTTTGATATGATTAGTGAGAAAAATGTCCTCAATTACTAGTAGCCGGCTAGCCACAAGAGAATATTAAAGTAAGTTTATAGAGAAACATCAACTGGGAGTTTAAAATGTGAATAGTTAAATGAATTTGATTTCTTACAAATTGTGAATGAAGTATAGAATTCTGAGGTACACGCAAACTAGCCCGAAGACTACCTACTTCGCGTTAGGTTGAGAAAATGGATCCAAATTAAATAGAGCAGATATAGAGGATTCACACTACTAACCCCACCTGACTTATAGCCAACCCAAATGATTTAGAATGAATGTATAGCGGATTGGCACGATTCCTACATTAAAGTCAAGCTTAATATTACAACACCATATGTAATTCTAAGCTCAACAAGTATGTGCTCATATTCTGCCTAATAACTACACAGGATATAATCCTACAAGTGGTGTCTGGGGAGGGCGAATGTACGCAGAGCTTGCCCTATCTTTGTGGAGTAGAGAAGCTATTTACGATAGACCCTCGGCTCAAAAGAACTGTTTTCGGAAGCAGGAATGCAAGAATAATAGGAGAGCAAAATAGCAAGTGAAGCAACAAGTAGTAACACACATCGACGAATAAGAGACCATGTGACTACTAAATAGTCCATACCTCTCCCACACAAAGTGCGATAATACTCCACTACCTACTAGCCTTCTACCCTAATTCTCGACCTCTAAACCTTCCTACTTTTGCTCAATAAGCTAAAGTTGTGTCATGTCCTGTCTAATCACTTCCGTCAAATTCTTTTTTGGTTTACCTCTATCTCTCCTAACTCCTGTTACAACCAACCCCTCACCCTTCCTTAGTCCTTGTCCTTACTGATGCACCTCCTCTTTACATGCCAAAACCATCTCAGGATAACCAGAAAAAATAAGTATTTTATTAATTTTTCAATGTCAGAATGTGGTTGGCAAAGAATTACCATTAGCCTCTTGAACTAATACCCATTGAAAAGCCACACTCAACTTTCATGATCAATCCATCTCTCATTTGCAAACCATGAAAAGAACACATTTTGACCAAAAAGATCAATTTTTCAACCAAATTAACAGAACCCCACATCAAAATTTCATTAAATTCTTTCCTTTTATAGGCAAACAAACAAGAATAACCACACTCAACTGAAAACAATGAAATGAACATATTATGACCGAAACAAAAACAAAATTTTAACCAAATTAACAGAACCCCACATCAAGAATTCATCAAATTCCTTCCTCATTGCAAACCAAACACAAATAAAAGAAAACACTCAATAAACAACATCTAATTCCTCAATTACAAACTACACATAAATGAACAATTCAATACAAGATAATGGATTAATCAATCAATAAATAAATATAAATAAAAAATTGTACCTTCCTAGGAAGAGTAGAACAAGGGTGTAGATAAGTTTGTAACAGAAAATTCTTATTGATAGAGGAGAAGCATGAGAGCTGAGAAATTGTTGATGACATTCTTGATTCACTTTTTTTTTTTTTTTAGAAAATATTGGAATATTCAAAGTTGCGTTTTTATATGAATTTAAAAAAAAGTGAAAAATGGTTTGATACTAGGGACTATAGAGGCATATTTAATACTTTAGGTACTTTAATAGACATTAGTGTTTTCAACATATTTGGCGGTTCGATCAAAATTAATTAGGCATAACACGTAAATGTGTCATTTAATTTAGCATAGGTGACACCTATGGCTTTCAACTACAGTGTGCTAAGTAGGCAATTAAACTTGTATTAAGTTCAATAGGTAGAAGCATGCATGCGAGGGGACATCCACGAGCTAATTCATGTGAGATTGCTATGTAGATGCCATATAAATGTCACGTAGGACGCATGTGTCTACTTGTTCAACTTTATACAACTTTATGTATATGCATACTTGTACACCGTCAAAGTTGACGAATGCAGGTGTCAGCTGAAATCAAGTTAAAGACATGCTTACGTATGATGTTTTGATTATCATCGCATATTAAAAATCGTAAACTTCAAATTCTGAATCCGACTCGATCAATATACAACACCCTTGATTGGTGCTATCTTTTGAATGCCAAACCAATTCTATGTATACAAGTGTTTCTTTGGATGTTCTTTTTTAGTCATATTTTGAAATTTCTACTATTATATAGTCCAAAAATTACTATACTAATTGATGTTAAGGGGCTGCTAATTAAGAAAATTCAATGTCAGTAGACTTTTCAAACTTAGTGGAACAAGTCCAAACTTTTATCTCTTAGGTGTAATTTCTAGATAACATAATTCAATTTGTTTGTTTATGTTTTTTTTCCACAGATTGATTTGACTTTACAATAGCAAATTTTCTATATAAATGGTTAAGTTTTTTTTAGTTTCTTTTAACCATGGCTATCACAAAATCACATTTTAGTTTCATTTTTGTTCTCTTTGGTGTAGCTACCTTGGATTTTACAGGTATAGTACTATAATTTCTGTTTCTAGTACAATCACTCTTGTGTTTAATGTCATCTTGTCCTGACTCGGGGATCTATCGGAAACAACCTCTCTACTTCTTCGGAGGTAGTGATATGACATGCGTACATTCTACCCTCCCCAAACCCCACTATGTGGGAATATACTGTGTTTGTTGTTGTAGTAGAATCACTCTTGCTATTTCGGATCGCGCTTGAGGGCTAGCAACCATGTTACACGTACAATTTGACGTAGGCATAATACATAAGCATGCCCGTTAACTTGGCATCAGTTCACATCTATGGCCTTCAACAATGGATGTGTACAGGTAGACACTTAAACTTGTATAAAGTTGAACAAGTAGACACATGCGTCCTATGTGGCATAATACACGTAGGACATGAATTGACCATGTAGGATGCTACATAGGACGCATGTGTCTACTTGTTCAACTTTAGACAAGTTTAAGTGTCTACTTGTGGACACCCAAAGTTGGATGACATAGATGAAAGTTGAAGTCAAGTTAACGGGCGCATTTATGTATTATGCCTTTGACGTATGTTACTGAACTTTACTTGCTATAATAGCGTTAAAATACAACTCAGAATTCGTGTTCTTGTCCTCCATCGCACTAACATAGCCGTGATGAGACTAATGAAGGATTCGAGTAACATAGCTTAAGGGTGCTTGTGGATTGTAAAATAGGCATCTATAGGAAACTTTACAAGAGCTTATTATAAGGGGAGCCTTGGAGTAACCGGTAAAGTTGGTTGAAGCCTTGAAAACAGCCTCTGGCAGAAATGCAAGGTAAGATTGCGTACAATACACATTTGTGGTGGGGTCCTTCCTCGGACACCGTTGAGGTCACGGGTTCGGAAACAGCCTCTGACAGAAATACAAGGTAAGGTTGCGTACAATACACCCTTGTGGTGGGGCCCTTCCCCGGACACCGCTGAGGTCACGGGTTCAAGCCTTGGAAATAGCCTTTGGCAGAAATGCAAGATTAGGTTGTGTACGATACGTCCATATGGTGGGGCCCTTCCTCGGACACCGTGCATAGAGGTAGGCGGTAGCTTTAGTGCACCGGGCTGCCCATTTTACATGAGCTTATTGGTAGAAATGCCATGTTTTTTCATCTGATGCAGGTGCTCAAACTGGAGTTTGTTATGGAAGGCTAGGGACTGGATTACCATCTCCAGCAGATGTTGTGTCACTATGCAACCGAAACAACATTAGGAGAATGAGAATCTACGAACCTCATCAGCCGACCCTCCAAGCGCTCCGAGGCTCCAATATTGAGGTCATGCTAGGTGTCCCGAACACAGATCTTGAATACGTCGCTGCTAGTCAAGCCAATGCAAATACTTGGATCCAAAATAATGTCAAGAACTATGGTAATGTCAAGTTCAGGTATATAGCAGTTGGTAATGAAGTTAGTCCCTTCAATGAAAATGCCAAGTATATACCTATCCTTCTCAATGCTATAAGGAACATTCAATCTGCAGTTTCTGGTGCCGGTCTCGGAAACCAGATCAAAGTTTCCACAGCTATTGAAACCGGGCTTACGACAGACACTTCACCTCCATCGAAAGGAAGATTCAAAGATGATGCTCGACGATTCATTGAACCTATTGTTACCTTCCTTGTGACTAATCGCGCACCTTTGCTTGTCAACCTTTATCCTTACTTTGCAGTACATGACAATCCAGAAATCAAACTTGAGTATGCGCTTTTCACCTCACCTGACGTTGTTGTCAATGATAACGGAAGAGGATACAAGAACCTTTTCGATGCCATCTTAGATGCCACATATTCGGCAGTTGAAAAAGCAGGTGGCTCGTCATTGCAGATAGTTGTATCGGAGAGTGGTTGGCCATCATCTGGAGCAGGTCAGTTAACGTCCATTGACAATGCTAGGACTTACAACAACAACTTGATTAAGCACGTGAAGGGAGGGAGTCCTAAAAGACCTTCCGGTCCAATAGAGACCTACATTTTTGATCTATTCAACGAAGATCAGAAGAACCCTGAAATCGAGAAGCATTTTGGACTATTTTTAGCAAACATGCAACCAAAGTATCAGATCAGCTTTAACTAGTTAAAACGATGAGCGCATTAAAAAGAATAAAGGACTTTCCTATGTATGTATGTAAGTTTGAATAACAATTTCATCTTCAACTGAAAGTAGCCTATTGGCATTGTGTACTTACGAGTTACAGTAATGAAACACCTAATCTTCGCACTAGTGTATCACGAAGGGAAGTGTAAGAGTAACGGTAAAGTTGTTTCCTTGTGACATACAGGCCACAAGTCTAAGTCGTGGATCACCCACGAATGCTTGTGCAAGGGTAAGCTGAACCTCACATAGTAATACAAACTTAGTTGAATAGAGGACATACCTTGGTTTGAACAATGAATCGAGAGAAAGAAGGACGTTGCAATGTAGCAAGCACCGGAGGAAATTTATACGCAAAATTGGAAGTAGAATCATTTACAGAAGAAAACCATCAAACAAAACCAACCATCACTGCCTCTAACAGACTCAAAACTCTCTGAAGCATACAAAAGTAGGTGAAAACAAACAAGAAAGGAGATATTTTGAACTATTTACATGTTTATGTGAAGTCTGTAAAAGTATAAAACCAGAAAACAAAACACGAAAACACTTCTTTTCCTCGAACTGTTGGAACTATCGAGCAATGCATTAGAATCCTTTCAATCTCGGTAAAATCCTTTTATATTTATAGCTGTCTGCTGAGAGATTTCACTCTTTTTGCTACTTCTGTTTACTTCACCATTATATGTAGTCCAAGAAGTATGGTTGAGCATGTAAGGAGAATGTGGACCTGAATATGTTTCGTGTAACATTAGTCGTTGCTTTGGTGTGCTCATCGATCTCGTCTTTGCTTTTGCAGATTCTGTAGCAGCCATGTAAGTAGGAAACATAGGAGAACTTGGTAAAGAACTATCATCACAAATTGATTTCTGTTTCACATGAGAAAATGATCTCCTTGGTAGCGATGACGGAGAATTTAAATCCTCTGTGACGTCTAGGTTACGCGCTTGTCTCATTTGGTTCATGTTAACTAGAGGACTACTCGAGTCTGCAAATGACCTCAATTGCTGAAAGAGCTCCGCTTTTCTCTGTGCTTCGATTTCTGCCCATTGATCGAACCTGGAGCTCCTTCGATTTTCTTTAAAGATCATTGGTTCTTGCATAACGTGATCATTTCTTCGCTCCTAAAGGCCATTTTGAGTTAGTCAACCATAGAACATGATATATTCAGTAAATATCTGAAAACAGAAACTGAGAAAACCTAAGTGCAAGTGAAGTTACCCGATGTGAAAACGAGTATTTCATCATACGCTCTCTTTTGGAAATGGCTTCTTGTCTTCTTGAAAACAAGGCTTCAATTTCTTCCTTTGAAGACAAACTGTAATCCCAAGTCCTTTGGCCATTGCATTTTAGCTGCCGATAAGCAAAACAAATACGAATTTAAGTTCAACCGGAGGATCAAACAATGACAAATTACCTATGATATTAATTCTCTTACTTGCAGTTCATTAGATTTCAGAGTTTCCTTCGAGCTATCATCAGGTTTCTTTTCGATACTCTCGTAGTATTCTTCAACAGTAGGAACTCTGATATGATAAACTCTTGGCTTTGGCATTTGAAAGGGCAACATATACTTCAATTTGGCAATGAGTCTTCGTCTCACAAGTTCACCTCGAATCACTGCTTGAAGCTTCACTAGTCCCTTCAAGGCGCTTAACGCTTTCCTTGCCTACAGAAAATCCCACAGAACCAACAATTCAATTGCACATAAGTGAATTTCATCGAAGAAGTGGAAAATTTTGAATGCCAACGAGATTTGAACCATGATCTGTCAATACAATGTTGAATTGTGTGATCATGTCATCGGAAAGTTTTTGTTAAATAGAGAATAATTTTATTTACTCACAAGGTGTGCGCGATAAGCGGTTTGGATTCTGATGGCAGCATTTCTCCGCTTTCTCTCGAGCTCATATGGAGCGTTAGTGAGGCGGACAACTTCGGCTGCAGCATTAGCAGCAGCTACAGCAGCCTCAGCTGCAGCTGCTGTTGCTAAAGCAACAGCCATAGCATGTTTCTTCTGTTGTTCGGTTGCCTCGGTTAGCGTCTTTTGAGGTGCTTCAATTGCTGGAGGACACTGCTTGAACTTGAACCTTCCCAAAAACCATTTCCATCTCTTTGGTTTCTGAAAAGAGAGTACAAATCATTGGAATCAGTTCTTAACAGAAAAGGGAAAATCAAGAAAGGGCAGTGCAGCCTGGTGCACGAAGCATCCCGCGTTCACCTAGAGTCCTCCAAGGGAGTCAAAATCCTACCTTAACGCGCAACAGCTCGGATCCATGAACTATATTTTCACATTCATGTTATAAATCATATGAATGGAAGCCTTGGAGCAACGTTAAAATTGTCTCCGCGTGACCTATTCCGAGCCATGGAATCAACCACTGATACATGGTTCAAGGCAGACTGCCTACATCACACCCCCTTAGGCCTTAGCCATCCCTTCCCTGAACCTACGGGAACACGGGATGCTTCATTCTGCTCTTTGTTTCATGTTATAAAATCAAGAAAAGCAAATACAGCCTGGTGCACGAAGCATCCCGCATTCACCTAGAGTCCTCCAAGGGAGTTACTGTGGCAGTCAACATCCTACATTAAGGCTCAACGGCTCGGATCCATGACCTATATTTTCACATTCATGTTATAAATCATATGAATGGAAGCCTTGAAGCAACGTTAAAATTGTCTCCGCATGACTTATTTCGAGCCATGGAATCAACCACTGATACATGGTTCAGGGTAGACTGCTTACATCACACCCCCTTAGGCATCCCTTCCCAAAACCTATGGGAACACGGGATGCTTCATTCTGCCCTTTGTTTCATGCTATAAAATCAAGAAAGGGCAGTGCACCCTGGTGCACGAAGCATCCCGCGTTCACCTAGAGCCCTCCAAGGGAGTTACTGTAGGCAGTCAAAATCCCACCTTAATGCGCAACGTCTCGGATCCGTGACCTATATTTTCACACTCATGTTATAAATCATACGAATGGAAGCCTTGGAGCAATGTTAAATTTGTCTCTGCGTGACCTATATGACACAGTTTCAAGCCGTGGAATCAACCACTGATACATGCATGGTTCAGGGTACATAGACTGCCTACATCACATCCCCTTAGGCATCCCTTCCCCGAACCTACACGAACACGAGATGCTTCATTCTGTCCTCAACCAACACTCAACACAAAAAAAGGGGGGGAGAAATCAAGATTTCAAGAAGTCGAAAAACAAACAAACCTTTTCAGCTTTTGGTTTTGCCTCAGGAATGAAAAGTAGTCTTTTCACAAATGTAAACCAGCTTCTTCTCTTTCCCATTTTAACAATTCACCAAATTGATTCATCAAAACAACATGTCATTGCCATTTGCCACCACCTTCTTTTGTGAACAGTCACCTTATTATTGATTTAAAAAAAAAAATAGATAATCTCTTTTAGTTGGCAATTCTATTTGTTTCAATAAAAACAAATAGTTCCAAGAGAGAAACAAACTTACTTTATTCACATCAGCAATATTATTCAATCACTATAAAGCCATAAGAGAGAAAAAAAACAAGAAATTGATCAATTTCACTTCTCTTGCATAATCATGGACAAGAAGACATTCTTGTGACCAACAAGGTTTGTGGGGTTTTGAGAATGAAGTCGCCTTTGTTAGAGAGCGTTTTACCTCTCAAGGCAGCGGCGGAGCTAGGAATTTGACGAAGAGTATGCAAATTTTCTTCTCAATGAGTATATATGCAAAATTAAATAGACACTCATAACAACTAACATATAGTGTGAAGGGTGTGCACCTGATCGCCCTTTGATATAGGTGGCTCCTCCCATGTCTCAAGGTGGGATTTTCTTGGGTGAATCTGAGTTTAGTCGAGCCACAATGCCAAAGGCGAATTCAAGATTTGAAGCTAGTGGATTCGGAATTTTAATACATCTGAGTTACTATAGTCTAAATGAATTTCTAAAAGACAAATATTTGTCTTGCTTCGTACGCCATGCAGCTTCGCTCCCATGCAGATACCGAACACAGAGTGTGGAACACAAATATTTCTTGTGGTATATATAACAACTTATACATAAAGTAAAACCATTCTTAAGACTAATCAAGAACTTAAAATCTTAATGGATTAATTAAAAGTACTATGATGAATATATTTTGAGAAAATTTACATGAAGATTTAGGATACATACCTAGGAAAGATGATTAAAAGACCAAAACATGTTTCAATATTTGGAAAAATCCAACAGTGATTCTTGAATAATGTTGATGATGTTTCTATTGTACCATGTGGCTACATCTTTAAGGTACATGTCTTCTCCTTCTATATATATATATATATTAATAATAATAATAAAGTCTTTCACTAATTATATTTGGGAAGCATACCATGTGCAAATGGAAAATAAACAACAAAAGTGAAATAAAGCTTTAAAAGATAATTGAATTTTCAATTATGTAGACTTTTGCTAGTACTTGAATTGTGACTTTAGGAAGTCCCTTGAATAAGGGTCATGTTTTTTTCTCCTCTTTAACCCCCCCCCCCCCCCCCCCCCCCCTTTAATAATTTTTCATTAGATATCTGATGTTCGTATTAATGATTTTGATTAATTTTGATTTGTATCTCGTAAAGCTCAATAAAGGGGTAAATAATATATATATTATAAATGTTAAGAACCTTAAAAATATTATTTGAACGTTTTGTCTTTCATAAAAGTGTCTGCTTTAGATAAAATCATCTTTTCACTGTTTGAAAATTTTTAAGAGTTGAAAATTAATTAAATATTTATAATAAAATCTTTCCTTATTAAAAGTCATCTGAATTAATTAATGACAACTAATACCCTTTTCATTAGTTTAACAATTCTAAATCAATTTTAGTTGATTTTGAGAAGATTTGAAAAAGTCTAGAAATAAATTTGAAAGTGTTAGAATAAGAAAAATATAAGAAGTACCAAACTTTTAAAAGTTTTACGTAATCAAAGATTTTCTAAAGATTTAATTTTAAAATTAAAGAAAGATTTCAAATATAGAATAAATTTAAAAAAAAAACGTACTACAAATATAGTTTAAATCAATGTGTCTCTCTTATCCTCTAGCAGCAAGGAAAATAGGTACTGCATGACAAACGCAACAATCCACTATCAACTTGAAACTTATGTGTTTACATTATTATATTAAAGTGTAAAGTATTTTTGAAAAGTCATTTGAAGTTTTTACACTTCATTAAAAATAATTTAACTCCTTTGTCACCAAAAAAATAATTAGTGCATATAATTTAAATCATATATTATCTATGTGAATTTCCATTTTTTTTTAATTCATAAAGACTAAAGTGGTCCAAATAATTTATATACTTTTTTTTTCTTTTTCTTTTTGAGGCCCCTTGTAAAAAGAAATTCAATGGGGACTATTATCTTTTGACTCACAAATAAATCTTGGCCTTTAATTTGTAGCTTTTGTCTTTTGAGTTGTTCAATGGCCCCAAATAATTTTGGTAATTCAAAGATAATAATTATACCTTTAATTTGTAATATAAAAAAAATGAAAGTTAATTTTAATTAATTATTCTTAGCAAAGTACTTGCAAATATATTGTATTTTCTTAATTAAAAGCCCTAATTTTAAAAACTATTGCTACATGTACAAAAGGTTAATCATCACAGTCTCAGTTCCTCATAATTTAATAAAAGTGTATATTACAAGGTTCTTATTAGAAAAGACATTATGACGTTTTTTTTTTCCAATTTATGATTGCACATTGTGCTTTATTTATTGTACCTTGTATTGGATTGAGTCATTTCTTGATGCATGAATATATATATTTAATTTATATGAAAAATAAAAAAAATGATTAATCATAATTACATAATCCCATTAAATTGGATTTTTTTTAATGCTACTTTTTGAAACACAACAATTTTTCATGGTCAGAAATTGTAGTGTCACTATACAATCATTAATTTTCTTTTTTTATCATGAAAAATCCATTAAACTTTAAATAAACAACATGAAAAATTGCTAAACTATTTTCTATAATTCAAAAGCCCTTTTTTATCATAATTATCTTATACTTGATAATCATTAATTATCTTATATTGTGAAAAAATAAATTAAAAAAAATAAATTATTTAATAACCTTATGTGATACGTAAACTGGAGGTCATGGATAGTGCATTGAATTGTCTTTTTTTTATGTGATATTTAACCAACAAAGTTTTTTTTTTTTTTTTTTGTTATATATGGATTTTTTAATTACTTTTAATATATTAAAATGAAAATTAAGTGGATCATCTGTAAAATCAATAGATACATCATCAAAGTGACAATGGAAACTTATACAAATTGGGAAAAATGTAATGATTAAAGGATATCTAAGCATGAATTTGAGAGCAGAAAGTTATAATTAAAAAAAAGCAAAATAATTAAGTGAAAGTAGTTATGATTACTATAACTTGTGCATGTACTTATTATAGGTCCCACTCTAACTCTGTCAATATCAACAATTTTTTTTATTTTCTTTGCTCTTTCATAACATGCACATTCTGGTTGTTTCTTATAATAACTATAGTATTTGGACTAGTTTATGTGAATCTCGATGTGCCGGAATCTTTCGAAATCAATATCTCTATCATTATGAGGTAGTGGTAAGGTCTGCGTACACATTCTATTTGTTTCTTATAATAATTGTAGTGTTTGGACCAATGACGTGTATCTCGATGAGCCGAAGGTCTTTCGAAAACAGTCTCTCTATCTCTATGAGGTAGTGGTAAGGTCTGCGTACACATTGTTTGTTTCTTATAATAACTGTAGTATTTGAACCAGTTTATGTGTATCTCGATGAGTCGAGGGACTTTCGAGAACAACTTCTCTATCTATATGGGGTAGTGGTAAGGCCTGCGTACATATTCGAGTTGTTTCTTATAATAACTATAGTATTTGGACTAGTTTATGTGTATCTCGATGAGCCGAAGGTCTTTCGAAAACAGTCTCTCTATCACTATGAGGTAGTGGTAAAGTCTGTGTAGACATTCTGTTTGTTTCTTATAATAACTGTAATCTTTGGACCAGTTGACGTGTATCTCGATGAGCTGAGGATCTTTTGGAAACAACCACTCTATAACTATGAGGTAGTGGTAATATGTATATATTCTAGTTGTTTCTTATAATAACTATAGTATTTGGACCAGTTTATGTGTATCTCGATGAGTCGAGGGTCTTTCGAAAACAACCTTTCTAACTCTATGAGGTAGTGGAAAAGTCTGCGTGCACATTCTAGTTGTTTCTTATAATAACTATAGTATTTGGACCAGTTTATGTGTATCTCGATGAGTCGAGGGTCTTTCGGAAACAACCACTCTATCTCTATGAGGTAATAGTAATGTGTATATATTCTAGTTGTTTCTTATAATAATTTTAGTATTTGGACGGTTTATGTGTATCTCGATGAGTCGAGGGTCTTTCGACTCGATGAGCGGAGGGTCTTTCGAAAATGACCTCTCGATCTCTTTGAGGTAGTGGAAAGGTCTAGTGTACACACTCTAGTTGTTTCTTATAATAACTATAGTATTTGGACCAATTTATGTATATCTTGATGAGCCGAGGGTCTTTTGAAAATGACCTCTCTATGTTTATGAGATAGTGGTAAGGTCTGCTACACTCTACGCTATCCAGACCCCATTTTCTGGGATTTCACAAGTATGTTGTCGTTGTTCTTTATGTGTATCTAGATGGGCCGAGGATCTTTCGACAAACAACATCTCTATCTCTATGAGGTAGTGGTAAGGTCTGCGTACGCTCTATTCTCCCCAAACCCCACTTTCTAGGTTTTCACAAGGTATGTTGTTGTTTATGTGTATCTAGATGGGCCGAGGATCTTTCGGAAACAATCTCTATCTCTATGAGGTAGCGGTAAGGTCTATGTACACTCTATTCTCCCCCAAGACTCCACTTTCTGGGATTTCACAAGGTACGTTGTTGTTTATGTGTATCTCGATGGGCTGAGGGTCTTTGTTGTTGTTGTTGTTTGTGTGTATCTCGACTTCATCGAATACAAACACATTGCATAGTTGAATGTATGCTAAAAGTAGCTAACATGTGTTGGATACTTTCGAAATGTGACAAGTGAAACTGCAATCACAAATAAAATATGAAGAAATATAACTGTCGATGAATTTAGTAGATCATTATAAGAGGCCGAATGTCTATTAATCGAATCGATTTCAATTTTTACAGTACATTGCTTTCGGGTTGATCTCTAGGAAGAACTTCGTTGATCACTCCTCGCTTGCCGTAGAGCTCAATAGGACTTCACTATGCACGCTACCATCTTCCATGTGAATCCGTGACTTCAAAGAAAATCGTTGTGTTGTTATCTCCAGAATCCTAGCTCCCCTTGACCAGTTTCCATACCCTCCATAACCTGTGTGTCTAGCATAACATAACCACAACTTCTTGTATGGACAACACCAGTCTAATCCATGGTTATGACCTACAAACACAGCCTGCCAATCATCCGAAAGAACGTTAATATATCGCGCTAACATCAGTGTCGGAGACAGAATTTTCATAAGCGTTCCTCAACCGAAACAAATTTGACCTTGTATATACAGTGTGACTTTCTGGCTAAGGGGGTTGGATGAACCCCCTTCTGCCCGTCTAGCTCGATCACTAAGACTTGGTTTTTTAATAACCGTGGTGTCCAGGCCAGCTTTCGCGCACCTCGACTAAATTCACGGGATACCTGCCACCTCCCACCAGCAACATATACCAGGTAAATCGGTCCACCAAGGCTAAGACAGATCGGAAAAATCATCTGGTGATTTTTTGTCTCTGCTGCACTAAGACTTGCTTATTATCCCATAAAGAACAACAGCAACATTATCCGTTTTAAGGTGAAAGGGGTGTCTTAGAGGAACGGTAAATTTGTCTCCGGCTGAACTATAAGTCAAATCGCGTGTTTGAACCATGAAATCAGTCACTAGAGCTTATGTTAGGATAGGCTCTCTACGTTACACCTATCCTCGGGGTACAACCCTTCCCCCAACTCTGCGCGAACGCAGAATGCTTCATGCATCTGACTAACCTGTTACGACAGTTATATTGGGGTACTTTGGCGTAAACATCATTCTTCCTAGAAGTATGTATTTTTAGAGGCAGATATGATCAAACAAGTGAAGTTTTATGTCGCTCCATTTAAGCTCGTCTCAGTCAGATATCTCTATTACATGAACATGAAGTACTAGGAGAAGTTTTCTGTACTTACTACCGGCGCATTACTAACACGACTAAAAGTAAACGTACTAACACGGTTAATACCTTCACAGAAGACCTTCCTTCAAGAAGCTTCATCATCCCCATTTCAGCTTCTTGAGAAGCAACTTCCTCCGCGAACATTGAGCCAATACAGTTCCTGTGTGCATCAAACCTTGGAGCAACTGTCTTATAAGCTTGGCTTGGTATATGCCAGAAAATTATCTCCGGTACACTGTCAATTCAATGTCCTTTAACGTTTAATATCGCTCCAAATGAGAAAGTATAAGCATTGAGAAATATACACGAAAAGAGCAAATTGCTGCTCATTCTACATGCTTTTTGCCTGCTTTTTGTTCCAGTTCTATCGATAACATCCAAGAACGATAGAAATTATACAGTACTAACATCGTTTCTTTGTGTCAATATGATGATTTGGATTGTTACTGAACTCGAATCTAGTTCAAACACGAAAGATAGAGTTTACCTTGAGTTAGGATTGATCGCTTGAGATGTGCGGTTGAACCATTTCGCTTGTGCATTTGATATCACCTCCGGGTATGAACCACCACCAGAATCTAAGAAATACATGTATGCTATGACTGATTCAGGATCATCTGTCGATGAAAGTTTAAGGACGTAGTTGGAAATGCTTGGCCATAGAGCTTTAGGACCGAGCTTTGAGTATGATAAGTTATTCATCTTTAGTTCATTCATCATCAGCTCCAAGCGCGTTGTGCCCTTGAAGCTGCAATCTTTGCCTCCTGAAATGTAAACTCCCCGGAATTAAGCAATTTTCTTCGGGATCATATCTTACCAGCAAGAAGCGTTAACATTCTCTGATTATGCGAGATCAGCTTATCTTGTTACCTTCAGACTCACTAGGAGAGGAACCACTCGTTGGACAATGAAGAGGAGGAATTCCGGTGGATGAAAACCAATCGATTGACCACTCAAATGGCATATCGTCATGGTTTCCAAACACGCTAGCCCATGGAATTCCTCTGTCTCTAGTCGGAGAGATTGCTTGATCCCAGTATAAACTTGCATTATGTATCGCTATGTTGTTGGCTGTAATGACATCGCCAAGATAAACTACCAAGTCTGCAACAAAATTCTTGAACATCAACTCCATACGTTCAACCCAACACAGCATTATCGATGCAGTATATATATATATATATATATATATATCAATGTAAATTTTACTGAACTTTCAACAACAACAACAACGCCTCAATCCCATACGCCGTACTAAAAAAGTACTCCTACGAATATTATAAGGAGGCAACACCTTTGGGAGATCATCTGAAGGACCACGAAACTAGTACGACAGCAAGCCCTGATGGATGACAACAACTTCAACATTCACAGCGTAGTCCCACAAACTGGGATATGGGGAGGGTAGAGTGTACGCAAACCTTACCCCTACCTCGGAGGAAGAGAGGTTGTTTCCGATAGACCCTCGGCTCAAGAACAAATCTAGATACCATTCCATCTTCCAGGTCAGATAAATTAGATAATACATAACCACAACATTCAAATTTGACCTCGACTATCAACTAACCACTTCAACTTTGAGAGCGTACATTTCATCAATTCAACTTGGGCTCAGCTAGCAACTAAACACTTCAACTCATCCTTATTACATCTCGTGGACACATGCAATGCTGACGTGTCACACAAATTTTACAGATGTGTAGATGACATGACACTAGTTCAAATTTTTGTCTCAACTCGCAGCCGAACACTTCAACTCGTCGTCCCCTCCCCCACCGTATCTCATTGACACACAATGCTGACATGACACATAAATTTTAGACATCTTGGTCTCAACGAACTACAAAACACTTCAACTCATCCTCATTACATCTCATGGACACATGCGATGCTGACGTGACATAAATTTTAGAGATGTCTAGATGACGCGACACTAGTTCAAACTTTTGTCTCAACTGTCAGCTGAACACCTCAACTCGTCATCACCTCCCCCACCGTGTCTCATTGGCACACAATGCTTACGTGGCACATAATCGTTTGATAATTTAAAGCGTTCAATTAACACAGTAAATACGAGTTGAAGCGTATAGATATACATACAAAAAGCTATCTATATAATATAAGAATAACAATTGTGGATAACATTATCGTGATGACCTGGATGTTGTAGATCAAGCACAGTACACATCACTTTAATGGAGTTAACATCTTGTTGTGGGCCCCATTCAGTCCATGCATCTTCACCAAAATGCAAGTCTGCAAAAACAGCAATCTTGAATGATGAACCTGGACGTACGTGAAGAGTATTACCCTCCGGTAACGTCGGCCGGAGGGAGATTTTCCGGTGAAATTCACGTTGATCATGTGAATGGACGGTTAAGATTGATCTGAGAATCAAAGAGATGAAGAAGAAGAAGATGATGGATAGGTAGAATGGAGACATCATCATCATTGGAAGTGTGTTCTAAGGAATATTACAACAGCTGTTTGGTTGTAGAGAAGATATAGGTGATGTGAAATGACAGAATTACCCTCGCGGTCGCTTTGGTCGCTGGCTAGAGTTATGCATGTATACTTGTGATTGAGTAGTATGAAATGACAGAATTACCCTCATGGTCGTTTTGGTCACTGGTTAGAGTTATGCACGTATACTCGTGATTGAGTAGTATGAAATGACAGAATTACCCTCACAGTCGTTTTGGTTGCTGGCTAGAGTTATGCACGTATACTCGTGATTGAGTAGCATGAAATGACAGAATTATCCTCACGGTCGTTTTGGTCGCTGGTTAGAGTTATGCATGTATTCTCATGAATTAGTTAGTAGAGAAGATATACGTGGTTTGTAATTTATTCATGGTGATGTGAAATGACAGATATACCCTTACGATCGTTTTGATTGCTGGTTAGAGTTATGCATGTATACTCATGAATTAGTTAGTAGAGAAGATATAGGTGGTTTGTGATTTACTCATGGTGATGTGAAATGACAGAATTACCCTTACGGTTGTTTTGGTCGCTCGTTAGAGTTATGCATGTATACTCATGAATTAGTTATTTCATATTTTACGTACTCCCACCATTTCATCTTATTTTATGTGACACCTTACATATTTGTGTATTTATAAATCATTTTATTAAGGGCAAAAGAGAAATTTTAAAGTTAAATTATTTCTATACAGTCGTTTGGTTGTAGAGATATACTTTCCGCCGTCCAATTTTACTTAGCATACTTTCCATTTTAGTCCAGCGAAAAAAAGAATGTCATCGTACTATAATTAGAAATAATTTAATCTTAGTCCTTTGGTACACAATATTAGGTGAATATTTCATGGTTAAATTAGGTACTAAATTTATATTATATTGAATTGATGGTATAAATTTATTTTAGTAGCAATTTATACCATCAGCCAAAAATGGTATAATTTAATATACCAAATTTATTCTTGAAATATTCCATTTTATCCTATACAATGAGACTCTGAGAGTATATAATTTGAGGCGGTTTGTAATTTACTCATGGTGATGTGAAATGACAGAATTACCCTTAGAATTGTTTTGGTCGCTGATTAGAATTATGCATGTATATCTGAGTTGGTAATCCATGAATATTTCATCTCGTATGTACTTTCTCCGTCCATTTTATGTGTCATCAAAAAGAAATATTTTTTAAACTTATAATCTAAAACAATCCTTACATATTTGTGTGTTGTAAATAATTTCATTACGGAGAAAAAAATAGTTAAATTAAATTATTTCTAATTTTGGTAAAGTAATATTCTTTTTAGAACAAACTAAAAAGAAAATTATGCCACATCAATTGCCGCAGAAGCTTGAGGGTATTTTTGTCCTTTCACTTAGAAGCACATAGGAATATTATTTTCAGTATTTTCTTATACCTTTTTCTTTCTATAAAGGAATATTACTCAACTCCAATAGAATATGCTAAATTTTGCATTGTAATACTCACTACTACTTGATTATTATAGTACTAAAAATAGCATTATATTTTTGGAAATCTATTAAATAAAATAAAATTGTGTCTAATATAAATTACCTAACTACAAAAGTTGTAAACTACTTATTTGCTTGGGTCAAATTTATCCTTAGTGTTATAATCATGGTTGAGTAATAATGTATCCTCAAATTGAATTTTATTCATGAAAATTAAATTATTTAATTTGATGCAAATATAAAGTTCTAATAAAACAACTCATAAGTATCATAATCTCTATAACTAATTTTATTAGGGAACATAATTTTAACCATATGTGATGTACAGAGGTTAACCGTTAGCGATTATGAGTGTATATTTGATTTTGTGCGTTCTTCGCCAGTACTACCTCCAAAGTAAAATATGCATAGCGTTTTCCCCCAAAGTTGGATTGACAAGAAGATTGTTCTACCGTAAACTAAACTCGAAGAACTTTCATTTGACAGATAAGTAAAATGTGCATAACGTTTTCCTCCAAAGTCGGATTGACAAGAAGATTGTTCTACTGTAAACTAAACTCGGAAACTTTCATTTGACAAATAAGTAAAATGTGCATAACGTTTTTATCCAAAGTCAGATCGACAAGAAGTTTGTTATACTGTAAACTAAACTCGAAGAACTTTCATTTGACTGATAAGCAAAATGTGCATAACGTTTTCCTCCAAAGTCGGACTGACAAGAAGTTTGTTCTACTGTAAACTAAAACTCGAAGAACTTTCATTTGACAGATGAGTGAAATGTGCATAACGTTTTCCTCCAAAGTCAGATCGACAAGAAGTTTGTTCTACTGTAAACTAAACTCGAAGAATTTTCGTTTGACAGATAAGTAAAATGTGCATAACATTTTCCTCCAAAGTCGGATTGGCAGGAAGACAAGAAGTTTGTTATACTGTAAACTAAACTAGAATAACTTTCATTTGACAGATAAGTAAAATGTGCATAACATTTTCCTCCAAAATCGGATTGACAAGAAGACAAGAAGTTTGTTCTACTGTAAACTAAACTCGAAGAACTTTCATTTGACAGATAAGTAAAATGTGCTTAACGTTTTCCTCCAAAGTTGGATTGACAAGAAGTTTGTTCTACTGTAAACTGAACTCAAAGAGCTTTCATTTGACAGAAAAGTAAAATGTGCATAACATTTTCCTCCAAAGTCGGATTCACAAGAAGACAAGAAGTTTGTTCTACTGTAAACTAAACTCGCAGAACTTTCATTTGACAGATAAGTAAAATGTGCTTAACGTTTTCCTCCAAAGTCGGATAGACAAGAAGTTTGTTCTACTGTAAACTGAACTTGAAGAGCTTTCATTTGACAAATAAGTAAAATGTGCATAACGTTTTCCTCCAAAGTCGGATTGACAAGAAGATTGTTCTACTGTAAACTAAACTCGGAAACTTTCATTTGACAAATAAGTAAAATGTGCATAACGTTTTCCTCCAAAGTCGGATTGACAAGAATTTGTTCGACTGTAAACTAAACTCCAAGAACTTTCATTATACAGATAAGTAAAATGTGCATAATGTTTCCTCCAAAGTCGGATTGACAAGAAGTTTGTTCAACTGTAAACTGAACTTGAAGAACTTTCATTTGATAGTTCGTTCAGCTTATAAATCTCTATGTAGTTGTAGATATGGTCACTCAAAGTCAGAAGACATCAAATTGACTAGTTAACTTTTATGTCACCTAGAAAATTTCGCCTTTGTGAACTTCGTTGGTTAGGCTTATATACCTCTACATTCTTCACGTTCAAGTAGTTTAATCAACGTTCAGTTTGTCATGCACGTAACAAAAAGGTTCGCGAAATGGAAACTCAGGTTTAGAATCCCCCTAGATGAAGCGAAAACCATGGAGAAAGGAGGAATGGCATGTGTCATACCACTACAAATCGATCTATCCATCAGCGATTCAGGTCATCGTTGGTATTGGCAAGAATGTTCTTCTGTCCTCTGCCGGAGAGGGAAAAAAAGGCCTCCGCGGTCAACTTTTAGTTTATGAAAGTAGGCGAAAAGCTCTACTGTAAGAGGCAACTTGGCAATGCTATAGAATTAGCATGCATACGCCTGCAGATAGTAATCGAGGATAACTGTATCAATAGGGTGCTCCAACAAAAGAGTGAAAGGGTACGTATATACAAACCAAGAAGCTATGTCAACGACTCAACATCTGCTCGTGCAAGGTCCGGCCTCAACTAGCCACTATCGGCTTGCTAGAATGACTAGCCGCTGGCTCCACTTTAGCACGGTGCAATCATTATCAAATTTGAACTTTTTGTGTATCATTTCTTTTTCGCGCGTGGGAAGATCAGTTTGCTGGTCTTGGTCCTGTAATGCAGAAGGGATGCTCTCCGTAGAAATCCTTTCTACAGTGTTGACACGCGGAGAAGCAGCAACAGACGGTCTGCATACACAGACGCTGACTGCTGGTGTTAACCATGGCATCTGTAGCGTAAGACAGGTTGCATCTTTTCATCGAAAAAAGCAAACAACAGAAGGAAACAAGATTCAAAGAAGGCTAAAAAGCGGAGATCCGGAGAGTTATGCAACAAAAAAGTGGCCTCGAAGAAGAAGGAAGGTTGTACAGAAGCGCGATAATGATGAGAAAGAGGACTATAAGAAGGGGGGAAATGGATCAGCGCTAGCTTTGAAGCCAGGGAACCAGAGTAGCCCTCTCACCATGCAGTTGAACCACGGACATGCAGCTTGACACGAAAGGACAAACTCGGTTACAACAATTAAGCGAAAGGATGCTAGTTGAATCACACGTTTTTGAAGCCAAAAACTACACATGAATGGCTTTCGTGATGTTTTTTCACCATTGATCTCATTATTGATAGAATCGACTTCTAATTTTCCGAGCCTTACAAGTCATCTATGTAAATCAAGACAAACAAGATCGAGCGAGCAACAAATTCTCTTAATATACATAGCCAACACAAACTATTCAGACGATTCTTTGATAGGCTTCCCTTTCTCTCTTAGCTTCGCGATGGATTCTTTCATAGCTTCCTTTCTCCTCTTACTAGCTAGTACTTTAGCCAAGACGCCGCTGACATTTGGATCCTTTTTCTCCGTTGGTGGTGGTGGTGGTGGTCTTCTTGCAGCAGCATTTGCTGTCTTGTTACCTGCATTCAGCGCCACCGCGACTCCTGCCAAACTCAACGCCAAACTCCTGCATCAATACCAAGTACATCACATGTACATTTTCAAGAATATCTTCTCACATTGCAACATTTTTTCGATTGTACTGCATGTATACAACAACAACAACAACATCCTCAGTGTATTCCGACAAAGTGGAGTCTGAGGAGGGTAACGTATACACAGACCATACCACTACCTCAGATGATGTAGAGAGATTGTACTGCATGTATATCTAGCAAGAATTATATAGTAGTGACAAACTATTATAACCAAACTATGTGTATGAAACTGCTCATTTTTGCATATTTGTTGCGCGTTGACTAATACAAAGCGAGGTATAGGGAGGACAGAGTGCACCTGGACCTTACCTCTACCCTAGGCGCGAGCCGCAGAGGCGGAACCAGGATTTCAAGTAAGGGGGTTCAATATTCAAAGAAAACTAAGTCAAAGGGGGTTCAACACCTACTATAACCACATAAAAAATAATTTTAATTATGTATAAATAGTATATTTTTCAGAGCGGACCAGAAAAAGACGTAATGGAAGTACAAGGGACAATAGGTAGTAACAAAAACAACAGATAATAGCATTGATCAAAAGAACAAGAAACTACAAGAGTACTAATCCTACCACGACTACTAGTAAGGGCAACAAGACAAGACAGTAGACACACGTATCTACTAGTATGGACACACTCCTACCTACTAACCTGCGAGAGACAATATTTGCGTCCGATTCGCCGCCTTGATGATGAAAATCCAAGACTCTAGAAGAGCTCACCAAACTAGCATTCTTCTTTGCTGTTGCTAATGAGGTTAGTGTAGCTACTGCTACTGTAGAAGACAATAACTGAGCCATAATTTTAGTGTGTGTGTGTGTATGTGCATTTTCTTGAAATGAATTGTTACATTTCTATATGTCAAGAACAAGAAATGTTCTTCTTGTGGTTTCAGTGTGCTTGGATAATAGTAAGCATTTGGCTTTGAAATTGTATTGGTTAAATCTTGATAAGTGTGGACCCTTCTATGGCATTTCCTTATCCATTCCATTTCTGTCTATACCCTAAACCATTCAAAACTAGGTAATGTCTCTGTTTGTTCAACTTTATACAAGTTTAAGTGTCTACTTGTGCACATTCAAAGTTGAAGAACATAAACGTAAGTTGATGTCAAGTTAAAGGGCACGTTAATGCATTATGCCTTTTAGAAAACTCTCTTTAGATTTCGCCAGCGACGGTAGTCTTTTATGTAGTTTCCGATATGAACGTTTACATCTTTCTTTGGTTATCTGTTTGAATCATTATATATAATCGGAGGACATATATGTTTAGGTTTCATCTGTATACTTGGTGAAATCTGACATATCTTAACCAAACCTTTCGCATGGGCTCGACGCGCACTTGTATTTAGAGGCTTTAGCGGTCTTTGATTTCATTGCATGTTGTTTTGTTTGGTTCAATAATACCGTTTATATATCCTAGTGAATTTTACGGACCTACTCAAAAAAAATCATATATACCCCATTTATATGCTTAATTTTATAACACTAACTCCATATTTTCGGACACATGATATTATATGAAATAAAGAGTATAAAACATCAATAAATAATTTATCTTATTTTTAAGATTACTAAATTAAATTCATATTTTCTTCTTCTTCTCCTCTAATTATAATTACAATTACTCCTTTTTCCTCATTTTATGTTGCAGTTTTTCGAGAGTCAAATAATTTATGTTTTTAATCCTAAATTTGACTACAAAATCTTCAATTTTTTCATAAATATATGAAAAATTTATGATTAAAATTAAATTTATTTGAATTTTGAAATTCAAAAAATGACATATAAATTAAGACGAAAGATATAAAATTCTCCTTATTATTTCCCCCTCTGTTTTCCCTTTTTACCATTAAATAAACCCCTCTTTTCTCTCTTCCCGTTAATAAACGCTCCTTAATCCTCCTCCGCCGGAGCACCGCCGCCGCCGTAAAGTCCACCACTCCTTGTCCACTTCGACCAGAATATTCCGGCGAACTCCGGTAAGTCTCTGTATCCTTCTATTGTAAGAACTAATTTGTCCGCCTCTGATTCAAATTCCTATCGGCGATTTTTTCTGTGTATTTCGAGCTAATTTGTTGGGTTTGTATTCATGCGAGCTTAATTTTTGTGTATTTTGAGTGAAAAACAAAGCTAAAATATCTCGGTTTTGGGAGTTCAGTACCTGAACTAAGCGGTCGCCTCTGATTCAGTGTCCTATCTCTGATTTTTCCTGTGTATGTAGAGCTAATGTGAGTTGTAAAGCTGGTTATTTGCTGATATTGTATTCATTCGAGCTTAATTTTTGTGTTTTTTGAGTGAAAAACACTGCTAAAATGTCTCGGTTTTTGGAGTTTTGTACCTGAACTAATTGGTCCGCATCTTATTCAATGTCATATCGGCGATTTTTGTTGTGTATTTTGAGCTAATGTGAGCTTTACAGCTGGTTATTTGTGGTTTTTTGAGTTTAGTACCTGAACTAATTGGTCCGCCTCTAATTCAATGTCATATCCCGATTTTTTCTGTGTATTTCGAGCTCATGTGAGTTGTACAGTTAGTTATTTGTTGAGATTGTATTCATTCGAGCTTTATTTTTGTGTTTTTTGAGTGATAAACACAGCTAAAATATCTCGATTTTTTGAGTTTAGCACTTGAACTGATTGGTCTGCTCTGATTCAATGTCACATCGGCAATTTTGCTGTTTATTTAGAGCTAATGTGAGTTGTACAGCTGGTTAGTTGTTGAGATTATATTCATTCGAGCCTAACTTTTGTGTTTTTTGAGTGAAAAACACAGCTAAAATATCTCCTTTTTTGTAGTTTAGTACCTGAACTAATTGGTCCGCCTCTGATTCAATGTCCTGTGGGCGGTTTGTGCTGTTTATTTTATAGCTAGTGAGTTATAGAACTAGTTATCTATTGAGATTGTATTCGTTCAAATATTTGTGTTTTTGAAGTGATATGTGAAAAACACGTATCCTGGGCTTTTTGAGTTCCATACCTGTACTATTAGGTGTGCAAGTTCTCAACATGAACTATCTCCAACTATTTATCAATTCTATCGGAGATTTTGCTGTCTATTTTGAGCTAATGTGAGTGATAGAGATAGTTATTTGTTGAGATTGTATTCATTTGAGCTGAACATTTGTGTTTTTTTTGAGTGAAGAGTGAAAAATCAAAGCTAAAACATCTCGGTTTTTGGAGTTTCATACCTGAACTATTAGGTGTGCGAGCTTCCTACCTGAACTAATTTGTTCACCTCTGATTCAAAGTTCCATTGGAGATTTTTTCTGTGTATTTCGAGCTAATGTGAGTGATAGAGGTGGTTACTTATTGATATTGTATTCATTCAAGTTTAATTTTTGTGTTTTTTCAGTGAAGAGTGAAAAAAACTCAGCTAAAATATCTCGATTTTTGGAGTTTCACATCTGAACTAAAGCTTTGCTATTGTATTTTGCTGATTTTTGTTATGAAATAATGTCATATAATATTGTTGATTTCAAATGGTTAGTGAAGTCCCATACAGATTTGCATATAAGCTGAAGCATAGTCTTTAAGAAGAGGGTTTCTCTAATAGTTAACTTTTGGGTCATTATAAGCTACTTCGTTGCATATTTCGAGCCAATGTGCGGTCATACAACTGGGTTTTTCTTCAAAATGTACTCATTCGAGCTTAATTTTCTTTTGTGGGCACATTAAAGAGTTTTGCTATTATCTGCTGATTATTGTGTTAACATAATGTTTTAAGGTATTGTTGATTTCAAATAGTTAGTGATGTTCCATACAGGTATACTGAAGCATATCTATTAAGAAGAGGGGTTTCTATAATAGCAAACATTTGGGTCATTATAGGCTATTTGTTGCGTATTTCAAGCCAATGTGAGGTCGCACAGCTAGTTCTTTCTTGAGAGTGTATTCAGTCGAGTTACTTTTTTTTTTTTGTTTGGTGGGCAGGTAAGAATTTGCTGTTTTCTTCTGTATTGTGGTGAAATATTGTTATAAGATAAAGTTGATTTCAAACAGGTAGTGAATTGAGAATCAAATTTTAGAATGACCCTGAATCTCCTACTTAAAGAGTTGGATATTAGCTTCTCTTACTTGGACTCTGATGTTTGTCATATAACGTGCTTGTCTAATACATGACGCTCTAATAACCATTTGTATTAGTGATTCCCTCAATTTTGATTCATCTTGAAAATATATACAGCTTTGTTCCCCCCTTTTTTTCTTTTTTGTTATCCCCTCCTTTTTGTGTAGCTTTGTCGTGTAAAATTTTGGTGCAATTTTTAGCTTTTTTCATCTACTTCTGACAGTTGATTTGAACATTAAACATCACTTTTCCTTTTAATATGCATGGACAAGTGTTCATTTAGCTGATTGGCTTAATAAAATCTGGTAAAACTCACAAAACAAGGTTGAAACTTGAGGGAGATGAGTTGGGAATTCGTTATTTCGCCTGTGGCTGAATTGCATAATTCAAAGCGAAATGGCATAACTTGAGATTCTGGAAAGTTAGTAGTATAGATAGGGAATAATTTGAGCAAAATAAATTCTTAAACTGCTCAGTCATACAGTAGGTTTATAATTATTGCTGACTGGTGTCTGAAGTGAATGGTTCTGTTTGCTTTTATTTGTGTTCACTGTTGGACTTCTCTTTGATCAGGGTATGGATGCTATGGATGCTGAGGATGAAGTTCCTGTTTCAACTACAGAACCTTCGACTCAAGTTGATGATAATTCAACTGCTGTCAATGGTATAGGTGCAGTTACTCTTCAACCAGTTCCACCTGTCACTTCACCAGTTGGTCCGACGGGTATCCTTCCTCCTGTCGTGCCTACAATTGCTCCAAGGCCTGCAGTTCCTACCCCTATTCCTCCCCCATTAGCTCCATTGCCAGTTCGTCCACCTGTCATTAGGCCTCCGGTTGCACAGAATGGAGAAATGCAAGCTAGTGATTCAGATTCAGACCTTGAAGAAATGGGATCTGGTCGCGGTGCTGCGGGCTCCACTCAAGAATATGAGATCTCTGAGGAGAGTAGACTTATCCGAGAGAGGCAGGAAAAGGCTATGCAGGAGCTTCTCATGAAGAGACGTGCTGCTGCACTAGCAGTTCCTACAAATGATATGGCAGTTCGAACTCGACTTCGAAGGCTCGGAGAACCCATAACTCTATTTGGAGAAAGGGAGATGGAAAGAAGGGACCGTCTGCGGATGCTTATGGCAAGGCTTGATGCAGAAGGGCAGCTGGAAAAGCTCATGAAAGCTCATGAGGATGAAGAAGCTGCAGCTTCTGCTACACCAGCAGAGGAGGAGGATATTCAGTACCCCTTTTACACAGAAGGATCAAAAGCTCTTTTAGATGCTAGGGTAGAAATTGCCAAGTATTCATTAGTTAAGTCAGCTTTACGTCTCCATCGCGCAAGGAGGAAAAGGGATGATCCAGATGAAGATGTGGATGCAGAGGTTGATTGGGCTTTAAGGCAAGCAGGGAGCCTGGCCCTTGATTGCAGTGAAATTGGAGACGATCGACCCCTTTTTGGATGTTCGCTTTCACATGATGGAAAGATGCTTGTGACCTGGTATTCTTCTGACCTGTCTGTCTTGCTCTACATGATCATAACCCCATTTCCAAACTCTTTATTTCGACGGTGCTCTTTTTCTCATTCTGTTCTTTTTCTTTTTGGGATGTGGGGACTTTGCAGGTGTGGTGGACTGGAGTAGGGTACATGAACTGTTATTAGTTGGATAACTGCATGTTTTCAGTGTAGATTCATATACTTGAAACTTGTTAGTGCTCCTGGATTCTGTTTAATACCTTTACCGACTCATATGAGTGTAATATACTAGCATAAGTAGCATTTGCTGCTTAAATTTTTTCTGCTATTGATTCCCATATCAAAACATGGTTAGTGAGGATTCATATAATCGACTCCAACTAGCTTAGGACTGAAACGTAGTTGTTGATTCCCATATTAAATCTAACAGTTAGATGTTCTTCGATTGTTTCAACATCCCACCAAACGAACTAGACAGTAGGATTTTCTATTCCGGTAATCAATAAGTTGTCATGCTTTTATTAGAGTGTCTTTAACAGTTATGACTTAATGAGTATGGATTCAAGCAACACCATGACACCTTTCCCCCTTTTCTCCTGTTTTCAGTTCTCTGAGTGGAATAGCAAAGATATGGAAAATGCCTCAAGTGCGAAAGGTTTCCACTCTAAAGGGCCACACTGAACGAGCTACTGATGTTGTGTTCTCTCCAACTAGCAATTATTTAGCTACTGCATCTGCTGACAAGACCGCAAGACTATGGAACTCAGAAGGTTCTCACCTCAGAACGTTTGAGGGACATTTGGACCGTCTAGCTCGAATTGCTTTTCATCCTTCTGGAAAGTACTTGGGCACAGCTAGCTTCGACAAAACTTGGAGATTATGGGATGTGGAGACTGGCGAAGAGTTGCTTTTGCAAGAAGGTCACAGTAGGAGTGTTTATGGTTTGTCTTTTCACCATGACGGTTCGTTAGTGGCATCATGTGGGTTGGATGCTCTAGTTCGAGTGTGGGATTTAAGGACTGGACGAAGTATTCTTGCTCTAGAAGGCCATGTTAAACCGGTTAGTCTTTCTTTGATGTGTGATGTCCTTTTCCCTCGTATGCTCTAGGGATTATGGAAAGACATAAAATATGAATTCCGCTACTTATTTTCGTTATTGGTTTCAGGTTCTTGGTGTCAGTTTTTCTCCGAATGGTTATCATTTGGCTAGTGGTGGTGAAGATAATACCTGTCGTATTTGGGACTTAAGGCAGAGAAAATCTTCTTACATCATACCGGCTCACTCCAATCTTATCTCTCAGGTTAAGTTTGAGCCTCAGGAGGGATACTTTTTGGCTACAGCTTCCTATGATATGACCGCTAAGGTATAACTTTTAAGTCTTTTCATGATTTTGCTGCTTTTGGATCTCCTCATTGCTTGTTTAATGTTTTAAAATCTTAACTTATATTTCAGGTATGGTCCTCGAGGGATTTCAAGCCTGTAAAGACTCTATCTGGTCATGAAGCAAAAATCATGTCATTGGATGTTGCGGCAGGTAAGTTCCATTTTATTTCAAGCTCTTGTTACCTTTTTTAGGAGTGGAACAGTATCTTGAAGGCATTTAAGAAGTAGAAGGCTTGACGTTATTATATGTTTTGCCTCTTTGGTAGTAAGTCCATGATTCCTCTCAACACAATAATTGTTTCTTTCCTATGCTTTCTTAAGCTATACAGAAATCTGGGAATGACTAGCTATTGATGTTAGTTCTTTTTTCACAGTCCGAGATGTCATGCCTTGTGATTCCATTTATGCTAAGATAGAAGTTACCCCACTTCTAGAACCAAGAGCATCGGTAACAGATGAACGATAGGATTTATGATTTTCTTTCACTTCCTATTAGAGAGATGTGAAATAAATGAAGGTATAATTGATGTGGCATATGTCGTAGAACACCTTTGGTAACTGGCACTGTTGCTGGACCAAATCCTGTTCCTCATCTTCTGTTACCATTGTAAGCAGGACCCAGAAAGTTACGCAAATAATTTGGAACACAGTCACTTGCTCTAGGTCTACGTTCAGTGATAAGCATAACTTATAATTTGGAACATAGTCACTTGCTCTAGATCTACTTTCATGAAATCCCCCACCCTCCGACTTTTTTCAAGCAGGACCCAGAAAGTTACGTAAATCAATCTGGTGGTTTCGGTAATGCCTCGTATAAGAGCAGTCATTTGAACGAATGTGAAGTACTTGCTGTTTGTTTGGAATTATAGTTTTCCGTGCTTCTTAATGTGAAACATGACAGGCTTATCCCATGCTATCCACTCTCCGCCCAAAAAAAAAAAGCTGATATTTCTAGAATCTCAAAATTTTGAAACTTCACATTTCACATATGCTTATTTGTATTTTGTCTATTTCTCTTTTGGTGCAGATGGACAATTCATCACCACCGTGTCTTATGATCGAACAATCAAGGTATGGTCAAGCAAAAACGTTGAAAAGGAAGAAAAAATGGATATCGACTAGATTTTCACCTTGTCACCTTGCTAAGTTTATACGACTCTTTTATCATTTTCTGAGATCATCAAGAAGAGTCGACTATTATGTTGATTTATGTGTAGAAAATTGAAGCACAAGGTCATTATTCGTCAAACAATGAAATAGTGACATCCTGTATTGCTCAAGAAGGTCCCAAAGGGTTTGGTTGTTTGAGTTGGGTTTAGAACGTCACAAGACAGTTCTTGTAATGCAAGCAATTTACCCAATTCCTTGACAATTGAGTTGTTTCGTTCTAATTCTGTGCATATCAGCTAAACTGTGATACGTTACTATAACAGTAGTCCTTTAAGTAGTTCAAAGTTATCTGTAGAGCTTCCATTCTACTGTATTGTAAGCTGTTCAGAAATTTGATGCGCTTTTCGGTGGGTCTGGGCTTGGTAGTAGCCTGGAAGCACTAATGTTGGTCTTTTACATGTACTTCCTTTTCAGTTACTGCATTATTTTGTTGTTGTTTGTTGAATGCTCTGTGTTGTTTTCTTTATTAATCGACATGTATTCTTTTTCATACACTTTGATTTGTTGCACTTGAGTTGAGGTCTTTCAGGAGTAGTCTCCCTACAAGTCTGCATACACTCCTCTAGGCTCCACTTGTAGGATTGCACTTGGTTTGTTGCTGTAAACGAAACAGCATCTCCGAAATATTGTTGGTAAAACCATTAGCTTTTCTTCTTCGCTGTATGCTTTATGTTGTAGAGAAGTTAGCTACAATGATATCGAAACTTGCATAAACAGGACATACATGAGATGTTTACAAGCAAGAACAACATATCCAATAGAGTCCCACAAGTGGGTTTACGAGCAAGAATCAACAACATATTCAGCATAATCTCCATAAGTGGATTCTGGGGGTTTACAAGAAGGAAGCAACAACATATTCAGTAATAGTCCCACAAGTAGGGTGTGAGGGTTTACGAGCAAGAAGCAACAACATATCCAGTATAATCCAACAAGTCGAGTCTGGGGGTTGACAAGTAAGAAGCATTCAAGATAATCAACTAATGCAAAGATCATTACAAACATATTACCAAGATAAATGTGTCTTAACAACATCAAAATCTCACAAAGAAAACTGAAGTACAACCCGTGCCAATGCAGTTTCTAACAAAATTCTCCTAAGAAATCAGTATAGGTTACAGGCTCCAAACAATATTGGTGCATTTCGACTATCGTGCATGAATGTATGGCTATCACTTTCTTCAAAGTATATGGTACTGTATCGTTGTTTCTCCATAAAATAAAGACCTTTTCATGCGGGTTAAGTTAATCTTCCGATGGAATTCGTTCAATTGAAATAGCTCTTCTTGCATCATACCTTCATTTGTACCAACCCGTAAGTAGCCATCTCAGCAGAAAACAGAAGCCGCAGCAAATGGCCTGTAACACAAACGTTTTACTACTCTTGACAATCTATCCAGACAGGAACGTGTACATAAATAGTTATGCACATGAACAAGAAGTCGAAAAAAGGAGGGAAATAGACTTAGTTCACGAGCTCAACGATTGAGAATGCCACGATCAGAGATATTGTTGTCATGAACTAAGTTGCACGGGCTCTTCAAAAATGTCATTAGGTGCATGTCGGATGGTGCATTTTTGAAAGATCCGACACGGGTGCATCAACATTTTTGAAGAGTCCGAGCAACTTAGGCACGGGGTGTGTCAACAGTTTTGAAGATTCCGAGCAACTTAGGTCATAACTAACGTTGACTAGCTAGAAATATATCAACGTTTTTGTGATTGATAATTGTTTGAGGTAACAGGCAACGACTGCAGACTAGGAGAGGAAGCAACTGAACGCCCCTGGCAGTTTAGATGAGAGAGAGAAAATGCTATTTACCTGAAAGGTCAACAGCGCGACACAAAGAGATTGTTCCGACATTCTGCCCAATTGCCTTAAGAAAAAGTTCACTAGAGTCCCATCATTTGTTCCGGTTAATAAGCCGGTCTGAGGATCAAACCTGAAAGGATACACAAGATTATTTAGTCTAGACACGAACATGAATTCCAAACTTGAGCTGATTCAGTTAGACAACTTACTTAGGGAGCCGATGCCTTGGACAAGGTATGATACCGGCGAGCTGAAAGGAATTCAAGGGAGTTGAGAGTACGTAGAGATCCAAAATTAATTTTAAAAATATCCTATAGTTTGCAAGATGAGTTGCACAGAGATAGAGAGAACCTGAGGTAGCGATAGGAGGAAGTTCAGAACTTGCGGCAAAAAGAATATAAGCAGTGTCTCACTGAAAGGAAATAGACATAACTAGACACATTAGTTTGAAGTTTCCGAAGAAGAAAATTAAACAAATATCTTCGTATGTACGGAAACTAAAGATCATTTATACAATACATACAATGGTTGATACTCGATCTGACAGTTTATGTGACGCTTTTAGAAGTTCTGGTACATCTCAATATGTTTAATCTATTTCAACTATTATACTATTCTATGACCAGAGAGGTTTCAAGATTTCACTTCAATTAACAATTCACAACAACATACCCAGTGAAATCCCACAAAAGAGGACTGGGGAGGAAAAATGTACGGATACCTTACCACTACCTCGTGGGAGGTAGAGAGGCTGTTTCCGACAGTTTACAATTCACATATTCCGTATAAAATCAACATGCAAAACTAGTGTTCACAGTTTCTTTACACTATTATCAATGAGATCCTCAACAACTCAGCCAAGTCGACTTTGTTTTGAGATGTCGATAGGGATGAATAACAAGCATTTTAGAGAAGTAATGAGATTCGCCTCTTTGAAACCCTGGTTCTTGAGAACTTCATAGATTACTGAGTTAAAAAGTCGTCATTTTTTCCTTTTTCAAAAATGGGTAGTGTTCCCCTGATATATGCTTGTTTGTTAAGCCCTTAGTAAACAGATTTGGCAGACCGTGTTGGTGCACTTGTTTATTTAATAAAATTATATTCAAATGGTCTCCGGATGTCATTCTCTTGGTTCCACTTTTCAAGGACGATAGTCTAACCACTTTTTTCCTGATAAAGACAATACTCCAGTCTGATAAAGAAAATACCCATCACTTATTGGGAAAAAAATATTGGGATTCATTGTCATCAGCCAACAAAAGTGACTCCATTCTCCCTCCGACTCACTATGACACAGTCAAACTGACGGGGAATGGGAAACTTTTTTTTTTCCTTAGAACATCAAAGAATCAAACAGCCTAGGTGGGAATACACTGGGTTTGTTGTTGTTGTTGTTGTTGTATCAAAGAATCAAACAAATGGTTCAAGAAAAATACTACCACAAGCACTACTGAACTTAATTGTAAGAAACAGGCAGGAAGATGTACCTAAAGTGACCCAAAATTCCAGCCACTGCCATGGTCATTCCAGCAAAATACGTAAAAGTATCACCAACGAAAACTGAGGAAGGATACCTACAATGACGGCGGAGAGAGTAAGAAAAACCTATTGCTGAACGAGAACTCTTTGAGGTTATCCTAAAATGAAATTTTACCAGTTGTATGAAAGCAAAGCCAAGGAAGTAGCAAGCATTGGCTGAATAAGGTAAATAGAAAAAGCATGGGCTTGTTTGTATTCAGGATCGCCAGATGCTCCAATTTGCATGATGTTGTGTATCAAAATCTGTAATTACTCTAGAGTTAGATGACATTCAATCGTCCAAGTGATAACTAGAGAACAGTTCAAGCTTACAGCAGCCGCAATAACGACTGTCTGCCCAACTTCAAGGCCATTGATACCAGCATGGATATTGATCGAATTTGTGCAAAATATTGCCAATAGCCACATATATAATTTGTAGATACATCCTGACAAACCATAAAGAATAAAGAACCGAACTGAAGTCAAGAAATGGAGAGAATCAAGGTATGAAATGGTAAAGAATAATATCCACACAAGAAAAACGACTTTAAGCATGTTATGTGTGCATTTTAAACTTTCGAGTACTTCATCAAATCTGTAAAGCTCCAACTAAAGGACTTTCCGTAGAAGCACGAAGAAATGATAGGCTGCTTACCTAGATCCAAGATCTCTAATCCAATATATGATACAAGGGGCTTTGGTATAATAATAGTTGTATGCCCAGCATATGCCATCAATAATGGAAGAGCTGCAATGGAGGGTAATAGCAGCTTCCTATTTCAAAAAAATATATGAAGTTCATAAGAATCTAAATTGAAAAGATTTCAAAAGGTCCCCAGTTGCATTAGAGAAAGCCTTTAGATATGATAGAAATGCTTACACTCTCCAAGGTACATCAAGGACGTCATCCACAAACCCAAGAAGCATCATGAAGCAGATTGAAGATAATGCAGCATTGTACTCAACAAGCCACTGCCAAAATCAAAGTCAACACCTAGAGCAACACTTTTTTGACGAGGAAAAAACAGAAGGTGAAGAAGCTAAGTAGTATTGGCGGGAGCAACATTTTTCATGTGACTATTTCTTCATTTTCTGTAAATCAAACAATCTTTAGTATTAGCCTATTAGGTATTTTCTTCTTTTGGCAAATAAGGAAAAGATCCCTTCAAGTTAGCTGACCAAGTTTCAAAATTTGAATGAGTATGCCATCTCTACCTTGCTCCCACTTAAATACTAGGCTACATGTTAGTGACAAGGTCCAATATCGTGGCTTACTAGGAATCAACAAATCCCATGCTGTGTCCTTACAATTGAGCCAGAGCCTGAGGGGCCACCATACAATTATTTTTATCCAGAGCTCAATTTATAAAAATGTTATCCTAAATCATTTGACCCGCTAAAGGAGAACCTTATATCAAGAATGTCTACCTGTAGCAACAAGATGGTTATCAAAAAAGAATGTCTACCTGTAGCTACATCAGTTTTGAAATAGTTTCTTACCAAGAGAAAACAGCGTCAGACTCTGATGTTTCCTTTCCACGCTTCATTAATAACGAAACAAGTGGAGACCTCAAAATATCCTTGTCCATAATATCACCTCTATGAGCTCCTGATTTTAAATGTTATATTATCTCAATAATTGCTATGTTTTTAAGTTCCGATATCAGTTTCCATTTTTCCTCCACTGGATCATCTCAGATGAGGATAGCCATGAACCATTTCCTAGTGATTAGAAATCTAGAAATATCAAGAGAACTGTCAAATCCAGGCTTCATGCTCCTTTCGAAAGAAGATGAATCTTGAACTATTTTAATTATAATCCTTTGAAGAAACGAAGAAAGAATATACTCAAACACTTGCTTATAGGCTTAATGTCAGCAGGGATCAATCTTTGGCACTGTTTTCCCTCGCCTTTAAATGGAGGAAAAAAAGCTCTCTTATGTCTTATCATACTAATAACAGTTAGAAGTTCTCACGATTCGCAAGCAAGACAGGAACACACAAAATTATGCCAGAAAAAGTAAATCAACAAAAGCAGTTATCAAGACGCAAAGCAGATCATCAACGAATAAAAACCTCCACCAAAAGCACAAAGCTTAGAACTTTACTTACGTTTGAATCAGCTGTGAAGTTGAAATACTGAAACAAGATAGCAACGACCAAGAACACAGCTCCAACAATAATACCTAGTGACTCAGGTCTGCATAAAAACAATATAGATCACTCATAAATTGCTTAGTCATACACTGCGTAACTTAATTGAAGTTGAAACTTAACTATGAAAACCCACCCTCATAACTGAGTTCATACAATTACTCACTTTGTCCCAGCAAAGATGTCCTACCTTTATTTTATACTGTCCCAAAACAATCTATGCTCATTCTTTTAATCAGTAAAGTGAATTTTACACAATTCCAAGCATTAGGTGTAAGCTGGGGTTGATTTCTCAAATGGTCACTCAACTAATAGTTATTATCACAGAAAGTCTTCTTATTTCTCGATTCTAATTTTTTTCAACAAAGAAAGTGATTTTCTGAGCTAATAACTATAGATTGAGAGACATTCTAAGAAATCAACTCAAGTCAGTTATGCATCAAATTCATCACTCTAAGCTAACCAAACAAATTCCTTCTCAACACATACTTCGATGCAACAAGTATCATAGTAACCGTAACAAGAAATCCAATCAAGCTAACAATTGCAATATACATGCCACCTCCCCACCAATAAGAAATCACCTGGTGTTTTTTTGTCTCAATTGGGATATGGACATGACATTTCACGATTCTCAACCTACATCATCGACCACTAATCCACACATTCGGTACACAATTACACATTGTGAGTATGGAACCTCGACTAATTCCACGGGATACCTGCCACCTCCCACCAGCAACACGTACTAACCAACTCTACCCATCAATGCTACAACAATCGGAAATAAATCACCTAGAGTCTTTATTTTTTTTTCATTGCTGCTATTTAAACCCGAGATTTCACAATTCACAACTCACTTCATCAACCACTAGGCCACACACCATTAGCTACACAATTACATATCAACTTCAAATTCTTCTTTCCAGGCAAAAGAATGTGACTTTGGCACCTCAACTAATTCCACGGGATACCTACCACCAGCAACACGTACCAACTAAATCTATCCATCAATGCTACAGCAATCGGAAATACACTTTAATAGAGCCTCGAGATTTCACGTTTCTCAGCTAACTTCATCGACTACTAGGACACACACCATTAGCTACACATTTACACATCAAATTCCACTCAATTAAACTTCAATTTCTATAATTAACAAAAAAAAAAAAAACTTACACTTTGATAGAACCTTAAGGAGTTCCTTTCTTATTAACATCATAACCAAACAAAGTCCTTCTCAATACACTTCATCTACCACTAATCTACACCTTTAACTACACAATTATGCATCAAATTCATCATTCTACGCTTAAAAAAAAAAAACTTACACTTTGACTGAGCCTTGAGGAGTGCCTTTCTTATTAATATCATAACCAAACAAATTCCTTCGCAACACATATTTCGATGCAACAGGTATCATAGTAACCGTAACAAGAAATCCGATGAAGCTAACAACTGCATTAATTAAAATCGATTTTCGGAGCTCCGATTCGAATTTGTAGTGATAAAATATCAAGTAGAAGTAAGGAATTAAGAAAATCAATGAGATTTTGAAAATTAGGTAGAGTTTCGCCGGTGCTATTGGAGGTTCCGGTGATGCCTCGCCGGATTTTGGATTTACGGCGGTTATTGTCGCCGGCGCCGTCGTCGTCGTGGACGACCTTGACGGTCGTTTTTTAGCTGCCATTTTGGGTGTGAAATTTTTTTTGCCCAGATTTATATAGTATTTTTGGTATCCAATAGGATTTTGACACGTCCGATGAAAGTGTCATATGTGGGGTCATGTTTTGCTTCAAGATTGGAAATCAAGCTTTATTACTTCCTCCGTCCCAATTTATTTGATATAATTTGATTCGATGCAAAGCTTAGATTATTTTTTTAAGAATAAAATAAATATTTTAAAATCAAATTATTACATAATGTAAAAATGTGTCCTTTTTTTAAGAATTGACTAAAAAAAAAATTCTCATATAAATTAAGATGGAGTGGATATTATTTTCTTGGTAACCGTGGTGTCCAGGTTAGCGTTACTCCCTCCATCCCAATTTATTTGACGTAATTTGATTCGACATGAAACCCTAGATTATTTTATTAAGAATAAAATAGATATTTTAAAGTCGAATTGTTACAGAATGTAAAAATGTGTCATTTTTTTTAAGAATTGACTAAAAAAGAAAGTGTGTCGTATAAATTGAAACGGAGTGGATATTATTTTCTTGATAACTGTGGTGTCCAGGTCAATGTTCGCACACCTCTGCTAAATTTATAAGTTATCTATTACTATCCACCAGCAACAAATGTCAAGGTAATTTTATTCAGCACGAACAAAAAACATCGAAAGATTCACCTAGTTGTCGATCTGAGACCTTAGATTCTCAAACCCCTTCATTGACGTAAGCAAACTTTTTCTTTTTCTTTTTCTGTAAATGCCTAGACGTCTTAGTCGCGATAGATAAGAGGTTGGTTATAGTGAATACGAGGAGTTAGTAGAAGTAAATTAACGAGGTATATGTTTTACGTGTAGCTTATTGAAGACGTGACTATATGAAAGATCAAAAAATACGAGAAGATTAGTGAGTAGTCGAGCATCATCTAGCTCCCTTATCTGTATTGTTATTATTACTCTTGCCGTCCTTTTCTTTGATTTAAATAGTACATGTTCGTGTTATTTGTTGTTACTACATGTGCTCAAGGTCTGTCAGAAACAATCATTCTACCTTTACAAGATAGCAATGAGGCTGTGTACACATCAAAACACGGCTTTCTACGAACATGAATTCAAATTAATCGGATCAGTGAATTCCGTACACCCGATGGTTAAACAAAAAACAAAAGTTCAGTATGTCCCATCTCAAATTTTTACTAGAGTGTTCACTCCCTAAGTTGCTGGACTTACCAAAAATGTTGTCGTACTCGTATCGGATAATTCAAAATTACACTATTTCTGGAGGATCCGATACACAACTGTCGATATTCTTGAAGAGTCCGAGCAACGTAGCTCACTTTGTTACTCAAAACAAAACATCAAAAATAGCAGAACAAATGAGTATGGCATGGGTTACTACTTCAGCGTTGTAGCGCCTGGTATTCAAACATTGGCTCGAGGCATTTTCTCGACCCCTACTAGAATCCAGTACGCCACTTCAAAAACTGGATTCACCATTCATATGTCGAAATACTTATGAGCCAAATATTCGCGTTTTCTTCTTTCCTCGAAAGACATCAAAGATGTTGGAATTCGCAAAAAAAGATGGTCCGGCACTTGGTACTGGGAACCTACGATAGCTTCAGGACAAGGCCGATGGGACTGTGGTCACTGCCATCGACATCTGGGAGAATGTACGAGTCATGCACCTTGTCAGCAATGCATTCCGAGACAAGGAAGTAGTCAAGCCGCCATCCTGCAATTTTATATTGCATCGTAAGAGAAAGATCATCGCGAATAAATCCTATGGAAGCGGAGGACAAGTTAATAACACCATAAAAGGGTAGCCCGGTGCACTAAAAGCTACCGCTATGCATAGTTTTCAGGGAAGGCCACCACAAGGGTGTATCGTATGCAGCCTTACCTTGCATTTCTGCCAGAGGCTGTTTCCAAGGCTTGAACCCGTGACCTCCTGGTCACATGGCAGCAACTTTACCGGTTACTCCAACAAGGCTCCCCTTCAAGTTAATAAACACCATAATAGAGTAAATTTGTAAGTACCTTTGTTAGTTTTACGTCCACCGTGACGATAACCCCAGTAAGTGTAACCAACGACACTAGGATGCTGCTTCCGGAATGTATCTACAAACCCCTTGTTTAGAAAGTTTGTCTCGAAGGACTGTCTTTCTTCTTCGGTAAAGCCTGCACTTCTTTTATTTCCCTAAGCACGTACAAGAAAAATCACAGTGAACCAGAACGATATCAAAACTAAAACGCAACTTCAGTAAGCTAAGCTAACAACTGAAGACAGCGCTAAAATCTTAAGTCGTAAAGTCAAACCATTGCGTTAGAAATGATAATTTCCGATAATCATATATTAACTTATGAAATTCTATCCTAGCAGATGAAGGGACCGAACAAGTTCTCGTGGTACTCAGTCAGGCCTTACAATTTGATCACCGGGGCAAACAGTTGCCAAATTTTGATTTTTTTCTTTTCGAAAAAGCAGGTTGTCTATATTTGTGGTGTAGGACTTCTATACGCTAGTTAAATAGACAACCGTTGCCCTTCAGCTGATATTTGGAACACTTCCCACGTCTATTAGCTTTCAAAGAATATCTTGACATGTATACCGTAATTGAATAAGATATAGTTTATGTCGGCTCCAATGCTATCCTCAAGGACAAATGCTTAGATAAGCACCGTAAATTGTAGTATTCTTTCAATCTGCTCTAATGCTTGCTTAGTTGTAACTTTTATTTCGTTCTCTTGGGGCATCGTATGCTATTCTGTATCTCCACTTACAACAATATATCGAGTTACTTAGCGCAATCTGTCATTCTTAAGCGTAAATTGCTTCTGCATAGTTTACATAGTAGGGCGTGACAGTAAAAATACTTACCGCGGGATTATATATATCTATCTCCTCGTGGGCGCAATTTAGATCACCGGTCAAAACAACTGGTTTTGACTTTTCTAGCTCCTGCAAGCCACAGAAGAATAAAAATATTTTGAAAATTGAGATACCTGAAAGACAAATGATACACGGTGCATACGATGTTAGTAAAGAAAGCAACAACTTACTTTCATGTAATTGCCGAGAGAAGGATCCCACTCCGTAATTCTGTATGTCTGGTAAAGTACATCTTGTTAGTCATGTCCGTAAGAGGAAATGCATACGTAACAAATACAAAGAAGAGATATAAGCCATAGGGAACTACCAATCGTCTTAGTCCATCGCCAGAATTTGGAACATATCCACACAGTAAATAGAAGTCATCAAATTCCACCGTGACAAGTCGTCCTTCAGTGTCGTGATCAGGTATGCCGAGACCATATTTGATAGAAAGTGGTTTAATCTGTCAAAGAGGAAAGCAAAACGATAATATTGGCTACATACCAAAGAAACCAAAAACAATTCTAGGAGAGAAAACGATGCTCAATCTTCTTCCTTCTAGTCTACAAAAATAACAACAAACCCAGAGTATTCCCACATAGTGGGGTCTGGGGAGGGTGAAATGTACGCAGTCCATACCACTACCTCCGGAGAAGTAGAGAGGTTGTTTCCGGTAGGCCCCGGCTCAAGACAAAGAATAATAATCAAAGTCGTAATAACACATGAAACAAGAAGTAGTAGTAGAAATAACACACCTACAAAGTAATACCCTACACTGACGACCCAAGGCATCCACAACCCCCGTACCCTCCTACTATCAGCTCCAACCTTTGAACATAGCCTGACCGGCTACCCCAAAGCTCTCCAAACTACTGACTACGACTCCCCCACATGCACTAGCCTTCTAACCTAATTCGCGTCCTCCATACCTCATGTCCTCGGCCTTCTTGTCTAAAACAACAACAATAATAACCCAGTGTATTCCCACCAGGTGGGGTCTAGGGAGGGTAAAATGTACACAGTCCATACCCGCTACTTCCAAAGAAGTAGAGAGGTTGTTTCCGATAGAACTCCGGCTCAAGATAATGAAAAGTTAACAAGGTCATAGTAATACAGAAAGGGTCCTCGGCCTTCTTGTCTACAAGTAAAATATATATATATATATATATATATATTTATCAAATACCAAAGTAAGGCACTCAATGGAGGGCTTGATGTAAAATTAGATATCATATTCATAAAGCCCCTCCAGCGAAGCTGGGGTGAGGGCGCGTAGGTAAGGCCAATTGGTCGCCCCCCTCCCCGACACCTACGGAGTAGGTATGAACCGGGTCGTCCCTTTATATTCATAAAAGAAAAACAAGCTCAAACAAAGACGATCAATCTGCAAAAACCATTTAAAGATCTCCTTGCACAAAGATACACTCATGGATGAGGAAAATGTAGATTTATTATAAGTTATGACAGTAGCTAATTTCGGCAGTACTTTTTTCTCCTTTGACAAGGTCCATATGGCACAGTAAATCATGTACTTAACACTTTATAAACAATGAATCATACCCGTGAGATGATTGCAGTACCAGAATACCCAAGCTTAGCGACACTGCACGTCCAAAAGCTATTCTTATAGTCGTGGAGAGTTTCTTTGATTGCTTCAACGTCTTTCTCCTGTTTTAAAGAATCAGATGTGAAATTAATCAAGACGGCACAAATATTTGTCATGTGAAAGGAAAAAGATCTCTATCGGGCCGCATAGAAGTCAACACAGTATTAAGAAACCATAAGTAATGACCTAAAACCATTGATTATGCAGCTTAGTTCTTAAATATTGCACCAGAAGGTAACTTTCCATCTCTTTCAGATTATACCATAACTAGAGTTAATCAAACTTAGTTTAGAAACAAAAGCATAAAAGAACACAATCTAGATTCCGAGAACTCAGTCTGCCTTAAATTTGAAAAATTGCGTCAACTAGGAAACAAGTAACCTTAAGGAACCTGGATGGTTACGCGCACACATGCATGAATACGAGTCACGAGTATGTGTGTGTGGATTTTACGTGTGTACGCGTGTGGTAGTACAAGACAGTTCCTTTCGCCGAGTTGACATTTAGAGGAAATATGTAATGAGACATAATTGTCTTGCTGTTACTGACCATGCTGCCGTTATACACAACTTTTATTGTTGTTCGAGACGACCATAATTTTATAAGTGAAGCATCATCTGCATGCTAAGTTGTTTACAAAGATCTCAATACTTTGTAAGGTTGATGCGGACAATAAACAGCAGTTATATCATAATTACATTGCAGAAATTTGAAGGACACACTCCAGAATGTCCAAACTCCAAAAGCATAAGAAACTTACGCCTTCACCATTTCCCTTACTTACATTCACTCCAATAACCTAAGAATCACGAAAGACAGGGTACAGACTACATGCATAAAATATCGAAATGAGTGTAACTTATGTAGCTATTTTCTATTAAAATATCATGTTGATTCCTACAAGCAGAAGAGATAAAAATGAGAGTTTGCCTGGAGTTTTGTCTCCTGTAAGCATAGTACATCAAAATCTTCTTTATCGGCAAGCTGTTGTATGCAAAGTTTCTTTAACTTCAAAAGGGCCCTCAAGCCATTGACATTCCAAGACAACAACTTAACATGTTTTGTATCCTTCAAGAGAGGTGATGGCCTCATTGTTTTAGGATTGTATACAATCCACCCATCTTTTGGCTTCTTGTGGGCAAAAATAGTCCAAGGTTCATCTTGATTTACCGAAAGATCAATGCCCTCAGAAACTCCAATGTGTGCTGAAGCAGTCGCTGATGAAACTTTTTTCTTTGCTCGTACTTTTTTCTTGCCTGTAAAATTATTCATCATTTAATTTGCCATCAGCGCAAAGCCAAGATGTACAGTAAGTAAAGTGCAAAATAACCAGACCAAATGAAAAATATCAGATTACCTTTGATGTCATTAGATTCAATCGAAAGCTCTTGGGTAACTTCAGCTTGTTTAGCAACAATTTCAGCACTAGTATCCTTGATGTGGTCTTTTTTCACTCGTTTTTTCGTCTGCCTAGTACTAGGAACCTCTGATGCAACGTCGGTTTGGTCATGATGCTTACTCGACACTTTTCTAGACTTCCTCTTTGAAGTGTTATCTGCTACTTCTAGACTCTCGTCAGATGATACTTGAACCTCTTGTGCCACCGATCCATTGCCTGCAGAAAGTTACACGTTTAAGTATCTTTCTGCTATGTTTTGGAGTTTGGAGAAGTCAAAAGAATAATAACGACCACCTAGATAGATGCTGTACATCAGTTTCCAGGTTAGAAAAAATTTACGGGCTTGGTTGCAAGTAAAATGACAGGAAGGAGTACCATTAAGTTTGTCGTCGAGAAAAGACTTCAAAGAAGCAACAAGCTCTTGCTTCTTACCTCTGGAAGGAATCCCAAGACTCCTAAAAATGCAAAATCGGCAATCGTATCACAAAATCAAAGTGAATTGCTGCAAATAACAAAGTGATACATTGTGAAATTTTTTCCTACTAGGAACATTTCTAAAAGGTCTTAGATCAACTAGCTCAGGCTCCCGTGGAATCACGTAACACCATACAATAAAATGATTCCAATGACTAACTTAGTAGGGTCCAATTGAGCGCCAAGATTAATTTAGCAACATACTCTTTTTCAGACTCTTTAAGACAATTTTTAAGTATTCACTCCAACGATAACTACTACCTCTAAGGGGTTGTTGCATAACAAGTGAATAATGTCCGCGCTCAATCTTAATCAAGTAGGAATAGGCTATAGGAGTACCTAAGTTTTACTCTGAGCTGAGGAACTGTCATTTTCTCGACTGTTTCCATATCCTCCACAAGAATTTCCCCTCTCGTACCATCATTTTCCTACATGTAACAAAACAAAATCCAAACAAACAAACAAAAAAATCTTTCTAACTCAATCATCCCCCAAATGCTGAAAAAGACAGTAATTAGTCAAAAAGAAACAACCTTTAAAACACCCTTTTCAGCTGCAACAGTCGTTGGTTCTTTCTCTACTATTTCCATATCCTCCACAAGAATCCCCCTACTCTTGCTACTATTTTCCTACATGTAATACAACAAAATCCAAACAAACAAGAAAAGACTCAAGCTTTCTTACTCAATCATCCTCTGGATGCACTAAAGCTCTCGCTATACACAGGGTCCGGGGAAGGGCCTGACCACAAGGGTCTATTGTACGCAGCCTTACCTTACATTTCTGCAAGAGGCCGTTCCCAAGGCTTGAACTCCGCAACAACTTTATCAGTTACTTAAAAGCTCCTCTTCTACTCAATCACCACCCAAATGCTGAAAAAGACTCAATCTTTCTACTCAATCATCCTCCAAAGGGCAGCTTGGTACACTAAAAGCTCCCGCAATGCATAGTGTCAGGGGAAAGGCCCAACCACAAGAGTCTATTGTATGCAGCCTTACCTTGCATATCTGCAAGAGGCCATTCCCAAGGCTTGAACACGGCAACAATTTTATCAGTTACTCAAAGGCAACCCTTCTACTCAATCACCACCCAAATGCTGAAAAAGACTCAATCTTTCTTACTCAATCATCCTCCAAAAGGCAGCCCGGTGCACTAAAAGCTCCCACTATGCACAAGGTCTACTAAAGGGTCCGACCACAACGGTCTATTATACGCAGCCTTACCTTGCATTACTGCAAGAGGCTGTTTTCAAGGCTTGAACCCGTGACCTCCAAGGCTCCCCTTCTACTCAATCATCACCCAAATGCTGAAAAACACACTAATTAGTCAAAAAGAACCAACCTTTAAAACACCCTTTTCTGCTGCAACACTTATTGGTTCATTTGATTGTGCAGTAGCTGATGAGGTTGAAAAGAGCCTTTTTCTAGACCCCATTATTTTCAAATTCACAGAAACCAAAACTTGAAACGTGGGTTTCCTTAAAATTACTCCTACACTGAGGAAAAGTAACAATCCTTAAAAACAAAAACCAAGAAAACAATCAAAACACACAAACTTATACTTCTTTAGAGGTAGAGGTATGGACTGCGTACATCTTACCCTCAGACCCCACCAGGTGGGAATACACTGGGTTTGTTGTTGTTGTTGTTGTTGTTGGCCTATTTTAAATTAACACCAAGTTCAAAAAAGTAAATATTCTTTCTTGTATAAAAAATATTTTTTAATTTATGATCTAAAATATATCACGTAAAAAATTAAAATAAAAATAATAAATATTACCAATTGGGAGTGATGAAATTGTATAGGCCTAACTTGAGAGATTGTATCATTGATTTTTAATACCAAGGAGAAAAAGAAAGTTTAATTCCTTTCTAAGATGAACCACCAAAGGAGGCAACAAATGGTGAAGGAGAATTTTGGAATTTTGGGCTAGCAAATAAATTATTTTTTTTGAAAAAAAAAAAAAAGACTAACGAAATTTAAAGATTTGATATTTTCTTTGAGAAGGTAAAGTAATAACGAAATAAATAAGTTTTGTTATACTTTTTTTATTTAATAATTGTGATGTTCGATAAGTTTTTGTGCACCTCCTGCAATCGGGATTCTTTGTTAAATAACCTTTTAAAGTTTATTTTTTAATTAAATGGACTACACGTTTTTTTTTTTTTTTTTGAGAAATGACCACTTGTGAATAGGGATATTCATGGATTTGGTTAAAAATCAAACCGAACCATAAACTGAACCAAACCAATTAAAAAAACTAACGTTTGGTTTGGTTTAGTTAGATTTGGTTTTAAATTTTAAAAAGCCGATGCAGGTTTGGTTATGATTTTACTCAAAAAAAAAAATGAAAATAACCAAACCGAACCGATAAATTTTATATATATACATATTTAATTATTTATATATAATTTATAAATAAAATATAAATATTTTATTAAATTTAATGTTAAACTAAAATTTTTGTCTAGCCCAACCAATACTTTAGTCCAATTGCTCAAAGCACCAAACCCAAGCCCAACTCTATCTACTATTACTAATAAGTTAACCCTACGGTCCCTACCTCGCTTTTTCTACTTCAACTTTCACAATACGTAGTACATCAACTGCTGTTTTTTTTGTTCTTCATTGAAAGGCAGCATCGCATTAGCTTCTGTTATTCTTCATAGAAAGCAAACGATAAAAAAAATTCTTTTCAATTTTTCATCTCACAAGGAAAAGCAAAAATTTCTTTTTAGTTTTTCCCTCTCGTTTGTTTTGCGTTGATGGTCCATGCAACTGCATTTCACTTTCTTCCTGCTGATTATACTTGTGCCATGTTTTCTAGAGTCTCGGCTAGCTCAGATATTGCAATATTTTCTTGCTTAGTTTCTTAACCTCTTATATCTCATTTACACTCACTTTCGTAGTATAGTCTTCTCTTCATTTTTGTAGGATATTTTCGATGATTAAATCTAATTAGATTCTACAGTAAAATCCCAAAGTTTCATGGGATGGAACTTTAGCTAGATAATGGTGTAGCCATGCAGAGGGATGGCATGAATGATGTATGGTTTGTGAATAATCTAAGAGAGATGGCATAAATGATGATTGAACTGTAATCCATATGCAGCTTCATCTTCGGTCACATAAACAAAGAATCTTTCAAATGAGTTAGTAGTTACCATGGTCCCTGATTTAAATGGTAATTTTATATCTCCTTGTTTATTTAATCTTTTCCCTATATGATTAGCTCACCTAGCTAATCTATAAAGTAAATAGATAACTCAAATTTACCTAACTTTGTCTCTCCTTGCAGTACACTGCAATAGAATACAAAGCTTTGTTTTACAATGTACAAGTATGTGTTTGTATATTGTTGGATAATTTTAGTGCCTACAATACAAAACTGGTGCTTTTCATCTCAATGTTGGTTTTATTTAACGTGTTTGTTCTGATTTTTAAGAGTTTATAGTGTCATTTGTCCATCACTGTACAAATATTTCACGAGAAATTATTCAATGTGATACTCTTTTCTATGGGTTAAAAAAAGAAGTTATTCCAGAGATGGTTGGAGTAGGGTAGTCAATAACCGAAAAAACCAAAAAATCGAATAATATATGAACAATATATTCAAAATTTGATTTACGATGGACAGATCATTTATCGATCCGACAGATCGATTATCGATCCGAACAATATATGGACAGATTGATTATCAATCCGATCGATACATGGACAGATCGATTATTGATTGGGTGGATCGATTATATATCCGAACAATATATGGACAGATCGATTATCGATCCGGCAAATCGATTATTTATCCAAACAATATATAGACAATCGATTATCGATCTGAACGATATACGGACAAATCGATTATCGATCCTACCAATGTTGTACATCAACCTTCTATGTTATTCAATAGCTGACCGATTATAGTAATTAGTCTGATAGATTAATCATCGGTCATTTTTAATCCGACAAATTAATCATTGATATATTTTTATCCGATCGATTACATATATATATACACAAATCTTTTTCTTACGAGCTTCAAAATGGAGAAAGTTGAAGAATCAATGAGTTTTCGATAAGAATGGAGGAGAAGAAAGTTAGAGAGAGGGAAAACAGTTGTTTGAAATTGAAAAAATGGGCTAGGGTTTTACGTTTTAAGTATATTTGTAAGTAGTTCACATAGTTTTTAATATGTTAATATAGTCTAATTCTTTTATTATAGTTAATTTTTATTTTATTTTTTAAAAATGAGGAAATGAGAGTAGGTCATATTACTAATTGAAAACTTGAAGAAGTCTCACGTCTAATAGCCAAAATTTCTCCCTATAGTAATAGATTTGTGGTAATTTTATATATCAAGGATGCGATAGACTATAAAAATCATAGTCGGAAGCTAAAATGGCTCCTTTTTTATCAAAATTTTTAAAGGGGCCACTTGATTTAAAAATAAATTAAAGGGGACGAAATGTTGTGGGTCCAACAACTTGCAGGTCGCCTGGTGTCCAGTGACGTGCAAGTCATCTGGGACCCAATGATTTGCATGACTTTTTTTCATTATTTAATTAAGTAGTTTTTGTTCTCGGCTCTTCTATAATATTATAGATCAATCAATATTTACAATTAATTTTAATCTTCATTTGAAATAAGTTTTCCATATGAAAACATATATCTTAAATTTGAGCTTTGATGATGAAAATTTTTTCGATGGAAAGCGCTTGCACTTAAATGAGCCTACATGACATTATTGTCTTGACATATTGTGCCTCAGTTGAATAAAGGAGAGCTGGTAAGCAAAATAAAACGGCTCTCTATTTGGAGCGGTGGATTCAGAATTTAAAAATAGTGAGTACTTAAAAAATTTAAAAACTGAAAAAAAATAAAAATTCACCTAAATGAGGTTCGAACACGGGAATCTCTTCCAGTGGAGAATCTAAGAGACAACCTAAATGCCAATGCATCCAATCAACTTTTTGTTTTAATGGGTGCTTTTATACGTTATATACCTATTTTCGTATATTTTCTATATAATTATGTATTCCGCATCAAGTTTAATGGATGGGGAAGCACTAAAAAAATGAATCTCTAAATGCTTCGGAACGTCATTAGATGGGCATATTATTTGTCTTAGTATTGATGTTTTTCTTTTCTTTGTATTTTTATTAAAACTTTTGTCACTCTTATAAGATTTTTAAAAAAAAAAAATTTACATGTTTTTTCAAGTCAAAATCAATCAAAAATATTTTTTTTTCATTCACACAAAATAAAAATAAGATATTCGCGAATCTGTTCTGTCAAAACCCACTCGTGAGATCACCATGCATGTTATTGTTAAGTGAAAATTAATGAAATATGTAAAAATGGAATGAAATTATTGATTTCAACTATATTTTCATTAGTCTTTTGGAAAACTTGTAAAATGAAGAATGTATTATAAAGAATTGACTTTCTGATACATAGTTTTTAAGTTAATTTATTTATCTTAGTACAAGGTTACTCAATAATCATTAATTACTAGGAATAGTACTTTAAATACACGGGTTGAGACGGAAGTGTAGAGCGAGCTGAAACGACTCGGAACAAAAAATTGTTTAAACAATGAAAAAAAGTCACGCAAGTCACTGGGCCCTAGGCGACTTGCAAGTCGCTGGACCCACAACGTTTTGTCTCCTTTTGTTTTCTTTCCAAATCAAGTGACCCCTTTGGAATTTTTGGTCAGAAAAAAAGCTCTTTTGACTCCGGACTCAAAAAAATCACTTAGTATTTTGTTTGCGTCTTTGCTAAAATTTGAACGCGACAACTTAATTCTCAACTTATTTCATTACCCACTAATAAGCCGCATCCTTAAGTTCGGTCTTATCTTACATTTCTGATAGAAGTTGTTCCCTACGTACGACTTAAATCACTGATCTTCTAGTTAAATCTTTTATATTCCATCCATTTTGGCCAAAAAATGCCCCATTCATGCCTTTTTGCCGGTTTGTCCACCCAAATGACAATGAAAACATAATCGGACCATATTGGGATGATCCCCAACCTCCCAGTCATGTTTTGATCGATTTTTGGCCCACAGTATTCTCGAATCCCTGGCTCACTCCTAAAACTGTGGGCTATAGCACACCAATTTTGGCTCGAAAATGCCCCTTTCGCACCGTTTCCCCCGTTTGTCCATCCAAATGGCCATGAAAATTTAAACGGACCACACTAGGACAATCTCCAACCTTTCCGGCATTCTCCGATCGATTTTCGGCCCATAACACGCTCAAAACTCCAGCCCACCCCAAAAATTAAGGGCTATAGCACACCGATTTGGACAGAAAATACCCCGTTCGTGCCTTTTCGCCTGTTTGTCCATCCAAATGCCACTAAAATTTAATCGGACCATACTGGGACGATCCCCAACCTCCCTGGCACGTCCCAACCGATTATGGCCAAAAACATGCCCGAACCCCGAGCCCACCATCGAAATCATGGGCTATATCACACCTATTTGACTTAAAAATAACATGTTCACGCAGTTTCACCCATTTGTCCACCCAAATGGCCATGAAAATTTAAAAGGACCACACTGGGATGATCCCCAAACTCCCACACCATGCTCGAACCCTGAGTCCACCCCAAAATAGTGGGCTGTAGCACACCGATTTGGCCTGAAAATGCCCCATTCGCGCCGTTTCACCCGTTTGTCCAGACAAATAGCCACAAAAATTTAAACGAACAATACTTGGATGGTCCCCAATCTCCCTGACACGTCTCGATTGATTTTTAGCATACAGTACGCCCGAACCCTGAGCCCACCCCCAAAACCGTGGGCTATAGCACACCAATTTGGCAAAAAAATTCTCCGTTCATACCGTTTTGCCTGTTTAACCACCTAAATGGCCACAAAAATTTAAACAGACCATACTGAGACGGTTTTTAACCCCCCTGGCAAGCCTTAGTCAATTTTTGACCCACAGCAAGCCCGAACTCCAGGCCCACCCCCGAAACCGTGGGCTATAACACACCGATTTTGCCCATAAATACCTTATTCACGCTGTTTTGCCCGTTTTTCAACCCAAATAGCCACAAAAATTTAAATGGACCACTGGAAAGATCCCCAACCCACCTGACATGCGCCGATCAATTTTTAACCTATAGCATGCCCGAACCCCAAGCCCACCCTCGAAACCGTGGGCTATAGCACACTGATTTGGCCCAAAAATTTCCCATTTGTGCCACTTCGCCTGTTTAACCACCCAAATGGCCACAAAAATTAAAACGGACCATACTGGAATGATCCCCAACCTCACTGGCATGCTCCAGTCGATTTTTAGCCTACAGAACTGTCACACCTCAAATCCTATTGGGGCGGACTGGCACCCGTAACCTAGGAGGCCCGGGAGAACCAACTCATAACTTTATACTTCCCATGCATACCTCTATGACAACCCGAAATTTGGACAACATCATGTCGCATATAAAAGGAAATAATCACCTGTATAAGCTCGAGCACACATATATATGTATATACAATACTTGGCCGTTGGAGCCATCGCATCTATTAACAAAATACCACCTTGACTGTACATTAGGTCTACAGAGCCTCTAGACAATACACAGAGTTTAACTAAGGTCAGGACATACCCCGCCATATAACTAACTTCTATACAATACCAAAAGTGACTGGATATGACACGGAAAGTCCCAAAGCAAACTGGAGCTCACCAAAAACAGTTGGGTATCCTGGCTCCTACTTGTGCGGTGTATGAGCTGAGGTACCTGTGCCTGCAGTATGAAATGCAGGTCCCCCGTGGGGGACGTCAGTACGAAATATATACTGAGTATGTAAAGCTGTAGATAATCACATATGATATAGGAGCATAATAGAAACTAGAAACAAGTGAATAAATCGTAATAGGAGTGGACCATACTTACTAGAACTTGTGACAACCTGTACATTGTATTTATTCAATCACTTTACCTTGTATTTATTCAATCACTTTACCTTCATTCTTATTATCTTTGTAATCATTACTGTACTGTACTGTACTGTGACCATTAGGCTGCCTCTAGTATATATCAACTGGGATCGACCCATGCTAGGCTTATGCCCCTGGGATACCACCCATAAACACATAAATAGGGATCGACCCATGATAGGCTTATGCCCCTGGGATACCACCCGATAAGAGAAAACTTCCATCACTTAGTTCAATTAATCTTTGAGATTGTTATTTCGGTCGCCACCACATTTTTGATACTTTGAAACAATGATACATCAATACGAGACATATAAATAGACCATCAATGCAATAACAATGAAGTAAGAACTCATTAGCACATCAATAAAGTGTTTTGGAGTCATCAATGCCATAACAATGAAGTAGGAACTTATTGGTATATCAATGATATGTTTTGGAGTCATTAATAGCACATGGATCTTGTTCGAGTAACCAGATACCTTCTGACATTCATTAGTGCAATAAATATGTAAGATTTGGAAAACAAGTAAGTATTGGAATGTCTTGACATCTTGTAGGGTGGAAACAAGTTCATTGGTAACGTAGGACATCATACAAAATCATTATGGATCACATGTTACTGAATAACTTTGAAAACTTTCTTAATAGAACAATTGTTCACTTTCATGCCAAAGATATGGTATAGAGTATGCTTTACATACCTGACTATCAACCTTCAATACTAGTCCCAAATGGATTTCTCGTCTTTTCGGATTACTTATCTACAATGAACATATATAACAATCTAGTATTAGCGACCAAATGTCACAATTCAATTATTTGAATTCACCAAACTAGTGGTTAAGTAGTAAGCCTTAATTACACCATAAAGGGTGTCACTTTAACCCTCTTATACTCCAATTACATTCACATGCCATGCATATTCAGACAATATCCTTCAATATCAAGTTTGGATTCATTTATCCTTCCAACCAATCCATTAAACCAAATTGAGCCATAGACATAAATAATCATCAATTCAATAGTATATCACCATATCCACCTTCCATAACTCAATTACCATATCCACTTTCCACAATTCAATACAACCAAACCATGCAAAATAGTCCATAACCCTATTTCCATCACTTTTCAATAACAACCAATACATATAATCCTCTATCACACATATATATATGGAAGATAACAAAGACAAACAATATTCATACCTTAGAATTCACCTCTTGATTATGCAATCCTGTTTGCACAAATAATAGGTGTCGTTCGAAGCTCTCGAGATGACAAACGCAGTTAGCGGATTACTTTGGAATTTCTACGGTTGAATCAAAAGTAATTTAAAGGTCAAATTTGGCTAGGGTTTGTTCTTTATCAATGATTGATGATGAAAATGAGTTTTTGAACTCATATGCATGTATATGTACACATATTCCCGTCCATAATATCATAGAGAATGACCAAAGTGCCTTTAAAATTTAAATAATGTCAAATCTGTCCTTTGATGGACTGTTTTGATAAGCTAAAGTAGATCGATCATAAGTCTTTGCTACGACATCTGATTTGGGTGAAATTGGTATCGTTGGAAAGATAATTCAAAGGGATTTCATTTCATATAAAGTAGGCCACCCAGTTCGTCCTGTATAAGGAGTTATGGTCGTTTGAAGTTGACCCTAAAAATCTGTTTTGAGAGGCTGAAGTAAAACGCGTATAACTCCTTACTCAGATGTTGTATTTGGATGAAACTAATTGCATTGGAAAGAAGACTCAAAGATCTTTCTTTTCATAGGTCTCAGATCTCCCAGTTCATTATATTAAGGGAGTTATGATCATTCAAAGTTGACCCAAAAAATTGGATGGCCTCAGTAGTTTGTGTGCAGGAAATTTTCCTGCACATTTACTATTCCCATTATCCCGGCCACCATTTTATAGTTTTGAATGTGCTCGATTATATTCGAAACCTATCCGTTTTTGGAAATCTTTATATCGTTGGAAAGCTTATTCAATAACCTTCGCATGGAACCATCGACGGGCAAATTCCGGTATAAATAAAATAAAAAAATTAATTCCATATAAATAAGACCAATACACATACTTAAATACGCCAATATATGTACTTGAATACGGGGTGTTAATCGGGCCGGGTTAATCGGTCCCAAATTAAAGAAATAATCGGTATTGGACCCAAAACCCTAAAGCTCTAGGCTTACTGGGCCGGGTCAAATCGGGCTAAATCCTTTAAGTGGTTTGGGTAGGGATGGTTCATCCCGGCCCACTTGACAGGCTTAGTTTCAATAGAGAGAAATTGTTCTTTAAGACATAGCAAGTTGATGTTAGAAGTGCAACATTTCTTTTTTAGATTGAACTTTATTACGTTGATTGATCCATGTTGACTTGACACATTACTTAATTAAAAAATTAAAAATTTTAGTTAGAAATATATCTTTTACTAAACTAATCGCTTGAAACTCTAAATTTGCCTTAGCTAAAATATAATTTGAAAATTACCTAGAAATTTTTATAATCTAAAATATGCCACGTAAAAAATTAAAACTAATTAAACAGATATAATATATATTACCTATTGGGGGTGATGAAATTGTGTAGGCCTAATTTGAGAGATTGTATCATTGATTTTAATAATAAGGAGAAAAAGAAAGTTCAATTCCTCTCTAAGATGAAACACCAAAGGAGGCAACAAATGGTGAAGGAGAATTTTGGAATTTTGGACTCTCAAATAATTTTTTTTTTTGAAAAAAAAAAAGGCTAACAAAATTTAAAGATTTGATATTTTCTTTGAGAAGGTAAAATAATAACAAAATAAATAAGATTTGTTATGTACTTTTTTTATTTAATAATTGTGATGTTCGATAAGTTTTTGTCCGCCTCCTGATGTCGAAATTCTTTCTTAAATATCCTCTTTAAGTTTATTTTTTAATTAAATGGACTATACGTTATTTTTTTTGTGTGTGTGAGAAATGACCACTTTTGAATACTTATTAAAATTTATTTGTGATTTAAAATTTATTTACAAATTTTAAAAGTTACAAATTAGTCCACAAATCACCGAACTTATAGAATTTAAACAAAATTCCTCCCATCAAAATCTTTTAAAAAATTTACAAATTAATTCAGAATTTGATTTACGATGGACAGATCGATTATCAATCTGACAGATTGATTATCGATCTAAATAATATATGGACAGATTGATTATCGATCCGATTGATACATGGACAGATCGATTATCGATCGGGTAGATCGATTATAGATCCGAATTAATATTTAGACAGATCGATATTCGATCCGAACAATATATGGACAAATCAATTATTGATCTGAACAGTATACTGACAAATCAGTTATCGATCCGATCAATGTTATACATCGGTCTTCTATGTTATTCAATAGCTGACCGATTATAGTAATTAGTCCGACATATTAATCATCGATTATTTTTAGTCCGACAAATTAAACATTGATATCTTTTTATTCGATCGATTACATATATATACAAATCTTTTTCTTACGAACTTCAAAAAGGAGAAAGTTGAGGAATCAATAAGTTTTCGATAAGAATGGAGGAGAATAAAGTTAAAGAGACAGAAAAAAAGTATTTTGCAAATGAAAAAATAAGCTAGGATTTTATGTTTTAATTATATTTGTAAGTAGTTCCCACAGTTTTTAGTATGTTAATATTGTCTAATTTTTTAGTATAGTTATTTTTTATTTTATTTTTTTTAAATGAGAAAATGAGATTGGAAACTTGAAAAGGCCTAATAGCCAAATTTTCTCCCTGTAGCAATAGATATGTGGTAATTTTATATAATCAAGGATGCAATAGACGAGAAAAATCAAAATCTCAAGCTAAAATGGCTATTTATTTATTTTTCAAGAAATTCAAAGGGGTCACTTGATTTGAAAAGAGATCAAAGGGGACAAAATATTATGGATCCAACAACTTGCAGGTCGCCTGGTGTCCAGTGACTTGCAGGTCGCCTGGGATCATTGACTTACATGGCTTTCTTTTATTATTTAAGCAATTTTTATTCTCGACTCTTGTATAATATTATAGATCATTCTGCATTTATAATTAATTTTAATCTTCATCATTTGAAATAAGTTTTTCCATATCGAAATATATATCTTAAATTCGAGCTTTCATGATGAAAATTTTTCCAATGGAAAGCGCTTGCCCTTAAATAGGGACTGACGCGCATTAAGTCATGTCAATAGTAGCTAAATACTAGATAGTTAAATTAAAGTATAAATAACATAAATACCAATCTTGTAAAAGTACACTCTTTCTTACTTTTTAAATTACTTTACTTTCTCTCCCTATTAATATACACAATATAACCGACATATACATAGTGTTCTGTGTATATGTGGGATTTTTATAATATGTTTAGAGAGTTGAGATTTTTTGTAATATTGAAAATATAAATTGTGTATTTGTATAATTTTTAGTAAATTAATAACAATCTCTAAATGCTTCGGAACATTGTTAGGGATATAGTGATGGTTAGATTGACATATTATTTGTCTTAGTAATATTGATGCTTCTCTTTTCTTTGTATTATTATTAAAATTTTTGCCACTCTTATAATATTTTAAATTTATTTTTTTACACTTTTTTTTTTCAAGTCAAAATCAATCAAAAATAGTCTTTTCATTCACACAAAATAAAAACAAGATATTCACAAATTTATTCTCTCAAGACCCACTCATGAGATCACTACGTATGTTATTGTTACGTAAAAAATAGTAATGAAATATGTTAAAATAGAATGAACTTATTGATTTCAACTATGTACATTTTCATTAGTCTTTTGGAAAATGTTGAAAATAGAGGCTTTAGATTTTATATGTTCAAACTTTTAATTTTCTACTGTGGAATTGTTTGTTTGTGGCCATTTCATTTGCTGGGAAAATATATCATCTTTCACTATTACATCACAATATCTTTTGCATTACCATTTGAAAAATCAAACAGAAATTTCATTTTATAGCCATTCAACAAAATATTTCTTATAATTTTGTAAAATGAACAATGTATATAAAGAATTGATTTTTTGATACATAGTTTTTAAGTTACTTTAGTTTTCTTAGTACAAGCAGGGGTGGACCCACATTGGTTCAAGTGGATTCATATGAACCCATTTCGTTGAAAACTTACACTATATATAGAGAGAGAACTAGTATTTACAAACTTAAAGGTATATATTACACATTGAACCAATTATGGATAAGTGCAGCGTCCAGCCCAGAGGCGAACCCAGGATTTGAAGAGTGCGGGTGCACCTTTATCATAACATAAGTGCTCGAGAATCTTTCAATGACGACTGAGGAATAGTGTCGTGTCTAATTGACTGATTATTAAAGGCTTCAACAATGACGAAAATACAAATATTCAGGCCAAATATGGGTTTTAGGGTAATATAGAAACCTTTATTCCTTATACATAAATTAGTGCAGTAGCCCAGTGGTTAAGGGTGGATTGTGTAAGAAAAAAGGTTGCAAGTTCGATTCCACACTACTTACAAATTAATAACACAAAAAATAGAAAAAGGGGACTTGAAGCTGGGATTCAATCCTGGTTCACATCTGCGGGAAACAACATTGAGAACCAGCGCGCCAACAGTGCTATTGTATCGTCACATTTGCGGGAATATTTCCAAACCAGCGCGCCCAAAGTGCTATTGTATTCTTTAGGGTGCACATAATTTATATAACAATTTCTTAAGGTATATACATGTACGTATACACTACACCCATGAGATAATGGTTTTTTCCATGGAACAAGGGAGAGATCACCAGAATTCACACAGCCTACCGGAGATCGAGAGAGAGGGAGAGTAAAGAGAGGGAGGGAGTAGATCGATAGAGAGAGACGAAAACGGGTTGAATAGCGAGCTAAGATAGGTGTCGGTGAGAGCAGATCTCATCGCAAAGGAGGTATTCTCCAGCGATTTTTTGCCTGAAGTCCATCAGAATCGCCCCCTAGAAACGTTAAAAGTCCCGGTTCGTCTACTGTTCCGGTGAAACTTGCCGGAAAAATTGTACCAACAGCTTCATCCTGACCCAAAGTCGCACTCAAGGGTCTGCCCTTTTCCAGATTTCAGTTGAATCCCACTGGAAAACGTTGGTTTTGGCCACCAAATATCATGTAAATCGACCAATGGTGGCTGACTCTGATAAAGTCTCACCGGAAAAGGATCATACATTTTTGGGGTTTATTTTTTAAGCTTCAGGTGTTCCTCTGTTCTTTTTTGGATTTCTTCGTTCGAATCAGATTTTGGATTTGTTTTCTTTGGGGCTGATTCGTAACCGATCGGGGGAGTCGAGGTTCTGGTCTTCAAGGTTCTCCGGAAGGCTCTTATCCTCTATAAAAATGAGCGTGATTAGTTGGTATTGATCAATTGGTGTTTGTTTGATGCAAAATAGGCGTCGTATTTACTAAATTTGAATAATATTATATTTTAGATCGAAACTTGGAGGCAAACGATAGGCTCGGATAAAGGTGTCAAACGGGCCGGCCCGACCCGACCCGACCCGGCCCGAAACGCAAAATCGGACCGGTTTGACCCGGCCCGGAAAGCCCTAGGGCTTTAGGGTACCGGGTCCCGTTCCGTTTTTTTTTAAAAATTGGGCCCGGTTAACCCGGCCCGGACCAACCCGGTCCAGGCCCGCCGGTTAACCGGCCCGGCCCGGTAACCCAAAAAAATAAAAAAAATAAAAATAAAATTTAATCTGTTGGGCCAAACTAGTCGTTGGCCCAACGGTAATATTACCGTTTTTGGGTCCAAACGGCTAGTTTGGGCCCATTTGATTAAAAAAAATATATATATATATAAAATATTTTTTAATCCTCAAAATAAATCTATAAATACCCTACAACTTCAAATCATTTCTCACACAATTTTTCACTCTCTCAAATCTCATTCTCTCTCAAATCTCAATTCTCAATTCTCAAATATTCAATATATTTAATTCCTTAAAGTGTTCACTTTAATTTTTAAATTTTTCGTTTACAAAGTAAGAGCGGAAGTTTCTAAAGTCGCAATCTTCGGATACTTCCAAAATTTGGAATTGTCGTTCCATCTCTTACGTTTAATTTTTATTTATTGTATTAATTGTTTAATATTTAATTTTATTATATTTGTGTATTTTGAATATTTTTAGTTTAATTTAATTTATATTATGGATAAATTAAAAAACCTCGCTGCTAAAGGTGTTAAAAATTTTTGTCCCGGAAGCGGTAGTGGTAGTAAAAAGCGAATTATTAGCGGTAGAGGTAGTTCAAGTAATAGATATACCCGTGTGACTTCGCCTCCGGTACCGCTTGGTACACCTTTTGAGGAAGAAATAGGTGTAGGTGCTCACAATATGGATTATGTAGAATTTCAAGAAAATTACGGTATAGAAGAAGAAAATGAAGTAGATGCAGTTAATGTAGACGAAGATGATGAAAATATTGCTGAAACACCCGCAATAGGAGATGCTAACGTTAGATCTGAATCAGTTAATCTCCCTTCCCGTCCTCCCAGTGCCCCAAAACCCCGTAAAAGAACTAGTATTGCATGGCAATTTTTTGAACGTATATCAGATATTGAGGTGCAGTGCAATATTTGTCAACAAATATATAAGCATAGAAGTGGCGGTAAGCAAGGGGGTACGGGTACGTTAATGAGACATATAGCTGAAGATCACAAAAGAGAGTTAAATATTGCAAAAGGTGGTGGGGATGTTGGTGGGTCAACGCAAACTAGAATGGACCCAACAACCGGTCAAGTAGCGAAAAAGTATAATAAATTGAGGGACCGGGAAGAAATAGCTAAAATGGTAGCTGTGGGTTGTTTGCCTTTTACTTTTCTTTCTTCTGATGCTTTTATCCGTTATATACAAGCAATTTATAATCCTATGTTTAATGGTATTCCTAGAACTACTTGTCGGTCTGATATTTTTAAACTCCATTCACAATATTGTTTTTATTTATCAACATTCTTAAAAAATATTCAATGTAGATTGTCCCTAACTTCTGATCTTGGTCGTGCTGTTAATAAAAATGATTATTTAACCGTTACTAGTCATTGGATGGATAGTAATTTCATAATGCAAAAACGTATTCTTGCTTTTTTATATGATGAAGATCGCAAACATACTGGACAATTTATTGCTGATCCTATTATTAAAATTGCCGGATATTATGGTATAGAAAATAAAATTTTATGTATTGCTTTTGATAATGCTTCTAACAACAAGAATGCTATAACAAAAATAAAATCTACGTTATCTCCACCCTTTCCTGAAATTTTCCATATTAAGTGTGCATGTCATATCTATAATTTAATTGTAAAAGATGGTCTTGACTTTTTTGAGGTTTATATTGAAAAAATTCGTTTTGCCGTAGGTTTCATTCAAGGAAATAATCGTAGAGCGAGAATTAAAGAATTTAAAGTTAAATGTCAAGAAAATGGACTTACACCGATTTTAATGCCTGAGGAAATTGATATTAGATGGAATTCTACGTATGAATTTTTAAAAACTTGTTATAAATATAGAATTCCTATTACACTAACTTTTAACCAACACTGTGGTTCTTTTGCTGATTCTGCTGATTGCATGTTACATAATTCTGATTGGGTTATAATTAATGATCTTGTTAAGTTTTTAGAAAAATTTTATGTAGCTACGGTTGAATTTTCCGGTGCATACTATCCTACTGTTTGTAATATTTTGGCATATATAGCCGATATTTCTGGTTTGCTCCAACAATATAAAAATAAAGAAGGTTATAAAGAAGCTGTTGGCGCTATGTTTACGAAATTTAAAAAATATTTCTTCCCGATTCCCCCTATTTACTTGGTTGGTGCTATTTTAAATCCTTGCATGAAATTTAATCATATGTGTCACTTTAGTACTCTTATTTATGCTAACTTAGAAATAAATACTAACCGTGAGTCTGAACAAGAGCAGCCTGATTTGTGGATGGCTACGGCTGATGCAAAAGATTATATAGAAAAATTATATAATCACTATGCTGATTTATTTGATTCAGCCGTACCTACAAATATCAGTCCAACTGTCGCTCCTCATCCTCCCGAGGAGCCATCATCTTCTAAAAGGTCGGCACATAGTGGTTTTCCTGATTCGTTTTATGATTTAACTTGTTGGAACAGTGTGGATGAGAGAGCTTACACATCAACTTATCGGGAAGAGCTGAAATATTATCTGCGGACGCCACCAGAGGATCGCAGACGACGGATCAACTCGCTGGATTGGTGGAGAAATAATGAATCACAATATCCTGTACTTTCAAGATTAGCCAGAGATATCTTGAATGTTCCAATGTCAACCGTTGCATCAGAGAGCGCCTTCAGTCAGGGACGACAGCAGCTTGGAGACAACCGACACTCATTGGGAAGCAACGCAATGAATGTTTTAGTTTGCCTTAGAGATTGGATTAGAGCAGAAAGAAGAAACCAAGGAATGGAACCAGAGCCAAGCGACGACCTCAAACTTGAAGAAATAATGACTTCACGGGAGAACTCAACAGAATCAAGTCCAATGCATGGGTTTGCCCCCGTTGACTTCGACTATCCTATGCAAATTCCAATTAATATTAACATGAATGAGTTGGAAAAAATGATGCATAATTTATAGATTTTTCATTCATGTAAATTATAAATTTTGGATCATTTTGCAATCAATAAAATTCCACAAATTCATTCACTCCTTAGTCGTTATTTTTTATTTTTTTTTATTTATCAATTTAAAGTTTTAATATCTTCTATACAACTGTATATTTAATGTATACATGTGTATATGTTTATATATCTTATATAGAAGTGTATATTTAATGTATACACGTGTATATATCTTCTATAGAAGTGTATATTTAATGTATACATGTGTATATATCTTCTATAGAAGTGTATATTTAATGTATACATTATATATATCTTCTATAGAAGTGTATATTTAATGTATACATGTGTATATATCTTTTATAGAAGTGTATATTTAATGTATACACGTGTATATATCTTCTATAGAAGTGTATATTTAATGTATACATTGTATATATCTTCTATAGAAGTGTATATTTAATGTATAGATTGTGTATATAGCATATATATAGTGTATATTTGACCGGTTTTTATCCGGGTTTGACCGGGTTTGACCGGGTTTGACCGGGTTTTAGCGGGTTTGACCGGGTTTGACCGGATTGGGTTAAGTGGGCCGGTTCCGGGTGGGTTTTATTTTTTTACTGTGCGGCCCGGCCCGGCCCGGACCAGTTAAGGCCAAAACCAGCCCGTCACCGGCCCGTAACCCGGTTAGAGAGAGGGGGCCGGTTCCGGGTTGACCCGGCTTGGCCCGTTAGACAGACATAGGCTCGGATAGGCAAATTTAGAACCTGTAGATTGCGGAATGATTTGAATATGTGTCGAATGGTCTTGTTTACCGTATTTTGATCAATTGTATTCATTTGGTCGGGGAATGCCCGAGGTGTTTGTATTGATTTATCCGGGATTCCTTAACCTAACATCTTCCCCTCGGTCAACAGAATTCCTTAACCGGAATTTCTGTTTGTGGATCAGTTTAAAAGAGTCAAAAACAGTTTTGAAAAAGGATTCCCAAAGGTGACTTGGCACATCCAATTATGCCAAGTGGCGACTCTGAGTTTAAATGTAAATATCCTTTTAGAAACAAAATTTTCATCCTTTGTCATTTTAATAATGAAAAAATCCTTGAAACCCATAAAAATAATTCTTTTTGGAGTTGAAAAAGGGGTGTGACAAACAACAGCCTGTTTAAGCCAACAAATAGCTGAATCTTTTTTTTTTATATATATATTGAACGTGAATCTTTTTTTATATATTGAACCTAACTTTTTTTTTATATATATATTGAACCAACTGGGTGAAAAGGCTAGGTCAACCATTGAGTACAAGGTTACTCAATAATCATTAATTACTAGGAATAGTACTTTAAATACACAGGTTGAAATGAGAGTGCAGAGCGAGCTGAAACGACTCGGAACAAAAAACTGTTTAAATAATGAAAAAAAGTCATGCAAGTCCTAGGTGACTTGCAAGTCGCTGGATCCACAACATTTTGTCCCTTTTGGTTTCTTTCCAAATCAAGTGACCCCTTTGAAATTTTTGGTCAAAAAAAGAGCTCTTTTGACCCCGGACTAAAAAAAATCACTTAGTATTTTATTTGTGTCTTTGCTATTTTTTTGTTTTGAATCTTATGTTTTTAAACTAAAATTATATAGATTATTATTATATCCAGATATTTTTTAATTTAATAATCTTAAATATATCACGTAGAAAATCGAAATCTCAAGAATCAAAAGGTTTGTCTGAAAATTAGGCTGAAAAGGATTGATAACTTGCTATTTTAGTGTATGGTAAGTGGTGGAGATATAGAAATTGCTTATTAAATAAATAAACCCTCTCCATGGTAAAGGGACAAACTTTTTGCATGCATGCATGCAGTCTTATAGGTTTCCATATTTATGTTATTAATAATAGGGACAAGGTTTCAAAACATTATTCTATCGGTAGTAAAAGTGAATTCGCACTTCAAAAATAGATTTTCGACCACTTTCCTAGAGCAATAATACTCTTTTTTCCGTTTCAAATTATGTGGCATAATTTTTAAAAATATTTATCTTAAATTATTTATCAATTTGTATTATTAAAAAAGAGCAGCTCATATGCAACTTTATCTTATATTTCTGCCATTAAAATGCCCATTATATACAAAGTCTGGAGAAGGGACCCACCACTAAAGTGCCTGTTAAGACATAAATAAGTAAGCACTTTTAAGACATAATTAATACATATCCTTATGAGATTAAGGGAAAAAAAAGAGAGGTTTCACTATGAAAATAGAGGAGCACAATGTGGAGCGATGGTATTTATGAATAATCAAAATCGACCCACTAATTGCACTCGTATAATACGTGCATACAAATGGACCGGATCACAACTCTAACAATCTCCACCTTGACACGAATTCTAATTCAAGACACAAATCCATTTCAAGACTAACTCTTTACCTCTTCCACAAAAGCCCCTAAAGGAACATCTTAACAGCTAACAACAACCAAGTCCAAACAATGCTCAAACTTGGCACTTGGTAGTGCCTTGGTCATCATATTAGCAGGATTACCATGAGTACTAATCTTGCTCACCACAACATCACCACGAGCAATAATTTCACGAACAAGATGATACCAAACATCGATGTTCTTTGTCCTCTCGTGAAACATCTGAAGTTGGTTTTTGGTCAGGCGTATTTTGGTCGAAAATCAATCGGGCTACCCCAGGCAGCTGAGGAGCGACCTAGTCTGGGAAGGGCAGTTTGGGTGGTCAAATAGGCGGAATGGAGTGAACAAGCCATTTTTTAGTCAAATCGGTCTGCTATAGCCCACGATTTTTGGGGTGGGCTCGGGAGTCAGGTATGTTATTGGCCAAAAATAGATCAGGGTACCCCAGATAAGTTGGAGAGAGGCCTAGTGTGGGCATTTGGGGTGGGCGAGGCCATTTGGGTAGTCAAACGGGCAAAACAGAGCGAATGGGCTATTTTTGGGCCATATCAGTGTGCTAGCCCACGGGTTTTGGGGCGGGCTCGAGGCCCAGACGTGTTTTTGGCCAAAAATTAACCGCGATGCTCCAGAAAAGTTTAGGAGTGGCCTAGTATGAGCCTTTGGGGTGGGTGGGGCCGTTTGGGAGGTAAAACGGGCGAAACGATGCAAACATGTCGTTTTCAGGCCAAATCGATGTGTTATAGCCCATGGTTTCAGGGGTTGGGCATGGGGTCGGGCGTGTTTTTAGTCGAAAATAGACCGAGTTGCCTTAGGCAGGCAGGGGAGCGACCTAGTGAGTGCCTTTGGGGTGGGCGGAGTCGTTTGGGTGTCAAACATGTGATACAACGCGAACGGGCCATTTTCAGGCCAAATCGGTGTACTATATCCTATGGTTTCTGGGGTGGGCCCAAGGATCGGGCTTGTTTTTGAAAAAAAATTGATCGGACTACTCCAAGCAGGCTGAGAAGCGGCCCAGTGTGGGCCTTTAGGGTGGGCAGGGTCATTTAGGTGGTCAAATGGGCGAAACAACGCGAAGGGGCCGTTCTTAGGCCAAATTAGTGTAGGATGCCTTAGCTGATTGGATCGAGATCAGACTCCATGTTCTCACAAGGTGGTTTATGTCAGTTCACCACTTGCTCCCACAAATAACTAAGACTTAAATTTACCATACTTATTTATCGAGTGTGTGCCATGTCCAGAGCCTCGGGTCAGAGCATGACATACGAGCTTACTAAGGCATTATCGATGATGTCTCTTTTCGTGATTAGACCAGTTCTGGTCTCAAGGACCAAGAAAATATATATGTTGAGCCTTCAAAAAATTCATCTAAGAACCAAATGAATCCAAGGATGAATCATGACCATTCAAGGAATATTGACATGAGTTTTTTTTATTATGATCCGAAGAGGAGAATGCCCCTTTTACCGAGTTAGGCTTGGAAGAATCACTCAGGGATGAAATTTATTTGGCGCATTTCCTTGTGTGTTGGATCTGTATATTTATTCTTCCCAACAAGAAGGTTGTTTGTGTTCGTGTTAGAGTCTTCAAAGTTGCAAACTTGATGGCTCAGGGAGAAAATTTTGTTTGGCAATTTTGGTCCTTGAAAGCATCTATGCGGCATTTGGGAGGGTTCAAACTTGGGTTCCTACAATATACTCCTTCCTATTTATTATGTTTATGAATGGATAAGTGAGTATTTTGAAACTTATTAGCCCATCAACCATCCATAATGAGGGGTGTAAATATGGCTGATTTAGGGAGAAAAGATGGCAAAGCATTTTGACCTTGTTGATGCTCGCAAGCTATTTCAACAAGTGGATGTACAAAACCTTCTTTATTTGTCCTTACTACAATGAAAAGAGCTGCATATTGATGATAGTGGCAAACTGTCCTATTCCTGGAATGATTTCTTCTTAGGCCTTCGTTCAAGTTTTATCACTTTGAGTACAATGATGATCTGATTGTGGAACCTTATAACACTTATTGTTAGTTGACAATTTAGGTTTTGTCAAGATGTTCCCAATGTTTTAATAAAGCACCATTATGATGGTTCACTGCTAGCTTTGTATAGCTCTGGGATTCCTGTGTTCGTCTTGAAAGCTCGTTAAAGCTTATCTTCATCATGAGAATGGTCATATTCCAACTTCTCGTGCTAATATATTTTGTGTGTATTGAACGAATCAATTAGAGATGCTTATTATGTATATGAATTTTAATAAAACAACTTCTCAAAACTATTACATGTACTTATACTTTTTATCTTGATATAATTGTTATGATCTATGTGATTTGATTAATTAGTTTGATTTATCAAAATGTGAGACTCTATTATGGGTCAACACATTCCTGATACATTGGATAGTAACAAATCCATTAGTGAAAATAATAATTAATTGATAGGACCATATTTTGGACTTGAGATATGTGACACCCCTTTATGGTTGCTTATAAGTTTTCATGTGAGTGAATTTTATGTCTGTCATGTGAAATAAGTTAAGCATAAGAGTAAATATATAAAGACCCCCTGATCTTGTCCGAGTTTTGCAAAAAGACATCTAAACTTTAACTTCGACCTATTATCCCACAATTCTTCTTTATTCTGTTGCAAATACATCATTTTGATCCTCTGCGTGTATACATGCACCACAGGCACGTGAAAAGGCTCAAATTTGACTTTTTTGATCAATTAAAAGTTGTCACGTGTATATAATTGATATATATTTATATTTTAAAAAAATTAATATTTATTTTCTTTTTAAAATTACCCCGTTCCCCCCTCCCAACCTCCCCTTCCCCCCATCATTTCTTCTTCAACACCATTAAAGCTCCTCCAGTAAAGCTCCATTGAAGTTTTTTTTTTTTTTTAAAATAATATCATTAAAGCTCCATTTTGTAGTTAAATCATATCATTTAACTACCCACCATTTCTTCTTCAACACCATTAAAGCTCCATTGAAACTTTTTTTTTTTTTAAAAGAAATCATATCATTAAAGTTCCATTTATCACTTTTGAATGTTTAATGGAATTGCATTTTGATTTTGAAGAAGCAATTGATATGAAGTTTGAATTAAAATGGTTGAAATTTAAGAAAAATTCAAAAGTGTAAAAATGGAGTTTCAATTTCACGATGGTGGGTGAGTGTGTGTTTTGATGGTTGTAGTGGTAGTGGTGATGACGGTGGTGGTGATGATGGTGGGTGGGTGGGTGGGGTGTAGGGGAAGACGCTGATGGGGTGGGGGTGCTGGATGAGGAAGACGATGGATGGGGGTGGGGGTGGGGGAGCTGCTGGGGGAGGGGGAGTTGCTGGATGGGATAGGGTGAGGGAAGAGGGGGTGGAGTGGGGTGATAAATTAAATAAAAAGGAAAATTTTTATTAAAAAAATAAATAAAATATGAAATTAAGTATATTTAACATGTGACAGCACCTGATTGGTACATGTATTCACTCTCTTTGTTGTGACTGAAATTCAGCGAAAATGATGTATTTACAACGAAATAAAGAAGAATCGTAAGGTAATAGGTCGAAATTAAAGTTTAGGTGTCTTTTTGCAAAATTCGGACAAGATCAAGGGGTCCTTTATGCATTTTCTCTAAGGATAACAATAAAAGATTAAATTAATCAATGAATTTGATTTTTTAAAATTGGATTTAATTTGATTGGTGTCGGTAGTTGTAACATGAAGAGTTAAATAAGATGTACTGGTAGATTTCAAAACTAAATCGAAGAGTGAAATTAGAGATTTTTAGTGGAATAATTTATAATTTATTATAATATGATTAATTCATTCATTTGCAAGCTAATATCATAATTGGAAGACTCATTTAATAAATATTTCATCCCTACTATGATTGATTAATTAATCAAATTTGAAAAAGAAAAGAAGTACCTTACAAGAAGTAAAATTGTTTTTACTAGTCTTCTAATATTTGTTTTAACATCACAACTCTTTAAAACAAAAACATATAAAGAGTAAAATGCCTGTGTTATAAAACAGAAAAACGTTTACATATTTATGTAGGAAAATATTTACATATTTATGGATAAAATCGTTTTACGTATTTATGGAGAAAACGTTATTTTTACATATTTATGTAAAAACATATTTGTAAATTTATGGAGAAAAAACGAAGCCCTTATAACTCTGACTTCAGTTGAAAATTGTGTTGTATTTTTCATCAAGGAAGATATCATTAATTTGCTGTTGAGGGGTAAAACAAGATCAAGATCAATTATCTCCTACTCGTTTTGTTGGTGCAATTTCAATAATATGACAATTGAAAAATTACAAGTGAAAAAAAAAAATATCTTCTTCGGCTGATGTACAGATATCTTGCTTTCTTTAAGGAGATTCAAGTCCACTACAACAAATAGTTTCACCGGTCTAGCAGTAATCTTCTTTTGTCCCTCCAGGATACAACAACCTTCTCACAAAGAACAACTCAACAACCCTGAACAAGAGTTGAGTTCAAAGCTCCAGAAAAATAACACCCCCTTCAACTAATAAACTCTCTTTTTTTACTAACTTTTGCAAACTATATATTATCTTGTTCTTGAAAAAAATATGCAAAACCACCACTATTTATCGGAGAGGAAGTATTCTGTGCAAGGAATAAGAATGAATGAGGAGTAGTAAAGATGAGATATCAAAGGCCTTTAGGTTACAAGAGTTACAAAAAGTTACATCATATATAAAGAAGAGGATAATGGAGGAATAAAGAGTGGAAATTACATGAAACTTATATCCACATTCTACCTTCACTAATTATTGTGTTTAATGCACTAGTAAACTAATGCCATAAAACGTTAGCAACATAATTGTTCTTTAATATGAGCAAAACTAATAAACTATTAAAATGCTCTAAGAACAGTGAACCTCTCTCATTTTAATACTAACACAAGAGAATCTACTGACGGAAGAAAGGCTACCATGCATGATGAAAATGTGCTCTGCATTGAATTCCCAGTACTTAGTAAAACAATAACTTTTACTTCAAAGTCGCTGTAGTCTCAGACTTGAACTATGACTATTCAGGGAAAATAAAAAGTTACTACTGCTTAGACATACTAATTAAGATGTTGGCATGAACTTCATAAATAGCACATGATGATCTTGTGCTATCCCGATTTCATGAGTGTCTTTGAAAATGAGCCTAATTCTCATAGGAAGCGGCCTACTTCCACATTCACATAGGTGAAATTCGTTGAGAGTGCTCCTGTAATTTTCATTAAGAGTTTTCTTTTAAACTCAACCTCACAATCATTATAGGTAAATGCACTCACACCATAGGGAGGTTTTAAAAGTGGTGAATTTTTCATAAAGCTGTCAAACGGGCCGGGCTGACCCGACCCGGCCCGGCCCAAACCGGCCCGATAAGCTAAACCGACCCAATTTGACCCGGCCCGGTAAGCCCTAGGGCTTTAGGGTTCCGGGTCCCGGGCCGGTTTATTTTTTAAAATGGGCCCGGTTAACCCGGCCCGGACCAACCCGGTCCAGGCCCGCCGGTTAACCGGCCCGGCTCGGCCCAGCAAAAAAAGTGTATACTTAATGTATACATGTGTATATATCTTCTACAGAAGTGTATATTTAATGTATACACATGTATATATCTTCTACAGAAGTGTATATTTAATGTATACATGTGTATATGTTTTATAAATTAGTATATAAGTATATCTATACATATTGTAATGTATATATAATGTAGTATATTTTATAAGTAGTAGTATATATACATTAAATGGTGCATATACACGTGTATATATCTTCTATAGAAGTGTATATTTAACGTATACATGTGTATATGTTTTATAAATTAGTATATAAGTATATCTATACATATTGTAATGTATATATAATGTAGTATATTTTATAAGTAGTAGTGTATATACATTGAATGGTGCATATACACGTGTATATATCTTCTATAGAAGTGTATATTTAACGTATACATGTGTATATGTTTTATAAATTAGTATATAAGTATATCTATACATATTGTAATGTATATATAATGTAGTATATTTTATAAGTAGTAGTGTATATACATTGAATGGTGCGTATACATGTGTATATATCTTCTATAGAAGTGTATATTTAACATATACATGTGTATATGTTTTATAAATTAGTATATAAGTATATCTATACATATTGTAATGTATATATAATGTAGTATATTTTATAAGTAGTAGTATATATACATTGAATGGTGCGTATACATGTGTATATATCTTCTATAGAAGTGTATATTTAACGTATACATGTGTATATGTTTTATAAATTAGTATATAAGTATATCTATACATATTGTAATGTATATATAATGTAGTATATTTTATAAGTAGTAGTGTATATACATTGAATGGTGCATATACACGTGTATATATCTTCTATAGAAGTGTATATTTAACGTATACATGTGTATATGTTTTATAAATTAGTATATAAGTATATCTATACATATTGTAATGTATATATAATGTAGTATATTTTATAAGTAGTAGTATATATACATTGAATGGTGTATACACATGTATATATCTTCTATAGAAGTATATATTTAACGTATACATGTGTATATGTTTTATAAATTAGTATATAGGTATATCTATACATATTGTAATGTATATATAATGTAGTATATTTTATAAGTAGTAGTATATATACATTGAATGGTGCGTATACATGTGTATATATCTTCTATAGAAGTGTATATTTAATGTATACATGTGTATATGTTTTATAAATTAGTATATAAGTATATCTATACATATTGTAATGTATATATAATGTAGTATATTGCATAAGTAGTAGTATATATACATTTAATGGTGCGTATACACGTGTATATATCTTCTATAGAAGTGTATATTTAATGTATACATTGTATATATCATCTATAGAAGTGTATATTTAATGTATAGATTGTGTATATAGCATATATATAGTGTATATTTGACCGGTTTCTATCCGGGTTTGACCGGTTTTGACCGGGTTTGACCGGATTGGGTTAAGTGGGCCGGTTACGGGTGGGTTTTATTTTTTTTACTGTGTGGCCCGGCCCGGACCGGTTAAGGCCAAACCCGGCCCAGAACCGGCCCGGAACCCGGTAAGAGAGAGGGGGCCGGTTCCGGGTTGACCCAGCCCGGCCCGTTAGACAGCCTTAATTTTTCACAATAAATCATCATGTAATTCATTTTTTCCATTGAACTTGGTTATAGGATCTCTAATCCTTAGGTTAGGTTTCCTCACATATGACTCAAGAATTTATAGGCTTCAATCTCATCTCTCTCAATGTGCTCCAGACCTATTCTCTTGCTAAGGCCTTAGCCAATGTATCTGCAAGATTATCAAAAGATTTGACATAATCAATATTAATGATACCATTTGTCAAATATGATCTCACATTATTGTGTTTTCTCCTGATATGTCTGAATTTATTGTTATAATAACGATTTTGAACTCTACCAACTGCAGCGCTGCTGTCACAATAAATTAAGAATATCTTTAGTTTCACTAATAACATCTATGTTAGAGCCAAAGATCAATAAATCGTCAATATATAGGCAAATAATAACATGCTAATTATTTCAAGACTTATGATATATGCACTTATCACATTCATTTGTTTTAACGTCATTTTCAATCATGCAGGAATCAATTTTTTCATGTCATTGCTTTAGTATCTATTTCAAGTCATATAGGGATTTAGTAAGTTTACACACTTTACTTTCTTGTCCAGCTTCAACAAAACACTCAGATTGTTTCGTATAAATCTCCTCATTTAGATCTCTATTTAAAAAAACAGACAGTTTTTACATCCATTTGATGAATTTGTAAATAAAAAATTATCGTAATAGCAACTAAAAGTCTAATGGATGTAATTCTAGTTACCGGAGAAAAAGTATCAAAAAATTTTAGGTCTTCTAGTTGCTTGAAACATTAGCCACTAGTCTAGCCTTGTATTTATCGACAAATACATCTAATTTTAACTTTTTACGAAAGATCTATTTACATCCAATTGTTTTACAACCCGGTGGTAAATCAACTAGCTTTCAAGTTTTATTCAAAATTAGTGATTTCATTTCATCGTTTGCAGCCTCTTTCCAGAAATAGTATCATGTGAAGACAAAACTTCTTTTAAAGTGAGAGGATCGTCGTCAACGTTGAAAACATAATAATCAGGACCAAAATCTTTTTCTATTCTAGCTCTTTTACTTCTTCTTAACTCAAAATTATCGTTTTTTTTATTTTTCAAAATAGAAGTAGAAGAATTAGCTATAGGTACTGACAAAATATTTTCTTTAGTCCGTTGACCCCCACTATTTTTAGAATCAAAAGAAAATTTATTTTCATGAAAAATAGCATCATCAGATTCAATTATAACACTACCTTCAAGATTAAAAAATCTATAGATTGTTCAATATGAAGCATAACCAAGAAAAGCACATAACCTTTTTACACCATTTAGAGGTCTTAGGGTCCATTAACATAGGCTATGACCTTTTCACAACACAAAAGGTGTTAATTTAATCTTTTTATGAGGCACACGATTCAACACATAACAAGCAGCTAAAAATTTAGAGGTGCACTTGACTCAATTAGCATGACATTAATCAACTCAACCAAAGTTCTATTCTTCCTTTCTGATACACTGTTAGATGTAGGCGAATAAGGAGGAGTGGAATCATGAATTATACCTAATGATCTAACAAAAGAATTGAATTCATGTGACTCATAATCACGGCCTCTATCACTTCTAATTCTTTTTATTTTTCTAATGAAATGATTTTCAACTTCATGGAGAAAAGATTTAAAATTCTCAAAATCATCATTTCTATTTTTCATTGAGTAAACTTAGAAAAATCATCAATGAAAGTGATAAAATTCTCTTTCCTCCACGAGTTAAAATTCTTTCAAATTCACAAATATCAATATGAACTAATTCTAACAAATTAGTTTTTCTTTCAACTTGAAAATGAGGTCTTTTTTTAATTTTGGGCTTTACTACAAGCCTCACATTTTTCAAAATTCTTTTTGATCATTGAAATTAATCATCAATACATTTCTTAAGCATCGACACATGAAATACAAGATGAGCAGAAGCTAAACTTGCGGGCAAATCCAACTCATACGCAACTCTAATAATCCTCCTCGTAATCTGATAACGAAGACTGAGTTTTTTCTTCTTCCCAAATCCGACGACTCCCTTCATATCAATTGTTCAAAATTTATTCAACAAAAAATCAATCGTTCAAAATTTAAAAGGGGATATATATATATATATATATATATATATATATATACTAGTATAACCACACGTGCCTTGCATGTGTAATCTTTGATTATTTAAAATTAGAAAGATGATTTTGTCTATTACGAAGATTTTTAATGAAGTGCAAAAAGTGATATATTTTACATAATTCAGATGAGGAAAGATATATATTAGTTATTAATTTATATGAATAGCTACTGTAAGGTATATTCTTTAGTTCAGTGATAGATTTTAAAGTGGAGTCATTTTTGTAGAGTCAATTTTTATTTTATTTTTTAGGAAGTGTATCTTTTTAAAAGTGAGGTATGCGGCTAATTTTTTTAAAAAAATAAGTGTTTTGTGTGGCCCAAGATTCATTATGCCTCCCTGCAATTTTCATAACCAAAAACTCCATGCACTTAACCACAAATATAGTTTAAAAAGAACAACAATGTCACATGAAAATTGAGCACATACAAACTAAAATATCACATAAAAGGAGAATATGATTCGAGATATCAGAATTATACGATTATAATTAATCTTTACATAAAAAAAAATTTCAAAGCCCGATCAAATATTCATCTATCACCTGTAACTACAACAAAACAAACGATAATGAAGATATAAAAACAATATGATAAATCAAACTTTTCCACAAAAATAGTCTTTAACATCTAGGGCAACAAACAAACGAAAAAAGAATCAAATACATGAGCTAAAACTAAATAATAAGTAGACACTTACAATAATAATTAAATCAACACAATAAAAGAACATTAAATTACACTAAACATAATACTACAATAGGACCTCATTTGTTGACCTTCTTGAATTAGATGTAATATGCATGATATACTTTTATAAATTTGATACATATAGATATTTTCTTCGTTGTTTTTATCATATATTAGGACTCATTTTTTGTATACACGAAAAAAATCTATATAAAGTGTGTTTGTAACTATCGTATGCAAATATACAAATATATTTATATTTAAATTTCACAATTTTTAAAAGAGTTTGAAAAAGATGGTCACAATATCCGGTACATGATAAAAGGTAGGAACTTTGTAGCTAGTCTGACCTTATAATATAACAACAACACAAAGAATTTTTTTGGACATGGCTATATCATATATGTCAATTGTATGTATGTGTAGCTTCATCTCACCTACATGCAGAGACGTGATCAGCGCTATTCTTAGTCGACTTCTTGATAGACATGCATCATAGATCTAAATACGCAATGATCATTGATTCAGAAACTTCAAAATTATGTTACTCAATCGATAATGCTACAAATAAGATCCAAAAAAGAAATAACTGAAATTAATGTTTAATAATAAAGAGGAACTATACCATCGTAATTCTTTTCATCATTGGAGTCTTAATTTTCACAAACCTCTTATCGTAGTATTTAGGATTGCTTGATACAACCATACACGTACACCTCTTACCTAGTGTTTCTTTCCTTTATATTATAGGAGTCAATATTATAAAGATATTACTAAATAATAAGTAAAAAAATATGAAAAGACAATTTTATCTATTACGAAGATTTTTAATGAAGGGTAAAAAGTTCAAAAATTCACACTTTTAATATTATATATATATATATATATATATATATATATATATATATATATATATATATATATATATATATATATATATATATATATATATATATATATATACACACACACACACACTAGTTTAGCTGCACGTGCCTCGCACGTGTGACTTTTGATTATTTAAAATTAAACGATTTTATCTATTACCAAGGTTTTTAATGAAATGCAAAAAGTTCAAAAAGGATATTTTATTGTAAGCACGTGCGCACACACACACACACATATATATATGAGAAAAATAATTACATTGTTAGATTCAAACATACAAGAATATCAAACCTAGAAATCAAAATTCACAAACAAAACAGATGTGATAATGCATGATGCATTAAACTTAAAATCACTCCCAAGCTAAAGAGAAAATAATAAGTCACGACAATCAATAGAAAAGGAAAAACAACTCAAAAAGAGAGAGAGAGAAAGAATAACATACTAACCTAGCGGATGACAATTACAATGGTTGAAGAAAACACAAAATACAAGCGTGGGACGAAACAATATATATTAATATAAAAATATGTTGACAATTAAACCTACATAAATTACAAAACAAATAGGAGTCCTAATTTAAGAAAAAAAAAACTTACCATATTTTAAAGTCATTACCATATTTTAAAATCCTAACCCATATATTCTAGGATTCAAAATTATATATATAAGTAAATAGTAATTGGAGAAACAAAGTGAAAAGACGATTTTGTCTATTATAAAGTGTTTTAATGAAGGACAAAAAGTTCAAATCACTTTTCTAAGGATTTTCACACTTTTAATATACTAGTTTAGTCGCACGTGCCTCGCACGTGTAAATTTGAATTATTTAAAATTAGGCGATTTTATCTATTACGATGGTTTTGTAATGAGGTGCAAAAAATTCAAACATATATTTTACTGTAAACACATATATATTTTACCATAATAAGTTTCAAGTGGTTAATGGATTTAATACATTATAGATGTAGATGTAGATTTATAGATTTTTTAAATCAAATTTAGTTGATTTAGAATTCTTAAACTAATGAAAAAAAATATTAGTTGTAATTAATTCTGATGACTTCTATAAGGAAAGATTTACCATAAATATATTTAATTAATTTTCAACTATTAAGTATTAAAAAAAATAGTAAAAAGACGATTTTGTCTAAAGCAAAGATTTTTAATGAAGGGCAAAAAGTTCAAATGATATTTCTAATGCCCTTCCCGCTTTTAATATATTACTAATTACTAATTACTAATTTAGTGTACATGCTTTGCAAGTGTGTTTCACGTCAATTAATGAAATTATTATGTAAAAGGCAGCAGTTAACGGTAAAATGAATATTATATCTATTTAAATAAGATAAATAACTATCGTATGTTATATATATTATTTTCTGTCGTGTCTCACTTGATCTTTTTCTTTTTACAAATGATTTATTGATTTATGTTCTTTCTTGTCACTTTAGTTATTTTATCATGATAAAATTTTTATTAAAAACAAAATTATTATGTAAAAGGTAGCAGTTAACGGTAAAATGAATGTTATATCTATTTAAATAAGATAAATAACTATTGTATGTTATATATATTTTGTCTGTCATGTTTCACCTAATTTTTTTCTTTTTACAAATAATTTATTGATTTATGTTCTTTCTTTTCACTTGAGTTATTTTATCATGATAAATTTTTTATTTTAATGTACTATCATTACATTAACAACAATTAATGTATATGACTTAGACCAACTCATACACTATCATTCTTCAAATTTACACAATATGCATGCATCTTATATTTATACAAATTTCTTGTAATATATAACAAAATTTTATTAATATAGATTTACAAAATTAATATCTCATAAAAGTTTGTTTATAATATCTTTTATAAATAGTTTATTTATTGTCTTTATAAATTTAATATATGCCGTATAATTTTCAAAACATAATAATAAATATCTTATCTTTACACAAAAAAAAATTGAAAATTCAACCGGACATTCATCAACAAAAATAGAAATGAAAGTACAACAAAACAATATGATAATTGAAATTTCAGATCAATATGATTAAACCTAACCTTTTGATACTCCTAATAGACCTCTCGGCACCTCCCTGTGCTATCTTTTAAAGTTTCTTCATTGATCCTCTCCAAATCTTGACTATTTTTGTTATGTATGATGTTCAAAGTTCATCACTGGGCTTGTTTAAAATATCATAGCTTCTTCTAGCAAATCAATAATATCTTCTCCTTCCCTACCCATATGATGCTTCTTCTTTACGAAATCTCTTAATTATTTATGAAAATTGAGAAATATGTGAACCAGTTTAAGAGAAAGTTGGAGCTGAATAGATTTTATACTTATGTTATATAGTTTAATTGGTAAAAATAATTTATTTAAGGTAAATTTTAATGAATGAAGTTTAAATATTAGGATTCTCTACCTAATTCAATAAGGAAATTCATAATCAAAATTTTAACTAATTTCAAAATTCTAAATACTATGAATAAATTTTTCTAGTTGAAAAACTTAGTTCCTATATTTGAATTGTAACAGGTGTTAGGGTTTTTGTCCTGATTTTCTTACTATATTTAAGTTTTATTTTTTCTCAGAAGGAAAATAAAAGTTAGCATAATTACTTTTTACTTTTCCGGAAAGAAAAAAGATAATTCTTTCTAAAGGTTTTGGACATCTATAAAATAGAAGACCTTCTCATATCATAACACAATAACATCCACAATTAGTCATTAAAAAGTCTTTGTTTAGAGGGAGATTTCTCCCAATAGGTTTAATATTTTTTGATATTAGGTTTAATAATATGTAGGCCGATTGGCCAAAACATATAATAATTTTATACTTTTTAGTAACTAATCAACTCATCTTGATTTTGACATGACAAGCTTTGGTCAAGGTCTACACGCCAATTATCACGCTAACAGACTTTTCACTCCCCGACATAACATTCTCAAAGTGAATTGTTCAGCATTACGTAGGATAGTGCGTGGCAATAGGGTCTAGACGACTAGCAGAGACTTGGGACTGTGGCGTTTTCGACAGAAAATTATCAAACTTTCTACAGAAAGCTTGGACCTTTCTATGCAGTGTCTTGACTTGAGAATTTGGATTTTTGATATTTTCCAGTATTCTTTGATTTTTGGGCAACGACTCGTGCATTGACTTGATTTCTTTTTTCCATTACTTTACCTCATACTATCAAGTGATTTGAAATCCAATTACAGCAAACTTTATATGCAAATATCTACAAAGTTAGGATAAGTGGACAGTAGGCGACAAGGCAATGTGATATCGTTAAAAGAAAAATTATCCCATTGATATATATCATTTGAAGTTGAATGGAAGTTGGAAGAGGACTCGAACTTGTGTGTACTTTTCAAGCATTTTCTTTAACCTTGTATGATGTACAAGGTCTGTATCTAATGGCTCAAAAGAGTCCAACCAGTGTTTATGGAACCAGATCACTCTAAGAGCAACACAATAATACTGTGTGTCTAGAAGCCATAGAGTTGTTAAATAAGAAGAGAAATTTAGAGGAATGGTGGAAGAGATGTTCACTGAGTCAAGTTCAATCTCTCTTAATTGGGTCAAGTTCTTAAGGAGTAGTTCAAAATCGTAAGGCCCGAGTGTAAGCCCATATGAATCGCGAGTCCATATACGAAGAACATATAATTTAGAGGCGAGAAATTTCTGCGGATTAGACCTGTAAAACTTGAACGCGACAAATCAAGATGCGTCAAGCTAGAAAACTCACCAAATTTAGGTGAAATGAGCGATCCAGAGAAATTATTATAAGACAAATCATGCCTTTTGAGACTGGAGAGCTGAAACAGGCTATTGCTGGAATGAAGTTTGACTTGAAGTCCTCCACAAATGAGGTCAAGCTCAATTACTTGTCCCGCCGTCCCGTCACAATGAACTTACATTCCATGAGCAATAATCAGTGCTCTTGTTCCATGAAAGAGTGCTTGGATATGACTGAGAAAGCAAGTTGACAGAGAAAGGGATATAGCATAAAAAATACAAGTTTTTCACAATCTATTGCTGCACTAAAATGATCAAAACTAATTAAGTTGGTAGAGAAGAAATCAAGAAAAATCTTTGCTTTGTGTCTATTCAATAATTTGATGAGGTATATATAGTGGAATTAAGCAAAGAACAACTTCCAACTTCAACTGGCCAACTCTATTATTCATTATGTCTTTATAGCTGGATTTAGAATGAAACTTGAGAACTGGCAAAATCATCTCTCCAATTGCATATGGTTCAAAGTTTACTTTCATCTGTTGTTGTTATTGCATTTAGTCTGTCACACTGTTTTGTGGTTGTTACATTCCACTTAATTATTAGTTGCTATGTTTTCCCTTTTTCCATACCTACTTTGATTTGATGTCCAAGGTCTGGGTACACTCTACCCTCCCCATACCCTACTTGTGGGTATGTTATTGTTGTTGCTTATGTGGTTGGGTCCTTTGCATATGTTGTATCCATAACTTGTTCTTGTGAGGGCCGTTGTGCCCTCCTTTCCTCCTCAAGACTTGGCACATCAATACGGTTTATATTGGTTGCAGTATGCGATGTTTGTCTCTAATTGGTTGACTTTTACTCCGATAGGGATTCGACATTAAAGATTATCCTGGTCATTTTCCAGCGACTACCGTATTCTCCAGTCCAAACTACTTGAAAATTCCTGATAATGTTGAGAAGATGAAGGGTTATGCTGCAGAGGCACTTAAGCTGTACAATGAGAGATTTGTATGCTCCAGTCACACTTGCCATTGTCTTTCTACTTGTTCTTTTTCCTTGTTTTCTCCAGAAAGTTGACAAAGCTCCTGTGTATTCAATTTAGGAAACTAAATATGAGGTCAATGAGATTCTCAAGGTTAATCGAGATGAGTGCGGCACGTACTTAATTTTCTATGTTACCTTTACGGTTACCAATGGCGAGAATGAAGGAATATTTTCAAGCTAAGGTGGTGAGGCGTATGGGTGGATCTTTGCGTTTCTCAATCGTTAGGTCAAGGGTAATGAATGAAATCTGCTATACATGTCCTTTGTCATCTAGTAATTCGTTCTTCCTTTGGTTTATTTTTAATTCTTATACTCTCTCTCTTGTGCTTTTATGTAGGCGAATGCAACTTTGGGCATATAGTGGATGTGTAGTCTGTGCATCGTTTTGGCTCGGATTCAAGCTTTAGTTTTGCGTTAACCTATGGATCAATAAGGGGTTCGATCGTCGGAGTGCGTTTTGAGCAAAATTTCTTGGGTGCACACCTTACAACTTATTAATGGATCGTGTTGGTATGGGGGGTTGCTGAGGTTTTTTTAAGCCATATGAATGAAATAGATAAAATTGAAAATTCTCATTTGTCGGATTAATAATAGATCTGTCTGTATATAGGTCAGATCGGTAATCGATTTGTCGAATTGATAATCGATCCGTCCATATATAGGTCGGATTGATATTCGATTTGTCGGATCGGTAATATATCGGTCGAATAGATAATAGATCTGTCTAAAAAAATGAGTCGTTTCCTAAAAAATAAAAAATTGTAATCTATTTAATTAAAAGAAGACTTGAAAAGGCCAAAGATCCCCATCTTTTATTCCAATCCAAATTTGTACAAAAAAAAAAAGGTCCAGTCCAAACAAAAACGGGAGGCCATTTTCCTATTAAATACTACTTCCTCTGTTTCAGAATAAGTGAATTGTTGGGGTATTTATTGATGTTTCAAAATAAGTGGATCATTGACTTTTAAAAAGATATTACAAGACCAGCTTTTTTTCTTAGGGATAAAAATGAAAAGTTGTGTTAAATTTATATCTTTAATGCTTTTTTTTAATTTATGTGTCAAAATCCAATGATTCATTTATTATGAAAGGGAGGAGAGAGTGAGTTTTAAGTTTAAAATTATTCATTGTCAAACAAAAATAATGTGGGAAAAACAAAAATAATGTAAGTTTTGGAGGCTAAGAGTTATTAAAAAAAAGTTACCTCTATTTAAAGTGTTTTTTTTCCAATTGGTGCCATGCATACACCATTCTCAGTTCTCAGCTCTCAGGTCTGTCCTCTCTAGGTTAGGTTTTGGTTTGTCAATTCGTTGTGATGCTGTCCGAGCAACCGTCACCTCCGCCGCTGCGGCTGCCGCCACCACCGACACCGGCTGAGATCGGAATCGTGTCGGATGATTTCTCAAGCGAATCATCCGAATACTCGTATGTTTCGAGTGTTTCGAGTGATTCGGATTCTGAGTTGGAATCGGAGGTGAAGAAGCAAAAGCTTAATGATGATGAGGAGGAGGAGGGGAAAGGGGATGATGATTCGAGCGACTCCAAAAAATTGGATCCTTTACCAATGATGCCTGATATGGAAGATTCAGATTTAGATGATCAATTTGTGTATGACGATGATTGCTGGAAGAAGTATTCTCAACAGCTACAAGAAAGTGAGGTATCTAATGCTTTTCTCTATGTTTATTCTTCATCAAATAATAATATTCATGTTTACGCTCGTCGATATGGTTTATAGCTCTGAACAGATCACGACTTAGGGAGATTATTATTGGATGTATTGAGTTTAATGAAACTCAGTGAGAAATTTTTTGTTGCTTCTGTTTGTTGCTGCTGATTGTTCAGCCGAGGATCCTTACGGAACAAACTCCTCGAAATACGTAAATTTTAAAACTTTTCCCCTATAGGTTCTAATTTCTCAGTAAATATCTTTATCGCATTAGTTTGCTAACTTTTTCCATTAAGCTGCTGGCAGGCTTTCTTTATCAATGGCATTTGCAACGATGATAGATAAAGGAACTCAAATTGTTTTCCCAGAGCTTTATATTTATAGACAGATATTTATGGCTTTTCTTTCTCTTTTTATTCTATAATTTCTGTCATATAGTTTTAACTTTTCTTGTAGTTGATAGTGTTCTGATATGCTCGCTTATGTCACAATTGTGGGAAAGATTGAATCTGCTTGGTGAATATGGTATACCGACAAGCAAATACATTCTTGGATACTTGCCTGACACAACTTCTTCATTTTTTTCAAAGTTTACTACTCACAAGAACATATTAGTTGCAATAGGTGATGTTTGTCTCTAATTGGTTTGCTTTTTACTTTGATAGGGATTTGACATTAAAGATTATCCTGGTGCGGATCCAAGGGTTACCATATTCCCTAGGCCAAACTACTTGGAATGTCCTTCTAATGTTAAATTGATGAAGGATTATGCTGCACAGGCACTTAAGCTGTACAATCAGAAATTTGTATGCTCGTCACACTTCCTATTGTCTTTCTACTTGTTCTTTTTGCTTGTTTTCTCTAGAAAGCTGACAAAGTTCCCTTGTATTCATTTTAGGACACTCTATATGAGGTCAATGACATTCTCAAGGTTAATGGAGATGACTGCGGGGTATACGATGTTTACTATATTACCTTTACGGTTACAAATGGCGAGAAGGAATATTTTCAAGCTAAGGTGGTGGAACGTTTAGGTAGATTTTTGCGTATCTCAATCGTTAGGCCAAGGGTAATGAAATCTGCTATACATGTCTTTTGGCATCTAGTAATTCGTTCTTCCTTTGGTTTATTTTTAATTCTTATACTAACTCTCTCTCTCTCTTGTGTTTTTATGTAGGCGAATGGAGCTTCTGGCATATAGTGGATGTGAAGTCTGTGCATCATTTTGGCTCGGGTTCAAGCTTTAGTTTTGCGTTAACAGCTCTTGTCAGTGTTGGACACTGTTTCTAGTAAATTGTGCCTTTGTTTTAAGTTAGTTTGTCGTCATGGTTTAGTTGCTGGTAATTGAAAGTGGTGGGATTATCTATCTATGTCTAGTGTAAAAAGGAGGAAGAACAACTGTGTCTGAACTTTGTTATGACTTATGGAATTAAGTTTAAGATAATTTTAATGTGATGTTTTATTATTCTGTATCTCGTTTGGTTGAAGCATATTGCATTGGTTGATTCTTGAGACGAGACGTTTGTGGGGTTTGTTGCAATTGCTAACAATATTATATGTTGTTATTAACAAAGAAAAGTGCCAAATTTGGGAAGACATTTTCAGCTTCTCAAGTAATAGTGACATGACTGCCGGACTGTATTAGTTGTCGAGGGAGGGCCTCTTAGCAGGGCGTGGTCATTTACCTCTCTATGACCTTACCCAATTTGAACCTTGTCCGCAAGATCCTGTGGGGATAACTGCTACAGGGTGAGTTGTTAGCTCGGTGTTCCTATGCACTTGTTGAGCAAAGAAGCATGGAAAACAGGGCAGCTCCAACTTGTAGGTTCTCGGATATGGAGTCTCCTTTGTTGCTGAAAACGCAGGGACTGCTGACAGAAGCCCTAAACGTCATCAAATTAGGGAAACAACCGGAGACAGCAAGCATCATCTATATTTATAGTTTTACAAAAGCTGAAAGAAGAAAAAAAAAATCAATTAGAAGAACTATGCAATGCACCATGAGAATGGATGCGGCAAAGTCTGAACAACGTAGCGTACCATGAATAATTAAACCCATGGTAAGTTGGGAACCATTAGAATAATACAACGTCACGATCCTGATAATGTTGAAAAGATAAGGGCTATGCTGCACAGGCACTTAAGCTGTACAATGAGAAATTTGTATGATCTTGTCACACCTCCTATTGTCTTTCTACTTGTTCTTTTTCCTTGAAAGCTCCTGTGTATTCGTTTTAGGACACTAAATATGAGGTCAATGAAATTGATCAAGATCAGCGCGACTTATACTTCAATTTTCTATATAAAGAACCCAAGCAACATAGATATAAACATCATATGCGGATAGTTTTTGCAATGAAAAGAAGACGACGACTCAAAATTGATATAAACGCGCCCAAAACATACACTGTTAGAGAGGGAGATAAAAGACAAAGAGTAGTAAAAAAGGGCATCCCGGTGCACTAAAGCTACCGCTATGCGCGGTGTCCGGGGAAGGCCCCACCACAAAGGTGTATCATACGCAACCTTACGTTGCATTTCTGCCAGTGGCTGTTTCCCGTGACCTCCTGGTCACATGGCAGCAACTTTACCAGTTACTCCAAGGCTCCCTTCTCCCAAGGCTTCCCTTCAAAGACAATAGTAGTAGTGGAATAAAAATTATTCCTTCGTTCTTAAATCAGAAGTCTCGATTTCAAGTTTAGATATGGAGTTCCCTTTGTTAGGAAACGTGTTGACCCTAATGTGGAAAACCAAAAAGTTATTGGTCTCCATCCCCTTGCTCCGCCTCGCATTTACAGCTTCTGAAAGAATAATGGCATGGCTGCGGACTGTATTAGTTGTCGAGGGCCCATCATCTGGGCGTGGTCATAACATTACTTCTTTACGGCCTTACTCAATAAGAACCTTGTCCGCGAGAGCCGAGATTCATAGATTTTTCCTGCAGACCATCATTGTGTAACTGCTCCAGGGCGACTTGTTGGACTGGTGTACATTTGAGCTGGCTGCATCAGGCAGCTCCAACTTGTAGTCAATGGAACCAACTTGAATTGAGCTCATTTGGAGTTCTTGATTGGTGTTTAGCGTTATTGGAGCTTGAAGCTGACCATAATTTGCAGATATCGGAGATCAACCTTGAAGATGCAAGTACCCTGCAAAATTATGTGAGATTCTTCACCGATGGCTATCTCTAATCATGTACCGTACTTGGCTACTTCACCTCAACCCGACTATATCCTGGATTCTTTCTCAATCCAATGTCGCTCATCTTAACTCTAGCATGAACGGCATGAGAATATAAACTTGATAATACCACACAATGAGATGGATTTCCTTGCTCGATTTTGACAAGATGCTTCAAAGCAACCTCTGCTATCTCGATGCATCCAACAACGCTCCCCAAACTCCACCATCTGGTTCCATAGGCATCGTCTTAAGTAGATCCATAATTTCACTAAACAAGCCAGCACATCCTAACAAGTCGACCAGACAGGCATAGCGTTCCACTTCTGGTTCTATGTGATACTTGTCACGCATGCAGTGGAAAATTTTCCTTCCTTCTTCAACCAAGCCTGCATGTCTGCCTGCAGACAAGACACTAAGGAAGGATATAGAATCAACCTCGACGTCTCTCTTTTCCATTAGAGAGAAAACTGAAAGAGCACGATCACCTTCCCCGTGCATAGAATAAGCTGTAAGTAAAGCATTCCAAGAAACGCTGTCAGTGTTCTCCATCTCCTCAAATACACGCTCCGAAAGGTCAAGTTGACCACATTTGGCATACATATCGATAAGACTGTTGGCAACAAGCTTATGGGACTGAAAGCCACTCTTGATTATATAGGCATGTATAGTATAGTCATGCCCCCTCTCAAACACGTCAAATGTGATACGGCAGGCAGGACGCTCGCTATTGTGACCACGTTGGGCTGAAACGATTCAAATTTCATGGAATGGAATGCGGAAAGGGCTTCCTTGGCAATTCCGTTATGCATGTATCCAGCGATCATTGTGTTCCAGGACACCTCATCCTTCGAGAACTCGGTTTTGTTGAACATGAACTCAGCCGATGATAAACTTCCACATTTGACATACATGTCAATTAGAGCATTCTTCACATGACAGTCCGACTCAAACCCGTATCTGATAATTTGACAATGAAGGCAAGTTCCCAAACGTACATCGCCCAGGGAGGCACAAGCGGGAAGCTCACCAACCATTGTTCCTGGATCCGGGCAAAATCCAGCTAAAATGTTAATCGGCGAAACATTCTAATGCATTATAACAGTCACCTATCTGCGCATACCGGTTTATCAGAGCATTCCATGTCACTACCTCGATCAGTGGCATCTTATTGAACAGATTAAGTGCAGAATTAAACAGGATGCACTTAGCATACATGGAAACCAAGGCAGTTCCCGTTGAAACATCAGAATCCATACTAGCTTTGATGTCATGACAGTGGGCACTCTTTCCTAATCTCACTGCCCTTAGCTCTGCGCAGGCTGGGATTACGCTGACTAAAGTAACATTATTTGGCTGTGAATACTCATTCTGCATATCTCGAAACAGAGCGAGCTCCTCTTGAGGAAAACCTGATTGCCAGAAAGCAGCTATTGCGGCAGACCAAGAAACCAAATCTCTTCCCTTAATTCCTCAAAATAGATCTCTAGCTTCGTCTACCACTCCACACTTCGCGTACATTGTCATCAAAGACGTAGCAATTACAATGTCAGAATCAAAGAAAATTCAACAACGTAGCCGAACTAGGACTAATTACACAAACAATTTGCATCTTCTTGAAAAGTTCAACAGCCTTAACTGCCTCTCCACACTGCGCAACCCTAGAAATCATTGCATTCCAAACAACAACATCCCTTTCAGGCATTTTATCAAACACGTTCCAAGCACTAACCAAATCACCCATTTTACTATACACAGCAGTAAGTCCAGTCCCAATAAAGACATCATTTTCAAGATTCCTTTTCACTACCTCTTCATGAATCTTTACACCCTTTTCAAAACTAGATAACCCTGTACAAGCTTTCAGCACGAATGTAAACGTATACTTATCCGGCTCAAGCCGCTCATTTTCCGCCATTAAACTGTACATTTTCAAGGAATCTTGATGCTGATTTGCTCTTATATAAGCTCTGATCATTGAATTCCATAGAATTAGAGGTGGGTTTGGTGTTAAGTGGAAAAGGAAGAGTAAAGATCTTTTGAGTTCTTGATTGGTGTTCAGCGTTATTGGAGTTCGAGATAAATGCTTAGATAATCACCGTTAATTGTAGTATCCTTTCAATCTGCTCTAATGCTTGCTTAGTTGCTACTCTGTAACTTCTCTTACAACAATATATGCCACTGGCCATAGCTAGTTCTTCCATCCCGCAGTTGTAGTCGAGGCGAGTTTATAGTGTTGTCATATTGGTGAAATAGTCTAATAATGTCGTCAGTGCCGCCGTCACAGCTGCCGCTGCCGTAACGGACACCGGCTGAGATCGGAATCGAGACGGATGATGATTTCTCGAGCGAATTATTGGAATCTTCGAGTGATTCAGATTCGATTTGGAGTCGGAGGTGAAGAAGCAAAAGTTTAATGAGGAGGAGGAGGAAGAAGATGATGAATCAAGCGACTGAGAAACTTTGGAGCCTTTACCAATGGAGGATGATAGTACAAACTGTTGCAAGCTGGAAGAGGATTCAGAGGATGAGTGTGTGATTGATAGAGATTGCTGGAACAAGTATTCACAACAGCTTCGTGAAAGTCAGGTATGTATGCTTTTCTCTATGTTTATTCTTCGTCAAATCAAATAATAATATTTGTGTTTATGCTCGTGTTTTCGTATTATCTTTTATGTGTTCATTGCTACAACACTTGAGCCGAGAGTCTTTCGGAATCAACTACTCTACCACTAAGGAAATCTGTTAAATCCGATGCAGACCGGGTGTAATTATATAAAAGAAAGCATGAAAATTAGTATAAGCTTCGAAAAACCAAGGAAACCAAGAAGATAGCTGACTCCTTTGGTTTTCAGGCGGAACCTTAAAGCCTTGGGTGTCACTATGTGTGTTCGAACCTCACGAGCACCCACGGCCTCTAAATCCTGGGTCTGCCACGGTAAGCTAAGGGTATTGTTGTTGTTGTTTTGTGTTTATCCATATGTTGTATCCATAACTTCTTCGCGTTGTGCGCTCCTTTAATTTCCTCGTCAAAACATGTTATGTCACATCAATACGGTTTGTAGCTCTGGACAGACTTAGGGAGATTATATTGGATGTATTGAGTTTAATGAAACTGAGGAGAAATTTTTTTGTTGCTGCTATTGCGCTGATTGTTCAGCCGAGGGTCTTTATGGAACAAACTCTTTACACCCCGAGGGTCCATATTCCAAGATAATATGGACGTCTTGTCATATTATCTTTTATGTGTTCATCTTCTTTGTAAATCGACTTGCTACAACACTTTGAGCTGAGGGTTTTTGGAAACAACCTCTCTACCTACCTCTACGAAGTAGTGGTAAGGTCTGGGTATTGTTGTTGTTGTTGTCGTTTTGTGTTTATCCATATGTTGTATCCATAACTTGTTTGAAGTCTTAACTACGAGTGGATTAGTTGAGTGGCTAGACTGATACTCTAAACGAGACCAATATTATCAAAAAGAAAGTAGCAAAACGCATGAGACAAGAAAAGTTCACAGAAGGTTGGGAAATAGTACGCTCGGATGTTGTTTTCGGGGCATTGTGCACTCCTTTAGTTTCCTTGTCAAAACTTGGATCATCAATACGGTTAATAGCCCTAGACAAACTTAGGGAGATTATAGGATGGATTGAGTTTAATGAAACTCAGTGAGAAATTTTTTGTTGGATCCGAGCTTCTTAAGGAACAAACTCTTCACACCACAAACCACCGAAATGCGTAAATTTTAAAACTTTTTCCCAAATAGGTTCTAATTTCTCAGTAATATCTTTATCGCATTAGTTTTCTATATATATACCTCATATATTTGAAATATTGCTACATTTTCTAAAATTAGCTGGATTTGAAATGAAACTTGGCTGCTGGCAGGTTTCTTTATCAGTGATAGATAAAGGAACTCAAATTGTTTTTCCAGAGCTTTATATTTATATACAGATATTCATGGCTTTTCTTTGTCTTTTTTATTGTATAATTTCTGTCATATAATTTAACTTTTCTTGTAGTTGATAGTGTTCAGATATGCACGATTATGTCAGAATTGCGGGAAAGATTGAATCTGCTTGGTGAATATGCTATACCGACAAGCAAATACTTTCTTGGATACTTGCCTGAGACAACTTCATTTTTTTTTTCAAAGCTTACTTCTCACAAGAACGTATTGGTTGCTATACGTGATGTTTGTCTCTAATTGGTTGACTTTTACTTTGATAGGGATTTGACATTAAAGATTATCCTGGTGGGCATCCAGGGACTACCGTATTCCCCAGGCCAAACTACTTGGAATTTCCTACTAATGTTGAAAGGATGAAAGATTATGCACTTAAGCTGTACAATGAGAAATTTGTATGCTCTTGTCACGCTTCCCATTGTCTTTCTACTTGTTCTGTTTTCCTTGTTTTCTCCAGAAAACTTGACGAAGCTCCCTTGTGTTCATTTTAGGACGCTAAATATGAGGTCAATGAGATTCTCAAGGTTAATGGAGATGAGTGCGGCATTTACTTTATCTTCTATATTACCTTTATGGTTACAAATGGCGAGAAGGAATATTTTCAAGCCTAGGTGGTGCGACGTGTAGGTGGATCTTTGCGTTTCGCAATTGTTAGGCCAAGGGTAATGAAATTTGCTATACATGTCTTTTGTCATCTAGTAATTCGTTCTTCCTTTGGTTTATTTTTAATTCTTATACTCTCTCTCTTGTGCTTTTATGTAGGCGAATGGAGCTTTGGGCATATAGTGGATGTGACGTTTGTGCATTGTTTTGCCTCGGGTTCAAGCTTTAGTTTTGCGTTAACAGCTCTTGTCAATGTTGGACACTGTTTCTAGTAAATTGTACCTTTGTTTTAAGTTTGTCATCATGGTTTGGTTGCTACTAATTGAAAGCGGATTCTCTCTGTCTAGTGTAAAAAGGAGAAAGAACAACTGTGTCTGACCTTTATCTAGTAACTCTCTCTTTTAGTGGATGTGAAGTCTTTTGTGCTTATAGTGGATGTTACCAAACTAACTCTTGCTAGGTAGCATCTGCATGGTATGGTATGGTACGATATGATATTTGCAGTGTTCATTTACCTCTTTACGACCTTACCAAATAAGAACCTTGTCCCCAACAGGTCCCTATTCACTTCTTGAGCAAAGAAACGTGGAAAACAGGTCATATTTGAGCTAGCTGCATCAGGCAGCTCCCACTTGTAGGTTCTCGGATATGGAGTCTCCTTTGTTGCTGGAAACGCGGGGAGTGCTGACAGAGTTTCACATAAGCCCTCAACGTCATCAAATTAGGGAAACAACCGGAGACAACAAGCATCTATATTGTGAGGGAGAGGAAAAATCAAGGTGGACAAGTATCTGGGAGAGCTTCAAAAAGTTGTTGCAAGAGATGAAAAGGAGAAAGATGCCTGGACTTCTCTGTAGAAAAAGAACTTCATATGCCCCCCAAACCAATATGATCCATTTAATAGATCGTTAGGGGAGGGCCTAACAGGTTTCTCCCAAAACACACTCTCGCGATCGCAACGCCGCGTCGATCCATAAGCTAACGCACATGCAAAATTGCAAAAAATCCTTAGTTTTTAGTATTTCGCGGATATGGCTTAAAAAAAAGCCTCCGCCTGCCCGCCAAAACCAACATGATTTCTTTAATAGGTCGTCGGGGGCGTGTCCAAGAAATTTTGGCCAAAAAATACTCCGACGATTGCACCCCCCATCGATCCATAGGCTAACACACACGGAGAATCGTGTTATGGTCGTAAGGATTTTTTATGACTTTTCGTGTGTGTTGTGGATCGATGGGGAGTGCGGTCGTAGGAGCGTGATTTGGGCAAAACTTCTAAGGCGCTCCTCTGACTACCTAGTAAATGAATCATGGTTGTTTGGGGGGCAAGCGAAGTTGTTTTTTTTTTTAAAGCCATTTAAGAAAAATACTAAAAACTGAGTATTTTTGCGATTTTCTGTGCGCGTTAGTCTATGTATCACTGGAGAGTGCGGTCGTCAGAGTACGTTTTGGCGAAACTTCTTGTGAACTCCCCTAATGCCCTATTAAAGTGATCGTATTGATTTTGGGGATGGATGAAGGTCTTTCTAAAGCCATATGAGTGAAATACTTAAAACTTCGGATTTTTGAGATTTTCCGTGTCTGTTAACCTATGGATTAATAGGGGGTTCGATCGTCGAAGTGCGTTTTGAGCAAAATTTCTTGGGCGCTCACCTAACAACTAATTATATGTAATGGGCTTGTTTTTTTTTTTTTGGGAGAGGGGGGGGGGGGGGGGGGGGGGGTGGAGAAGGGAGGTTTTTTTTTTAGCCATATGAGTAAAATGCTAAAAACTAAGGATTTTTGGGAATGTTTTGTTTGTGTTAGCATATGGATTGTGTTGGTATGGGGAGTTGGCGGAGATATTTTAAGCCATATGAGCGAAATTTGAAAAAGTAAAGATTTTTTGTGATTTTTCGTATGTGGTAGCCTATAGGGGGTCCTATCGTCAGAGTGCGCATTTTGAGCAAAATTTCTTGGCGCGCCCCTTACAACTTATTAATGGATCGTGTTGGTATGGGGCGTTGCTGAGCTTTTGTAAGCCATATGAACAAAGTCTTAAAAACTATGGATTTTTTTTGCGATTTTTCATGTGTTAGCCTATGGATTGATGGGGTGTGCAGTTGTTGGAGTGCGTTTTAGGCGATACCTGTTGGGCGCTCCACGGACGACCTATTAAATGGATCGTGTTGGTATGGGGCGTAGGGGAGCTGCAGAACGAGTTTTTTAAATCCATATAAGCGATATACGAAACACTGAATATTCTTTTGCAATTTATTGTGTATGTTAGCCTATGGATCGATGGGCTTTGCAATCGGCGAAGTGAATTTTGGGCAAAACTTCTTTGGCACACTCCCAACCTCCATGGAACGCCTCAGTCAATATTCAGCCCTCAGCACGCCCAGACCCCCGTACCACACTGTAACCGTGGGCTTTAGCAAACTGATTTGGCCCGAAAATGCCACATTCACACCGTTTTGCCCGTTTGTCCCCCCAAATGGCGACGAAAATTTAAATGAATCACACTGGGATGATACCCAATGTCCCTAGTATGCCTAGGTCTATTTTCGGCTTATATCACCCCCGTACCTAGGTCCCACCCCCAAAATCATGGGATATAGCACACCGATTTGGTCCAAAAATGCCCCATTTACGCCGTTTTGCCTGTTTATCCTCCCAAATGGCCACGAAAATTTAAACGGACCACACTGAGACGATCCCCAACCTCCATGGCTTGCCTCGGTTGATTTTTGACACACAGCACGCTCGATCCCTGGGACCACCCCCAAAATCGTGAGCTATAGCACACCGATTTGGCCCAAAAATGCCCCAACGCATTGTTTTGCCTATTTGTCCACCCAAATTGCCACGAAAATTTAAACAGATCACACTGGGAAGATATCCAACCTCCCTGTAATGTACCAGTTGATTTTTGGCCCACAGCACGCTTGAACCCCGGCCCACCCCTGAAACTGTGGGCTGTAGCACATCGATTTGACCCAAAAATTCTCCGTTCGCACTGTTTCACCCGTTTGTCCACCCAAATGGACCTAAAAATTTAAAAGAATCACACTAGGACGATCCCTAACCTCCCTAGAATTCTCGGTCATTTTTTCCCCGCATCACTCCTGGACCCGGGGCCCTCCCCCAAAATCGTGGGCTATGGAACACTAATTTGGCTCAAAAATTCTCCGTTCGCACTGTTTTGCCTGTTTGTCCACCCAAATGGCCATAGAAATTTAAATGGACCATACTGGGATGCTCCCCAACCTCTCTGAAATGCCTCGATTGATTTTCGGCCCATAGCATGCCCAAACCCGAGGAACACCCCCTAAACTGTGGGCTATAGCATACCAATTTGGATTGATAATTCCTGTTGATTCCATTTCTCCCGTTGTCCACCCAAGTGACCACGAAAATTTAAACGGACCACACTGGGATGATCTCAAAACTCCCTGGCACTCCCTAGTCAATTTTTGGGCCACAACAATCCCAGACATTTATCCCGAAAATGCCTCATTTGCATCATTTTTCCCATTCATCCACACAAATAGCCACGAATATCTAAACGGGCCACAATGGGATGATCCCCTACCTCCCTGGCATGCTGCAGTCATTTTTTGGCCCACAGAACACCCGAAACTTGGCCTCACCTGTAAAACTTTGGGCTATAGTACACCAATTTAGCCTGAAAATGCCTCATTTGCGATGTTTTGCCCGTTTGTCTACCTAAATGGCCATTAAAATTTAAACAGACCACATCGGGATAATCCCCAACCTCCCTGGCATGCCTCGATTAGTTTTTGGACAACAATGCGCTCAGACCCAAGTCCCACCCCCGAAATCATGGGCTATGGCAAATCGATTTAGCTTGAAAATGCCCCGTTTGTGCAGTTTTGCCCGTTTGTCCATGCAAATGGCCAAGAAAATTTAAATGGACAACACTGGGATGATCCCCAACCTTTCTGGCATGCCTTAGTTGATATTCGACCTATAGTGCTCTTGGACCCTGGGCCCACCCCCAAAACCGTGGGCTATAGCATACCGATTTGGCCTGTAATCTCCCCGTTGTCCATCCAAATGGACATGTAAAGTTAAAAAGACTATACTGGGATGATCCCCAACCTCCCTGACATGCCTAGATTAACTTTTGGCCCACAACACTCCCGGACCCCGAGCCCTCCCCCAAAACCGTGGGCTATAGCACACAAATTTGGCCCAAAAATGCCTTATTCGTGCTGTTGCGCCCATTTGTCCATCCTAATGGCCATGAAAATTTAAACGGACTACACTGGAACAATCCCCAACCTCTCTGACTTGGCAGATCGATTTTCAGCTCACAACACTCCCAAACCTTGGGCCCACCCTCGAAATTGTGGATATAACACATCGATTTGGCCCAAAAATGCCCCGTTCGTGTCGTTTCGCCCGTTTGTCCACCCAAATAACAACGAAAATGTAAATGAACCACATTGGGATGATGCCGAACCTCACTGGCATACTTCAGTCAATTTTTTGTCCCACAGCATTCCCGAACCTCAAACCCACCCACAAAACTATGGGCTATAGCACACTGATTTATCCAAAAAATGCCCCGTTTACGTCGTTTCGCCTGTTTGTCCACCCAAATGGCCACAAAAATTTAAACAAACCACACTGGGATGACCATGCCCTACCCCGGTCTAGTTTTGGTCAATTTTTAGCCCACAGCATGCCCGAACCCCGAGCCCATCCCCGAAAGAAAGGGCTATAGCACATCAATTTGGTCCGAAAATGTCGCGTTCATGCCATTTTGCCCGTTTGTCCACCCAAATGTCCCCAAAAATTTAAACGGACCATATTGGGATGATCCCAACCTCCCTGGAACGCCTAGTAAATTTTAGGCCCACAACACCCCAGCCACCGGGCTCATCCCCAAAATCGTGGGCTATAGAAATAGATTTGACCCGAAAATGCCCCGTTCACGCCATTTAGCCCTATTGTCCACCCAAATAACCACGAATCTTTAAATGGATAATACTAGGATGATGTAAAACCTACCTGGCATGCCCCAGTCAGTTTTCAGCCCACAGAACTCCCGAAACCCGTGCCCACCCCAAAACTGTGGGCTATAGCTCACCGATTTAGCCTTAAAATGCTTCGTTTGCTCTGTTTTGCCCATTTGTCCACCTAAATGGCCACAAAAATTTAAACAAACCACACTGGGATGACTATGACCTACCCCGGTCTAGTTTTGACCCATAAAACACCCGAAAACTAGGCCCATCCCCGAAACCAAGGGCTATAGCACATCGATTTTTCCCGAAAATGCCCCGTTCGTGCTATTTCGCTCGTTTGTCCACACAAAAGGCTATAAAAATTTAAAAGGACCACACTGGGAAGATATCCAACCTCCATATCACATTATGGTTTATTTTTTGCCTACAACACACTCGAACCCTAGGCCTACTCTCAAAATCGTGGCCTATAACACACCGATTTGGCTCAAAAATTCCTTGTTCGCGCCATTTAGCATGTTTGTCCACCCAAATGTCTACGAAAATTTAAAAAGACCATATTAGGATGATATCTAACCTCCCTGGCATGCCTCAGCAATTTTCAGCCCACAGCACACTCATACCCTAGGCACACACCCAAAACCGTGGGCTATAGCACACCGATTTGGCCCCAAAATGCCCCATTCATGCCGTTTCATCGTTTTGTCCACAAAAATGGCAACTCAAATTTAAATGGACCACACTGGGATGATCCCTAACCTCCTTGGAATGCCCAAATCAAATTTTTCCCACAACACACTAGAACCCTGGACCTATCCTCAATTATGGGGTATAGCACACAGATTTAGCCCGAAACTGCCCGTTCGTGCTGTTTCGCTCATTTGTCCACCCAAATGGCCACAAAAATTTAAATTAACCATATTGGAATGGTACCCAACCTTCCTGGTACACCCCGGTTAATTTTATTCCCCTATTATGCTCGAACCCCGGGCCCACCCCTAAAATCATAGGCTATAGCACACCTATTTAGCCAGAAAATGCCCCATTCATGCCTTTTTGCCGGTTTGTCCACCCAAATGGCAATGAAAATATAATCGGACCATATTGGGATGATCCCCAACCTCTCTGTTATGTTTTGATCAATTTTTGGCCCATATTATTCCCGAACCCCTGGCCCACTCCTAAAACTGTGGGCTATAGCACACCAATTTGGCTTGAAAATTCCCTTTTTGCACCGTTTCCCCTGTTTGTCCGCCCAAATGGCCATGAAAATTTAAATGGACCACACTAGGACAATCTCCAACCTTCCCGACATTCTCTAATCGATATTTGGCCCACAACACTCTCAAAACTCCAGCCCACCCAAAAATTGTTGGCTATAGCACACCGATTTGGTCAGAAAATGCCCCGTTCGTGCCTTTTAACCTCTTTGTCCACCCAAATGCCACAAAACTTTAATTGGACCATACTGGGATAATCCCCAACCTCTATAGAACGTCTTGACTGATTATGGACAAAAGCATGCCTGAACCCCAAGCCCACCATCAAAATCATGGGCTATATCACACCGATTTGACTTGAAAATAACATGTTCACGCAGTTTCACCCGTTTGTCCACCCTAATGGCCACAAAAATTTAAAAGGACCACATTGGGATGATCCTCAAACTCCTTGGCATGCCCCAGCCAATTTTTAGTCCACAATACGCTCGAACCCCAAGCCCACCCCAAAATAGTGGGCTGTAGCACATCGATTTGGCCTGAACATGCCCCGTTCGCGCCGTTTCGCCCGTTTGTCCAGACAAATAGCCAGAAATATTTAAACGAACAATACTGGGATGGTCCCCAATCTCCCTGACATGTCTCGATAGATTTTTAGTATACAGTACACTCGAACCCTGAGCCCACCCCCAAAACTGTGGGCTATAGCACACCAATTTGGCAAAAAAATGCCCCGTTTGTGCCGTTTTGCCTGTTTAACCATCTAAATGGCCACGAAAATTTGAATGGACCATACTGGGATGGTCCTTAACCCCCTAGAAAGCTTCAGTCGATTTTCGACCCACAGCAAACCCAAACTCTAGGCCCACCCCCGAAACCATGGGCTATAACACACCGATTTTGCCCATAAATACCTCGTTCACGCTGGTTTGCCCGTTTGTCCACCCAAATAGCCACAAAAATTTAATCAAACCACACTGGAAAGATCCCCAACCTACCTGGCATGCCCTGATCAATTTTTAACCTATAGCATGCCCGAACCTCAAGCCCACGCTCGAATACTGGGCCCACCCCCAACCTCCCAGGAGATAGTAGATTTTTAGCCCATAACACACCCAAACCTCAGGCTCATCCCCAAAACTGTAGGCTATAGCACACCGATTTGGCCTAAAAATGCCCCGTTCACACCGTTTCGACCATTTTTCCACCCAAATGATCACAAAAATTTAAACGGACCACACTGGAATGAAAGTGAGTCATCAGGGTCAGAGGGGCTATTTGGGTACTCAAACAAGTGAAATGGATCGAACAAATCATTTTTGGGTCAAATCAATGTGTTGTAGCCCACGGTTTTGGGGTAGGCCTGGGTTTGGATCATGTTTGGGTCAATAATCAGCTGAAGGCTCCCAAGCAGGCTGAAGAGCAGAGAAGTGTGGGCCAATGGGGTCGGTGAGGCTATTTGGGTGGTCAAATGGGCGAAACGACATAAATGGGCTATTTTCGAGCCATATCGGTGTGCTATAACCCACAATTTCTGGGGTGGGCTAGGGTCCGAGCATATTTTGGGCCATGAATTGATCGAGGGCTCTCAATCAGGTTGAGGAGTAGGGGAGTATGGGCCGTAGGGATTTACAGGGCCGTTTGGGTGGTCAAACTGGAGAAACAGCGCGAACAGACTATTTTTTAGCCAAATTGATGTGTAATAGCCCACGATTCTGAGGTTGGCCGGAGGCCCGAACATGTTTTGGGCCAAAAATCTATTGGGGGCTCGTAGGCAGGCTGAGTAGCGGGGGAGTGTAGGCCCCCGGGGTCGGTGAGACCGTTTGGGTGGTCAAACGGGTGAAACAACGCAAAGAGGTCGTTTTTGAGCCAAATCAGTATAATATAGCCCACGATTTCTGGGGTGGGATCGGATGTATTTTAGGCCAAAAATTAATTGGGGTCTCCCAGACAGGCTGAGGAGTGAGCGAGTGTGAGTCGTTGGGGTAGTTTGGGTGGTCAAACGAGCAAACCGACATGAATGGGCCGTTTTCGAGCCAAATCAATATGCTATTAGACCACAGTTTGAGAGTTGGACCGAGGATCTGGCATGTTTTGGCTCCAAAATTGATCGGATGGGCTCACTGCATGCATAAAATATTGAAAAGTGTGCAACTTATATAGATATTATGTATTAAAATATCATGTAGATCCCTACAAGAAGAAGAGATAAAAATGAAAGTTTGCCTATAGTTTAGTCACCTGTAAGCATAGTACATCAAATTTTTCTCTATTAGCAAGCTGTTGTATGCAAAGTTTCTTTAATTTTAATATTATAGGTCAATCTACATTTACAATTAATTTTAATATTATAGGGCAATCTACATTTACAATTAATTTTAATCTTCATTTGAAAAAAGGTTTTTCCATATCGAAACATATATCTTAAATTCGAGCTTTGATGATGGAAATTTTGTCGATGGAAATCGCTTGCACTTAAAAGGGCCTACATGACAGGCGTTAGTCATGTCAATAGTAGCTAAATACTAGATGGTTAAATTAATAAAGTTAATAGAAAAAAAAGGATTATATTAGATGACTAACCTAGCTTTTGATGTTATTGTCTTGACATATCGTGCCTTAATTGGAAAGGGAAGAGCTGGTAAACAAAATAAAACGGCTCTGTATTTGCAGTGGCGGATTCAGAATTTATAGATTGTGGGTGCTTAAAAAATTTAAAAACTGAAAAAAAAATAAAAATTTACCTAAATGAGGTTTGAACTCGGGAATCGATCTGTTCCCGTGGAGAACCATAGAGGCAACTTAAATGCCAATGCACCCAATAAACTTTTTGTTTTAGTGGGTCCTTTTATACATTATATGTATGTTTTCGTATATTTTCTATGTAATTTTATCTATTATCCGTCTAGTTAAATAGATATCGAAGCACCTCAAAAATGAATATAGGTCCGTCCCTGTCTATTTGACAATAAAAATATGTAAATACTTAGGAACGTCGTTAGGGATACAATGGTGGTTAGATGGGCATATTATTTGTCTTAGTATTGATGCTTCTCTTTTCTTTGTATTTTTATTTAAACTTTTGTCACTCTTATAATATTTTAAATTTTGTTTTTTTTTTTTACATTTTTTTTAAAGTCAAAATCAACCAAAAACAATTTTTTATTTACACAATAAAAAGATATTTGGGAATCTATTCTCTCAAAACCCACATCGTGAGATCACCATGCATGTTATTGTTAAGTGAAAATTAATGAAATATGTAAAAATGGAATGAACTTATTGATTTCAACTATATTTTCATTAGTCTTTTGGAAAATTTGTAAAATGAACAATGTATTATAAAGAATTGATTTTCTGATACATAGACAGTTTTTAAGTTAATTTATTTATATTAGTACAAGGTTACTCAATAATCATTAACTACTAGGAATAGTACTTTAAATACACAGGTTGAAATGGGAGTGTAGAGTGAGCTGAAACAACTCAGAACAAAAAAATATTTAAATAATGAAAAAAAAATCATGCAAGCCGTTGGGTCCTAGGCGACTTGCAAGTCGTTGGACCCACAACGTTTTGTCCCCTTTGGTTTCTTTCCAAATCAAGTGCCCCCTTTGAAATTTTTTGATAAAAAAAAAGAGCTCTTTTGACTCCGGATCGAACTCAAAGAAAGCGCTTAGTATTTTGTTTGCGTCTTTACTAAAATTTGAACGCGACAACTTAATTCTCAACTTATTTTACTAACCACTAAGCTGCATCCTTAAGTTCGGTCTTACCGTACATTTCTGATAGAAGTTATTTCTTACGTACGACTTAAATCCCTGATCTTCTAGTTAAATCTTTTATGTTGCATCCATCTTTGTTAGTTTGTCAAATTTTGACTAAATACGAAGTTGATGATAAAAAAAATTTCAATCTTATATAGATTATTATTATATTCAGATAAAAAAAGGGCAGCACGGTACACTAAAGCTACCGCTATGCGCGGTGTCCGGGGAAGGGCCCCACCACAAGGGTGTATCGTACGCAGCTTTACCTTGCATTTCTGTCAGAGGCTGTTTCCAAGGCTTGAAGACATGACCTCCTGGTCACATGACAACAACTTTACCAGTTACTCCAAGGCTCCCCTTCAATATTTTTATATCCAAATATTTTTTAATTTTATGATCTTAAATATATCACATAGAAAGTTGAAATGTCAAAATCACAAGGTTTGTCTCATGAAAATTAGGCTGAAAGGGGTTGACAACATGTTATTTTGGTGTAATGGATACAGAAATTCCTTATTAAATAAACAGAAAAAGCTCAAAAATACCCCTCGTTAGATTTTTGGCTCAAAATACCCCTTCGTTAAATATTTGGCTCAAAAATACTCCCCCCCCCCCCAACGGAATTCGGAAAAGGATCAAAAATACCCCTGAACTATCTGAAATGGAACAAAAATATTCCTCGTTAGTTTTTTGGCTCAAAAATACCCCTCTATTAAATATTATTAGTTAAATATTATTAAAAAAATATATAAAAAATAAAAATAAAAAACTGATTAATAAAAAAATATAAAATTTTAAAAAAATGAAAATAAAATATGTCATTAAGGATGTAAATTATTATAAAAAATCATTTAAAAAATAAAAAACTGTTTATTAAAAAGAAATTATAAAAGAATTTTAAAAATGAAAATAAAAAATGGCATTGAGGATCCAAATTATTAAAAAATAATTATAAAATTATTAAAACATAAAAATAACAAAGTGATTATTAAAAAGAAATTATAAAATTTTAAAAAATAAAATAAAAAATTGCATTGAGTATCTAAATTATTGAAACATAATTATAAATTTATTTTAAAAAAATAAAATAAAAAACTGATTATTAAAAATAAATTATAAAATTTTTTAAAAAAATGAATAGCCAGTTTCTAATTTTTTAAAAAGTGAACTAGCACTTCAAAAACAGATTTTCGACCACTTTCGTAGAGCAATAAATAATAACTCTTTTTTTCCATCTCAAATTATGTAGCGTAATTTTTAAAAATATTTATCTTAAATTATTTATCAATTTGTATTCTTAAAAAAAGAGCAACTCGTATGCAACTTTACCTTATATTTCTACCACTATAGTACCCCTTATATACAGGGTTCGAAAACGGGCACCACCACTATAGTGCCAGTAATGTATAGGCCAGGTCTCGGGAAGGGCCCCACCACAAGGATGTACTGTATGCCGCCTTAACTTATTTTTCTGTCCCCCACCACAAGGATTTACCTTATATTTCTGCCACTAAAGTGCCCGTTATATACAGGGTTCGGAGAAGGGCTCCACTACTAAAGTGTCTGTTTTGTACAGGGTCTCGGGAAGGGCCCTACCACAATGATTTAATGTATGCAGCCTTACCTTATATTTCTGCCCCCACCACAAGGATTTACCTTATATTTCTGCCACTAAAGTGCCCGGGTTCGGAGAAGGGCTCCACCACTAAAGTGCCCATTATGGACAGAGTTTCGAGAAGGGTCCCACCACAAACAATGTACTGTATGCAGCCTTACCTTATATTTCTGTCCCCCACCACAAAGATGTACTGTGTGCAACCTTACGTTATATTTCTGTCACATATTTCTATCAGAGTTGGTTTCCAAGGCTTGAAACTGTGACCTCCCGATCACATGACAACAACTTTACCAGTTACTCCAAGGTTGTCCTTCGTCAATTTAGATTATTAAGATACGTAATTATCCTTTTTCTATATAGTGATTTTTTTGAAGACTATTTATACACTTTATTATAATAAGATGATGACATATTAAAGGTTTCAATCGAGAGAAATTGTTCTTTAAGAAATAAATAAGCATGCACTTTTAAGACATAATTAATACATATCCCTATGAGATAAAAAAAAGGTTATTTCTGATAGATTCTCATCAACAACCCACTTCTTTTATCCGAACTTGGAATCGACAAGTTTATAGAAAATAATTTGAAAATTACATAGCAAGTTGCATTTCTTTTTTTTTTTTTTTCAGATGGAACTTTATTACTACTTTGATTTACTCATATTGACTTGACACATTACTTAATTAAAAAATTAAAATTTTAGTTAGAAATACTCCATATCTTTTACTAAACTAATCCTACTAATGTTGCTTAAAACTCTAAATTTGCCTTAGCTAGATAGATACGAGATATTTCTCTTTTTGTTCCTTTTTATTTACTCTCTTCATTTAAAAAATAATGACTCCTACTTTAATTTTACCTTTCCACGTGAAATATTTAAAACCACAAAGTTAAATAATATTTTCAAACATTTAACATAACATTAATTTAAAACTACAAAGTCTTTTATATTTTATTGAAGTCAAAATCACTGTCAGTAGTAGACTAGTAGTGCTCTCCTCTTCTCCTCTGTGGAGCATCCACAATCAGTTTCTGTTTCTTTCTTTTTATTTTCTCTATTAGTGAAGGTGGTAGGTCAAATTTCTGGGATTTTATTAAAACTTTTGTCACTCTTATAATATTTTAAATTTACTTTTTTTACACTTTTTTTCAACTTTTTTTTTCATTAGTTTTTTGGAAAATTGGTAAAATGAACAACGTATTATAAAGAATTGATTTTCTGATACATAAACAGTTTTTAAGTTAATTTATTTATCTTAGTACAAGGTTACTCAATAATCATTAATTACTAAGAATAGTACTTTAAATGCACATGTTGAAACGGTCGTGTGGAGAGAGCTGAAACAACTCAGAACAAAAAACTGTTTAGATAATGAAAAAAAGTCACGCAAGTCACTGGGCCCTAGGCGACTTGCAAGTCGCTGGACCCACAACGTTTTGTCCCCTTTTGTTTTCTTTCCAAATCAAGTGACCCCTTTGAAATTTTTGGCCAAAAAAAGAACTCTTTTGACTCCAGACTCAAAAAAATCACTTAGCATTTTGTTTGCGTCTTTGTTAAAATTTGAACGCGACAACTTAATTCTCAACTTATTTCATTACCCACTAATAAGCCGCATCCTTAAGTTCGGTCTTACCCTACATTTCTGATAGAAGTTGTTCCCAACGTACGACTTAAATCACCGATCTTCTAGTTAAATCTTTTATATTCCATCCATTTTTGTTAATTAGTTTGTCCGATTTTGACTAAATACAAAGTTGATGATAATAAACTTTTGAATCTTATATAGATTATTATTATATCCAGACAAAAAAAAAAAAAAGCAGCCCGATGTACTAAAGCTACCGATATGCGTGGTGTCTGGGGAATGGCCCCACCATAAGGGTGTATCGTACGCAGCCTTACCTTGCATTTCTGTCAGAGGCTGTTTCCAAGGCTTGAACCCGTGACCTCCTAGTCACATGACAGCAACTTTACCAGTTACTCCAAGGCTCCTCTTCAATATTATTATATCCAAATATTTTTTAATTTTATGATGTTAAATATATCACCTAGAACTAGAAAGTTGAAATGACAAAAATCACAATTTAGGCTGAAAGGGGTTGACAACTTGTTATTTTGGTGTAATGGATACAGAAATTTCTTATTAAATAAATAAACCCTCTGCATGGTAAAGGGACAGACTTTTTTCATGCATGCAGTCTTTTAGGTTTCTATATTTTTTAAAACATTATTCTATCGGTAGTAAAAGTGAATTAACACTTCAAAAACAGATTTTCTTTCAGGAAAAGTAAAAGTAATTATGGTAATAAAAAATTTATTTTTATTTTTCTTCTAATAAAAAATAAAACTTAAACATAGTAAGAAAATCAGGACAAATAAAACCTACACATATACTTCTATTTTTATGCATGTATTTGCCATTTACACGACACATATGACACATTATTTAATTAAAAAAGATTACTATTTATAGATATTCAAAATCTTTCCTCTAAGAAAGAGGTTAGCCAAATATGGAAAAGAATTATATTTTTTCTATAAGGAAAAGTAAAAGTAATTATTATGGTAACTTTTATAATTTTTTTGGGATCTTTCTACTACACCCGCAGCCTTAAATATATTTCTCTTTTCTCCGTGTAGTGTAGCTAAGTGAAGGTGGTAGCTCAAATTTTTGAAATCTTCTACTACACCTACAGGTACTCTTTTCATCCTAGCTAGTAGTTCAAAGGGTTTATTTCGAATTTTGACCTTCTTTTTTTTTTTTTCTTTTTTATTATTATTATTGTTAGATCACTACTTCTACATTGGGTATATTGTTGTTGTTGTTGTTTCATATATCGTTAGAATCAGGTGAAGATGTGAATCACCTTCTTCTACATTATTAGATAACTTTTTGCTTATGGTGGGAAGTTCAAACACTATGAAAATAATAAACAATGGTTAATTAGTTGGACATTTAGAAGTTTTGGGTACTCCAAATCCCTCTTTTCTTTCTTTTCTCGCGTAGTGTAGGTAACTAAACAAAAACTTATGTTTTTATTTGTAGATAATATTACTGAGTGATTTCTTTTCTCGTGTAGATAGCTTAACAAAACTTTATGTTTTTATTGTTAGATATTACCGTGAGTGAGTGAGTGAAAAAGGTGGTAGCTGGTTTTTGAGATTTCGTACTACGCAGGATCCAGGATTTAGGGCTTGTGGGTGATCGTGAGGTTCGGACACAAATATTGACCTTCAAAGCTTTAAGGTTACGCTTGAAAACCAAAACACTCAGCTATCTTTTTTATTTTCTTGGTGCTTTTTGAAGCTTATACTAATACCCACCCCCTGCTTATGAGAGAGTGGATAAAAACTTTATATACTTAAGTAGCCATTGTCCATGAAACCCCCCAAAATCACTTCATTGTGTTTAGACATAGTTTTTGCAATTAATATTAAGAATTTAAATGTACTTTTGACCAAAAAAAATTAGAATATGGAATGTAATTTAAATAGCGTTATTTTATGAAAATAAAAAAAGTTAGGATTTTTATGAGGAAAAAACAAAAAAAGTGAAAAATTTTAAAACAAGGTTTTGGTTATTTTGTATTTGAAATTTTCATGATCAAACACTATTCTTCAAAGAAGCAAATTTGTTAGTTTATAAATGTTTTCTATGACTATTTTTCTACCTATACATTGTGGATGCTATTGTGTTATTGTATGAGAAGACTGGACTTCTATAGTTCTATTTATATGGAAAAGAATTATATTTTTTCTTTTAGGAAAAGTAAAAGTAATTATGGTAATTTTTATTTTCCTTCTAATAATAAATTTACTTTTATTTTCCTTCAAATAAAAAATTAAACTTAAACATAGTAAGAAAATCAGGCCAAATAAAACCTACACATATACTTCTATTGTTATGCATGTATTTTCTATTTACAGGACACATATGACAAATTTAAATAGCTCGAGGTCAAAACACACTTAAACTATACCAAATGTTTATTGAAACATATTTTAATTAGCTATCGGTTGTTATTTTTTCAACCTAAACTGGTGATTCTTAGGTAGGAAAAATATATAGTTCAGGTGTATTTCGATAAATATTGATAGTCTAGATACCGTATTTTTTTTTCCTGAAAAGTACTTTTAGAATTTTTTTTAGGTTGTTAGCTCTATAAGCATGCTACTAAGTGTGGTACTACGCCGAGAATGTTATGGGGTGTTACAACTTTGTGATAGTCTTGTTTCTGCTATTATTTGTCATTTTGTTATTATCTATTATTTTTTGTTCTTATATTATGTTTTGTTATAGACTATTTTTGTTATGAGCCGGGATTTATTGAAAAAAACCTCTCTACCTCATCTGTGAAGTGGTGATACGAACTAAGTACACTTTACCGGTTTACCCTCTTCCTAGACCCCACTTTGTGGGAATATACTAAGTATGTCATTGTTGTAAAAACAACACAAAAGTTAACATAAGTCAGAATAATAATTGCAATAGTCACTAATTGTATTTTGCAGCCATGGTTAAAACAACTAAGGAAATAGAATGCGTCGCAATGTGTGAAAGTTCAAAACTTGGGGAGAAGCCTTTCTTCCAAAAGGTAATGTATCATTTAACTTTCTTATTTTTGATCATTTTTAGTAGCAATGATCTACATTAAGTTCACTGTCCCTACATGAGACTAATCAGTATCAGTGTATTTCTCAAGGATCACACACAAGGAAAGTTAAAAAGGGATGTAACTATTCCAAGTCATAATAGAGAATATCTTGAGTACTTATTACATACTTAGGCGCTAAATATATTAAGAAATATAAAAGAGAAGATTCTAGTAGACTACTGTTATTGATGCTTTTGTCGGGAAACAATATTCCAGACGCAAGAATTAATAGGAATGATAATGAGTTTATTTTCTGAATTATTTTGTTAGTAGAATAGAACTTCCCTTAGTGGATTAGAACACTTGGTAATTTAGTTTTATAGGGATTTTTCTATTTCTAGATTGTTATGATTCTTTGCTACTGTAAACCTCTATGTAAGAGAGTTGACGTTATTAATAAAACAAGTTGGATTTTATCAGAGAATCGGAACTTTCTCAAACAAGTTCCCAGGTCTGCAGTTCCCTGAATGAACTGCAAAATTCAGCAATCATAGCTAAGTCACGAAACAAAAACAAGGGCTTAGACCATAACGTTAGGTCTGACTTCCAAGGGCTTAGACCATAACGTTAGGCCTGACTTCCAAGTTAGTTGTCCAGTGACTCGATCCAAAACTAGGGGCCATAACAATTTGGTATCAGTTTGATAGGATATACTTTAATACTTTGAAATTTACATAGTATGTAAACTTTTTACCTTGGATTCAAATGTTAAGACATTCCTGATTTTTCAGATTAGCTTTTCTTGGGTTGGAAAAAAGTGTCTTCTCCGCCCACAAAGTCAGAAAAAAACTAGTAAGTTTCATTTTTATTATTATATTATTATTACTATTAACATTGTTATTATATGTTTTGTTTAATTACTTTTGTTTCAGAGTATTGCTGGGCATATGCTTCCATTGGAGCCATGTCGGCAGCTGTATCCATTAAAATCAAAAAGGCTGTCGTCCCCTTATCGAAGCAGCATTTGACAGACTGCTTGTTCAAGTACTATCCGGATCCTAAGAAAGAGGCTGAATTGAAGGAAGGTGAGACGTACAGATGTAATTGTTCTAAGGCTTATAGGTTTGCTGTTGAACAGGGCATTGCAGAAGAAGAATCATATCCCTACGCTATGAGAAGAGGCGATTGCAAATGCACAGAAACAATGGTATGTATTTTTATTTTTTTTACTATTAGCTTCTGGATTCTGCTGCTCTTTGGTTACACAAGTATATCTCTTCCCATGAAACCCCGACCAACCAAACCACAGGCTTGAGTTACACCCTAGCATTCCATGTGATTGTCCTGATCATTGTAACATTTAAGACTGGGATCTACTGAGAGGTCTGCCAGAGTTGACAGATGTGGTAGAAGTAGCAATTTTGCTGGTCTTTGACACCTTTTTCTTGCTTCTAGGTGACAGACCTACTGAACAGAAACTTGTTGATCTTCTTCTTGTATTTCACTGTTAAAAGAAGAGCCAAATGTTTTGATCAAATGTTCACTTGATTTCCTCCTCTTCATCTTCATGAATAGGCATTTTATCTTTATTGAAATGCAATCCTAAGTGTAGATAGGATTGGACGTAGTATGCTAAGGTGGGTTGCAGTATTCATTTCGATCTAAAGTGAATAGGCATTTTAGCATCAAGCACCCATGTTGCATTTACAGGAATAGGACAAGTAATATTCTGATTGTCCTTTGCCTTTGCTAGTGTCCTTGGTTGGTAAATTCTTGGTTTGAGTATTTTGTGAGTCAAGAGGTTGAGTGCCTCGAAGTGGGGGTCGAAATTGGAAGAGGATTTAGGAGTCCACGGTAATGATTTTATTTGCTTTTTATGTAGAAAAAGGTGAAGATTGCTGGATATCAATGCATTGATATTCGTAGACTGTCTAAAGGCCAAATCGAAGAGCACATAAAAAGACAGCCAGTCACATGCTCAATTAGGTCTTATAAAAGCCTTAAGAATCACGTCGGACAGGTTTGAATTAATTTATTCTATCAAATTTTTAAAATAATTGAATGTTACTTGTTGTTTATGTTTACCAACGTTGTGTAAATCAGAGCGTCTATATGGGACCGACTGTGAAAGAAATTGAAGATAGGAGGGCAAGTCTAGCCAGAGGCGAGAAAGACAGTACGCACAGCATGCTTATCGTGGGCTTTGGCACGGATGAAGATGGACAAGATTATTATCTTGTCCAGAACAGCTGGGGGGAAGGATGGGGATACCATGGCTATGGTAAAATAAAGTGTTCGTTGTTGTATAATCTACGCTATCCAATTGCTTTTTGACTATGAGGAACATCATTGAGGAACATCAAAAGAAACTGTCCATAAGCTTTTCGTTTATTGTTTTATTTCTGCATAAGAATGTTCTCTTCTTCTTTTTTTTTCCTGCATTATTGTTCCAAATACTATCATGTAGTGACAGTCCCTATTGGAGAAATAAAAGTGACAGCTTTCCTCTAACTGCCTCTTCTTTTTCCATTCAGATGCTTTCTGTGATACATAATTTATTTTCAAATCTGACTTGCTAGCTAGATTTATTTTTTTGCCTTCCCTGACCATTCCTCTTTGACATTCATGGCAGGAGATTAAAAACTAGAAATTATGAGCCACTTACACTGGTGGAATAATAATTCACAAAACTAAAATATGTATAAAAATCATGGCCAAAAGACCTTTGCATTTGTATAGTTGTTTTTAATAAAGACTAAGCTCGAATTTCGCATCGCGTAATTTTTCATCTTTTTTTCGGCCCACAGCACTCGGGACCCCGGTTCCACCCCCAAAACCGTAGGCTATAGCACACTGATTTGATTCGAAAATGCCCCGTTTGTACTGTTTCGCACGTTGACCACCCAAATGGACACAAAAGTCAAAACGGACCACACTAGGATGCTTCCCAGCCTCTCTGGCATGCCCATGTCAATTTTCAGCCCATATCACTCCCGGACCCAGGTGCACCCCAAAATCGTGGACTATAGCACACCGATTTGGCCCAAAAAATACCCTATTTGCACCGTTTCGCCCGTTTGACCACTCAAATTGCCATGAAACCAAAACGGAATACAATTTCCAGAAGTTTGGCAGCAAAATTTAGTCATGTTGATTAGGCATCGAAAAGTGAGTAGGCATCGTGTAATTTTGCAGTGACACATTCAAACTACTTGTTTCACCCAATGGGGTTGGCATAGTGCAGCCTCTATTTCAAATGAAAGCAATGTTGTCCAAAAACAATATTGGAAGCGCTTAAAGGAAAAGCGTAAGAGCTTAAGTGAGCAACGTTGTGAGTTTGCTTATTTAGATTCCATTAATATTGATACCGTGATCTTCGAAGATGGTGTCACTGGTTCAACAATGCCCTTGGCTGAATTGTCACATAAAATAAAAATTATTTCATTAATATTTCATCCAACTTGCTTCTTTACGTGATATTAACTTCGTTTTTTTAGTTGGGTCTTAGGACATTTCCAGTTGGTGATATAAGATTGTATTACAAGCCGAATCCATCCAATGTAATGAAGAGTTCTCATCTCTCACTTGATAGTGTCAAGGGTCAAGCTATAAATGAGGGTCTATTGACAAAGCTTACACTCCATCCTTCAGAAATGTTGAACTTTCCCAACCTATTTTAACTAATGATGCGAAGGCCGGAGCAAATCAGATTAGATGTTCAATGTCTCCAAGGATTTGGTCAGACATTCACAACATGTTGCTCGAATTTTGAATCACAACATGCTATTTCGACCTTTAAATCTTCTTATGTTTCTGGAATGTGTCATACCTTGTGTGAATATATCACACAATTCTTTGCCGAGTCCTCAAAAAGCCTCAAAAGTTGATAGAGAAAGGTGTTGCTCTGATTCTTAAGGGCTTTGGGAGGTCAACATCCTCGACCTTTCTTCTTTGGAGGTCCTACTTGAAGATTTTTTCAAGAAGCATGTAAATTACGATGCCGCGAGGTTGTCTTCCTCTCAACTAGAGATTCTTATTGAGAGTTGCTTTCTGCTGCGCAACAACGCCTCCATACTGCACACATGGAAAAACTCTAGCCGGACAAGCATCTGGGAGATCTTCAAAAAGTCCTTACAAGATTTGAAAAAGAGCTAGAGGCCTGGACTTCTAAGAAGAAAATGACCATAGCACTTATTGAGGAACATCAAAAGAAACTGTCCTAAAATCAAGAGAGTATCACCAACATTTAGGGGTGTTCATGGGTCGGTTTGGATCGGTTGGTGGTTAAAACCATAACCAAAACCAATTTAGTCGGTTTTTGAATTTCTAAAACCAAACCAAACCAAAAGAAAAAAATAACCGTCGGTTTGGTTTGGTTTTTCTATTTTTTTGGTTATTGACTAGCCTACTACTCTATTAATATCTGCGAGGTCAATTTTCTCTTCTTCCCAAATTACTAAATAAAACAGCAAAAATATATTCACTTGACAAGAACTGCCAATGTAAAGCACAAAAGAGCCCTAGAAGTCAGTATCGAAGCTCAAGAAGTATGCAGATTACTACAGGTTCACACTCCGTCTGCTGAATAGTCTTATGGTACATCACATCTACAGAGAACAAAAACAGCCAGAAGATCTACTGGCGATGCTGGCAACCAGATAGCTTAACAACAACGACACTTCAATGTATATTTTGTGTGCGGATAGAAATGGAGTTTTGTCCACTAGACTGGTTAATGCTAGTGCAGCATACTCATCTTTAATGTATAATATTAATTGTAATGTGTCGTCTAATGTACATAGTGTATGATTAGAAAAGAATCCATGATCAAATAGGCTATGAAAATGTCCAATTTGCAGATCGTACCAAACTGACATAACTTCACAGAATATCGTCTATGGTCCTGACCCCATTTTTGTACCATTTATGTGAAATGTTTTTAGCCCGTAAATCATTAATACTGAAACAAATTCAACATTGTATACTTTAAAGCTGCACAATTGTAATCCATTTGAAGGTTAGACACCAATATTCCTCCGTTTTTTTTGTAGTTGGTTCTTGGGAACGTATCCAGTGATGTATTTGAAGATTATATTACAAGCCCAAATCCCACCAATGTGATGAAAAGAGTTCTCACCTCTCGCTACAGATGTGGGTCCATCGACAAAGCTGATGGTCCCTCCTTTAGAAAATGTTGAACGTTCCCAACCTTTGTTAACTACTGAGGTGGAGGCCGGAGCAAATCAGATTAGATGCTGAAACGTCTCCAAGGCTTTGGTCCGACCTTTGCAGCATGTTGCCTCAAATTTTGAACCACAACTGGCAATTTTGACTTTCAAATCTTTTTCTGTTTCTGGAATTTGGCATACCTTGTGTCAATGTATTACACAATTCTCTGCCGAGTCCTCGGGAAGTTAGAGAAGGGGTTGATCTGATTCTTAAAGGGCTTCGGGAGGTCAACATTATCGGGCTTTAATTTCTTCTTTGGAGGTTGTGGTTGAAGATTTTTTCAAGAAGCATGTAGATTACGATGCCACGAGGTTGTCTACCTCTCAGAAGATAACTAGAGATTCTTATCAAGAATTTCTTTCGGCTGCACACCAGCACCTTCATATTGTGAGCGAGAGGAAAAATCAAGGTGGACAAGTATCTGGGAGAGCTTCAAAAAGTTGTTGCAAGAGCTGAAATGGAGCAAGATGCCTGGACTTCTCTGTAGAAAAAGACCATAGTACTTGTTGAGGAGCATCAAAAGAAATTGCCTGAAAATCAAGTGATGTCGGAAACAGAAACAAAAGAACTTAGCTAAGCTAAAGGAGGACGCTGAGACTAGTCGCCACCAAATCCTTAGCCATAAGCTTTTTGTTGCGGAATGGGTATTAGAGTTGTAAAGATTAAAGAAGTCATAGGAAAAAGGAGGGAAAACGGTTACTGTTACATTGTCCAAAAGTTAGTTACTATGGTGATTAGTTAGTCAGGTTAACTGTAATACTGATGTATCATCAGGTACCTCTATTGTAATTTCTTTCTGTCACACCCCTTTTTTAACCGCGTACTCTAAAAAATATTGGAATATTTTTAAAGTTCGAAAGGGTTTTATTTTAGTGACAAGAAATGAAAGTTTGTTTCAAAAAGGGATTATTTGCATTTTTATTCAGAGTCGCCACTTGGCATAGTCCGGTGTGCCAAGTCACCTAAAAAATCCTTTTTCGAAACCAATTGACTCTTAAACCGGTTTGCGCACAGAGATTCCGGCTAAGGAATTCTGTTGACCGAGGGGAAGGTGTTAGGCACCCCTCGATCCCGTGGTTCGACCACGGTCGCTTGACGGAGTGTATCGACTATTTTTGGCATTATGAAGGGTATAAACCACAAAAATGAAGCACGCAAAACAATCAAACGAAACAAACCGAAATGTAAATCCAGTCCAATTATTACAACCCGAAAAAAAAAGAAAAGAACTAAAAATAAACCTACGCTAAATCTAAACTAATGCTTTACCCGATGCCTCGGGCCTTCATCGCAGACGTCCTCCGGGTACAAGGTACTTCGGGGCATTCCCCGGATAAATCAATACAAATCCTTCGGGGCATTCCCCGGCCAAATGAGTACATTTAAAACTTTTCGTACAATAAAGTAAAAGTATCATTCAAGCACATATTCAAAACACTCCAACAAATTATTATTCCTAAATTTGCCTACCCGTCCTACGTTTGCCTATGCGTTCTCGACTAAAGACATAATTCCATCACATTCCCTTATATCGAATAGAACAAAGACAACAAACCAACATTAATCTACGTTCAACTTTTATCAATTCCTCCATTGCTTCCCTAAATCCCCTTATCCATCCATTAAAACATGATCAACTTCAATCTTCAAACCACCAAAATCGATACACCAAACATCATGATCAAAACAATCAATATCAACAAAGTCCAACAAAATATAATCAACAAGCATAATCACAACCAATTCAATATAACAAAATAAACAAAAGAGAGCGGGTTAAAGAAATGGACCTCACTGACACTTGCTTTTGTCGATAATAAAGAAATCCGAAGACCAAAACTCGATCGGAGAACCTCACGACGAACAACCAACTCGGTATTAAAATAATAACCGGACAGCTCCAAAACCCGCGAATAAAAACTTTACTATACGAAACCCAACCGAGAATGAAAACACAATTCGATAAAGACGATTCGAGATCTACTATCGACGACGAAACATGACATAGTCGAAACCAAAATTAACCAACAAACAGCAGAAAACCAAAAGCCAACGTAGATCAGGCTCCGGGGATCTCCGGTGACGGAGAGACGGCGGCACTGGCCTGTTTCGACGACGGCGGCGGCGGTTCGTTTCAACGACGGCGGCGGCGGTTCGCTGGCTGCTTCGCCGGAACTGGGTTAAATGCTAGCGGCCGGATCTGGTCTGGTCGGGGGACGCTGAAAACGGCGTCGGAGATCTGGTGACGAGCCGGTCGGAGCTGGCCGATGCGCTGCCGCTGTAGGAGCTGGTCGGATCTGGCCGTGTCCGATCGGCGAACGGAGGGAAGTTCGGCGGATGGTAGCTTTGTCGGAGAGAGGAGAGAGATCGGGAGTAGGAACAGTGTTATCGTCACCGTCGTTGGTCAGACGATGGCGTCGCCGGCCGGCGGCGAAATGGCGGCGAACGGAGGTTAGAGAGAGGAAGAGAGGGAGTAGAGTTTAGAGAGAGAGCAAAATCTCATTTTTTTTTTCTTTGGATTTGTTCTTGCTTTTTTCCCCTCTTTTTTTGGTGTAGGTCTAGGTATATATATATTTTTGAGCTTTCTTTTGGGACAAGAAAAGAGTGGGGGGTGGGGTGGGGTATAGGTTGTTGGAGTAGAAACAATTTGTTTGTTAGGAATTTTTTTTTGTTATTTATTTCTTGTATTTTGTGGAGGGGTAATTACACGGGGTAGGGTACACAGTAGGATAACATGGAATGGGTAGAGTAAAAAAAAATGGAACTTTAAGAGGACGAAATCACGTGTCTACATCATGCCCCCTTTGACTGTAAACACGCAGTGTTTTCAGACAAAGAAGTAGACAACGAGACAACATTTTGTCCCGACCATTATTCAAAAGAAGAAACTGAAGAAGGAAGGACTATCGGGTTTTGAATTAGGACAGCCTACCCAACCAAGTTACGAGAGGATCGAGTGACAAGCATCTCAACTTTTGGACGGCGGTGGACTATACCGAGCTGGGGAGTCGAGTGAGGTTCCATCGAGGTTCCGGTCCGCGGCTCTGTTATTACATCAAAAATAAAAATCAAAAGCTGAAACATAAAGGAAATTACAAAACCTATCTAAACAACTTCTGTTGATTCTTGACTCGACTTTCATCATCCTGTTCTCCAGGAGTCCCATTTTTCAGGAGGGTCCTGGACAGAAAGTAAAGTCCCATTTTCCAGGAGGGTCCTGAACAGAAAGTAAAGTCCCATTTTTCAGGAGGGTCCTGAACAGAAAGTAAAGTCCCATTTTTCAGGAGGGTCCTGGACAGAAAGTAAAGTCCCATTTTCCAGGAGGGTCCTGAACAGAAAGTAAAGTCCCATTTTTCAGGAGGGTCCTGAACAGACAGTAAAGTCCCATTTTTCAGGAGGGTCCTGAACAGAAAGTAAAGTCCCATTTTTTCAGGAGGGTCCTGAACAGAAAGTAAAGTCCCATTTTTCAGGAGGGTCCTGAACAGAAAGTAAAGTCCCATTTTTCAGGAGGGTCCTGAACAGAAAGTAAAGTCCCATTTTTCAGGAGGGTCCTGAACAGAAAGTAAAGTCCCATTTTTCAGGAGGGTCCTGAACAGAAACTAAAGTCCCATTTTTCAGGAGGGTCCTGAACAGAAAGTAAAGTCCCATTTTTCAGGAGGGTCCTGAACAGAAAATAAAGTCCCATTTTTCAGGAGGGTCCTGAACAGAAAGTAAAGTCCCATTTTTCAGGAGGGTCCTGAACAGAAAATAAAGTCCCATTTTTCAGGAGGGTCCTGAACAGAAAGTAAAGTCCCATTTTCAGGAGGGTCCTGAACAGAAAGTAAAGTCCCATTTTTCAGGAGGGTCCTGGACAGAAAGTAAAGTCCCATTTTCCAGGAGGGTCCTGAACAGAAAGTAAAGTCCCATTTTTCAGGAGGGTCCTGAACAGAAAGTAAAGTCCCATTTTTCAGGAGGGTCCTGAACAGAAAGTAAAGTCCCATTTTTCAGGAGGGTCCTGAACAGAAAGTAAAGTCCCATTTTTCAGGAGGGTCCTGAACAGAAAGTAAAGTCTCATTTTTCAGGAGGGTCCTGAACAGAAAGTAAAGTCCCATTTTTCAGGAGGGTCCTGAACAGAAAGTAAAGTCCAATTTTTCAGGAGGGTCCTGAACAGAAAGTAAAGTCCCATTTTTCAGGAGGGTCCTGAACAGAAAATAAAGTCCCATTTTTCAGGAGGGTCCTGAACAGAAAGTAAAGTCCCATTTTTCAGGAGGGTCCTGAACAGAAAATAAAGTCCCATTTTTCAGGAGGGTCCTGAACAGAAAATAAAGTCCCATTTTTCAGGAGGGTCCTGAACAGAAAGTAAAGTCCCATTTTTCAGGAGGGTCCTGAACAGAAAGTAAAGTCCCATTTTTCAGGAGGGTCCTGGACAGAAAGTAAAGTCCCATTTTCCAGGAGGGTCCTGAACAGAAAGTAAAGTCCCATTTTTCAGGAGGGTCCTGAACAGAAAGTAAAGTCCCATTTTTCAGGAGGGTCCTGAACAGAAAGTAAAGTCCCACGGATGTGCATTTCCAATGGTATCTGAATCAAGTGAAAAAAAATGAATTTGCCCCTGTTTCAACAAAGAAAATTTGTCAGTTAAAAACTTAGTGGTGGCTTGCAGTCCTTGGCTTTTCAGGCATCTGCCCCAGCACTTGTTCCTTTCAACCTTGCTTCCAAATCGCTGACACCTGTCCTGTCTTGTCGCATCATTGACCCGGACCCTTATTGAGGGGAAGTGATTTCTGACTCGAACAATGGGTTTCTATTTTACCATGCCCCTGAGGTGCACTCTTTTCCCTAATCTGAATATTCTCTATGAATCCAGTAACCTGTTGGTTGATATACTTCCTTTGCTTGTTGAATTACGGTCCTATTTCTCCCTGTGTTGTTCCTTGGCTTTTCCTCACATAATTGGAAAGACTGGTAGTAAATTTTGAAATCCTTTCTCACTTGTTTTGACACAGACTTGACTTAAAATGTAAAGAAAATGATGAGGACTTTTATTTTTTGACAAATGACATAAAAAGACAAAAAGCATGAATATGTAAATGAAAGAAAAGGGCAATGTCCCATATTCAAAAAGAAAACTTATCTGAACACGACAACCAACTCCAGTGAGCATGACATGCATTTTGGATTGAGCTGCCTGATCTTCCTATCCAAACTCCCCCTTTGTTGTTGAGTTCGCACCTTTGCCTCTGAGCCGCTTCTTCAAATCCATCGGACTCATATATCACATTTGATTGATGACATCTTAAAATATTTTTTTTTTTTTTTTTTGCCAACAAATCTTTTTCTTCTCACTTTTTGCTTTTCTCTTGAACTCTCCATTGCCTTACGGTGCCCGTGAGGGTCTTCACCAATAAGACTCTCTCATTTTTTATTTTCTCTCAACTCTCCATCGCCTTATGGTGCCCGGGAGGGTTTTCACCAATAAGACTCTCTCATTTTTATTTTCTCTCAGCTCTCCATCGCCTTATGGTGCCCGGGAGGGTTTTCACCAATAAGACTCTCTCATTTTCATTTTCCTTTCCTGATTTCTTGTGCTGAGGGAGACAAGTGGTACCTCACAACGTATCATCATGTGCATTGCATGCTTAGCCTTAACATTATCAAAAATTGATCTGAAGGACTTTCTTTGGTTGTAACTTGGCTTTTGGTTAAGGTTAGAAAAAAAATGGTAAGAGGCTCAAACGATTCTTGAAGTGAGGGTGGGACTTACAACTTTTGGAATCGACTTAAACAACACATCAACTCATGCCCCAGTTTTGTTGACTGGGTGAATCTTAAAATTTAATTTGGTTGGACCGAGCCCGAAATAGGGCAGCCTACGTATCTCACCCCCGAGAGAGGAGAATCAGGTCGCACGTAGTTCCATCGGCTTTGTTCTTTGTTTTGATTTGATTTCGATTTGATTTTTTTTTCTTTTTCTTTTAATTTTTCTTCTCTTTTTTTTTTTTATTTTCGAACTCTTTCTTTTGTTCTTATTTCCTTGACATTTATCTTTACTCTATTTTGATTCCAAAAGAGGGGTATGAAAGAAAATGAAACGAAGCTCAAATGGGTAAACAAAGGATGACACAATGTTTGGATAGAAGAATAAAACGCCTTCATCATCTCAATCTTCAAGAATGCAAGTACTAAACATGCAATAAACTCAACAAAGGATCAAATATCATACATAGTATCTTTTGACCGCCTCAGCATTGATAGCCATTTCTGCCATTTTGCCTTCTATATCTGTCAAATATAAGGCTCCATTGGGCAACACTTTCTTCACAACAAAGGGCCCTTGCCAGTTAGGGGAGAACTTGCCTTTCGCTTCAACCTGGTGAGGAAGGATACGTCTCAATACCAACTGACCAACTTCAAAATTCCTGGGACGAACCTTTTTGTTATACGCTCGAGCCATCCTCCTCTGATACAACTGGCCATGACACACGGACGTTAGCCTTTTTTCCTCAATCAAATTCAAATATTCCAATCGGGTCTTTACCCATTCGTCATCATCAATCTCTGCTTCTATAATGACTCGGAGAGAGGGAATTTCAACTTCTGCAGGGATGACTGCTTCTGTCCCATATACCAATAAATATGGAGTTGCCCCTGTTGAAGTACGAACAGTGGTGCGATAACCCAGCAATGCAAATGGCAACTTTTCATGCCACTGTCTAGACCCTTGTACCATTTTTCGCAGTATCTTCTTTATGTTCTTATTAGCAGCTTCTACAGCACCATTGGCCTTTGGGCGATATGGGGTAGAATTTCGATGTGCGATCTTAAACTGTAGACATACCTCTTGCATCAAATGAATATTGAGATTGGCGGCATTGTCTGTAATGATCATCTTAGGAATTCCAAATCTACAAATGATATTGGCATGAACAAAATCTACCACGGCCTTCTTTGTCACTGACTTGAAAGTTACTGCTTCTACCCACTTTGTGAAGTAGTCAATGGCTACCAAGATGAATCTATGCCCGTTTGACGCCTTCGGCTCAATCGGTCCGATCACATCCATTCCCCATGCTACGAACGGCCATGGAGCGGCCATTGCATGCAACTCAACCGGAGGAGAACGTATCAGATCACCGTGTACCTGACATTGATGACACTTCCGGACAAATTGGATAGAATCCCTTTCCATGGTAAGCCAGTAATAACCTGCTCGAAGAATCTTCTTTGACAAGACATGACCATTCATGTGTGACCCACATACTCCAGAGTGTATTTCAACCATGATTGTCGAGGCTTCTTTTGCATCTACACACCTCAAAAGTCCGAGATCTGGGGTTCTCTTATACAAGATTCCCCCACTTAGGAAAAATCTACTAGCCAAACGCCTAATGGCCCTCCTTTGATCGTTGGTGGCATATGTTGGGTATTCTCCTGACTGAATGTACCGCCTGATATCCAAGAACCAAGGTTTTCCATCGAGCTCTTCTTCAACCACGTTACAATAAGCCTGCTGATCACGACTCTGTATATGCACTGGATCGATGTAGGCTTTGTCCGGATGTTGGAGCATTGAAGACAAAGTGGCTAAAGCATCAGCCATTTCATTACGACTCCTTGGAATATGCCTAAATTTCACTAACACAAACCGTTGACATAGCTCCAGCAAACATTGTCGATACGGGATGAGCTTCAAATCTCGCGTCTCCCAATCGCCTTGAATTTGATGGACGAGCAAATCTGAATCTCCTAACACCAATAATTCTTGGACTCCCATATCAACAGCTAACCTCAAACCAAGAATGCAGGCTTCATACTCTGCCATATTGTTAGTACAGTAGAATCGAAGTTGTGCTGTTATCGGGAAATGTTGTCCTGATTCAGAAATAAGAACCGCACCTATTCCAACTCCTTTCATATTGACAGCTCCATCGAAAAATAACCTCCAACCTGGATCAGCATCTATAACGACCTCATTGACATACGACACTTCTTCATCAGGAAAATATGTCTTTAATGGCTCATATTCTTCATCGATGGGATTTTCAGCAAGATGATCTGCCAAAGCTTGGGCTTTCATGGCGGTTCGAGTCACATATACAATGTCGAACTCGGTAAGTAATATCTGCCACTTTGCCAAACGACCTGTTGGCATAGGCTTCTGAAAGATATACTTCAAAGGATCCATGCGAGAGATGAGATAAGTAGTATAGGATGAGAGATAATGCTTCAACTTCTGCGCCACCCAAGTTAGGGCACAACACGTCCTTTCAAGAAGAGTATACCTGGCCTCATATGCGGTGAACTTCTTGCTAAGATAATAAATAGCCTGCTCCTTCTTGCCTGTGACATCATGTTGGCCCAGGACACAACCGAAAGAATTGTGCATGACTGATAAATATAAGATCAAAGGCCTATCAGGCTCTGGGGGTACCAACACGGGTGGATTTGACAGATATCTCTTAATTCGATCGAACGCTTCCTGACATTCTTCAGTCCATTTTACTGGAGCACTCTTTTTCAACAACTTGAATATGGGCTCACAAGTGGTCGTGAGTTGAGCAATAAACCTGCTAATGTAGTTCAGTCTACCGAGCAAACTCATTACCTCCGTTCTGTTCTTGGGCGGTGGCAAATCCTGAATGGCTTTGATTTTTGAGGGATCTAATTCAATTCCCCGACGGCTGACTACAAACCCCAACAGCTTTCCAGATGGAACTCCAAATACACATTTCGCCGGGTTGAGTTTGAGATTGTACCTGCGAAGCCTTTCAAAGAACTTTCTCAAATCTTTTACATGGTCGGCCTGACTTTTTGACTTAATAATCACATCATCCACGTAAACCTCAATCTCCTTATGCATCATGTCATGAAACATAGTGGTCATTGCTCTCATATATGTTGCTCCGGCATTCTTCAAACCGAATGGCATCACTCGATAACAATAAGTTCCCCATGGTGTGATAAAGGACGTCTTCTCCGCGTCTTCATCATCCATAATGATCTGATGATATCCGGCATAGCAATCCACAAAAGATGAAACCTCGTGTTTAGCGCAGTTGTCTAGCAAAATATGAATGTTGGGCAGTGGAAAATCATCTTTTGGACTTGCCCTGTTCAAATCGCGGTAATCAACACACACTCGAATTTTGCCATCTTTCTTTGGTACGGGAACAACATTGGATAACCACATAGGATAACGAGCCACTCGAATTACTTTGGCTTCAAGTTGTTTCATGATTTCCTCCTTGATTTTAATACTTACATCTGTTTTAAACTTCCTCAACTTCTGTTTGACAGGAGGGAGTGCGGGATCCGTTGGCAATTTGTGAGATACTAATTCAGTGCTTAAACCAGGCATATCATCATAAGACCATGCAAAAACATCCTTATAATCCATTAACGTTTGAATCATTTCATCTTTTAGCTGGGGCAAAATATGTACACTGATTTTAGTTTCCCTAACATCTTCTTGATCCCCTAGATTTATTGGCTCAGTCTCATTCAAGTTAGGATTCGGTTTGTCTTCAAATTGTTCCAACTCTTTGCTTATTTCTTCTAGTGCTTCTTTTCCATCATATTCCCCATCCTGCTCCATTACATCAGGATTATTTTGGATTTTAAGATCAGGCTGAAAATTTCGCATGCATGTCATGTCATTAGAATCAGCATAAAGAGAACTGTGTAAGAAAGAAAAACAAAAATATATTAGACACAAAATAAAAGGGACATTGCATTTCATTAAATAAAAGATAGAAGGGTTTAAACATAGACACCAACATAACATAAACAAACTAGAATCCGAATTACAATCCTGAAATAACTCGGATAAACAGAGAGAAAAACAAAATGAACTACCAAAACTCCCTCCTGATGGGGAGAGGAGTGACTTCCCAATTATTGAGCCGGAAAGCTGGACCTATGAATTGCACATCTGCCATACTGGTGCCTTCTCCTGCTTCAACCATATCAACTTCAATAAAAAGGTTCTGGAAGTCATCAACCAATTCAACTTCAGATTCCACATGTTCCGCGACATCGCTCTTAACAAATGACTCCCTGAGTAGTGGTATTGGGCGAGGGAGGGACCATATTTCCTTTTTCCTTCCCTTGGCTTTCTTCAGATCTTCAGCTGTAGGCTCAAATCCTAGACCAAACGTGCCCACGTTCTCACTCGGACATACGGGATGAACTATGCCGTGCAGAGACGCTCCCAAACCCTTTCCTGGCTCAAATCCATATTTCCACAGTTCACTCACCATCATGATAGAAGCAGAAGACAATTGCGGTCCCGGTACAGCCTGCCATTCAGGGACACGACTCACTGGCACTGTATCAAAAATTTGATAGACGAATGTCTCCTCTACGTTATTTGCTTCAATAAGGGACAAGGGAGAACCTTCGTAGGCTGAAAAATCTCCTTCACCATGAATAACTACTTCTTGCCTGTCATGCTCAAACTTAAGCATTTGGTGCAGCGTAGATGCAACCGCCTTGGCCTTGTGAATCCACGGCCTTCCTAATAACAGATTGTAAGAGGATTCTACGTTCAACACTTGAAGCTCTATGGCAAACTCAACAGGCCCTATGGTCAGCAATAGTTCTATTTCGCCAATGGAATTTGACTTTGCGCCATCGAAAGCCCTAACACATACATTGTTGGGCTTGATCCTATCAACACCAATATTCAACTTTTCCAAAGTAGAAATAGGGCAAATATTTGCACCTGAACCTCCATCAATCATGACATGAGTGACGTAGAAATCTTCACATTTCACTGTAATGTAAAGGCCCCGATTATGCCCCGTACCTTCAACAGGCAATTCATCATCAGAAAAGCTGATCCGATTGACATCAAAGATTTTTCCCACCATTTTCTCAACCTGGTTGATTGTAATCTCCCTTGGAACATATGCTTCATTCAATACCTTCAGCAAAACATCACGATGCTCCTTGGAGTGCAACAACAAAGATAAAAGGGAAATTTGAGCAGGGGTTTTCTTCAGCTGGTCTAATACTGAATACTCCGGCAATTTCATCTTTTCCAAGAATTCTTCGGCTTCTTCTTCAGTGATAGGCTTTTTGATAGACGACGGTCCACTCACCGTTGGCTTTGGATTTCTTAAGCTTTCAGGTACGAAACATCTTCCTGACCTAGTCAAACCGCCTACCTCATCTACATCTTCCACAACCTCTTTCCCATGATAGGTCATCACAGTCTACCCATAATTCCAGGGAATCCTTTTCGTATCAACTATCGGAGGTTGGGTCACTGGTTTGAGGACAATAGGCGCTGTCAGTGCTCCTTTCACCGTCAAGATGGGCTGACTCAGAGCTCCCACCACTGTTAACTTAGGCTTATCCTGACTTGAATCAACATGTCTTCTGGTGCCCTGTACTGTGATCAGGGGTTTCTTTGTGCTTTCTTGGGATTTATCTTCTCTCATTCCTTCCCGTCTCAATGACATTGCTTTTACAGACTCCGCTACATTCACCGATTTCTCTTCAATGGTCTGTATCTTGACAATAGGCTTATAACCTCTCGAACGCTCTTTCCCGTCATATATCAATTCTAGCATATTGGCTTCAGCATGGGTTGGCAATGGATTCTAGTTAATATTAGGACCCTCCGGGGCCTGGACCAGCATCTGATTTGTGTCAATTAAATCTTGGACAACTTTCTTTAAGTGCCAGCATTTCTCAATATCATGGCCTGGCATATCAGAGCAGTACGCACACCTTAAAGAATAATCGAGATTCCTCGGCGGTGGATTTGAAAGCCTTCCTTGAATTGGACTCAAAACCTTCAACTTTCTCAACCTATCGAACAAGCTGGCATATGACTCCCCCAGAGGTGTGAATTGATTTTTGACTGCCTTCTCCTTCTTATAATCGGGCCTAGGCTGAAAACTGGGTCTAGAGGGGTTTTGATAATTTGGTGGAGCGAAAGGGCGATTTTGTGGAGCTTGCGCGCGCCATTGCGGGTAAGAAGGGGTTTGGGCATATGGCTGCGCGCTGTATACTGGGTATGGTGGTAGTGGAATGGAATATAAAGGGTTTTGTGGAGGGTAGTAATGGTGGGGAGGAATATATGGAGCTTGGGTGTAGACTTGGGCTTGGGATTGTGGATAGGGGCGAGGAGGTCTTTTGGGATAGGAATGGGTTCCAGCCACGACAGTTGCCACGTCCTCTTTCTTCTTTCTACCTCCGAATGCGCCAGATCCACCTTGAATTGCTTGTGTGGTGGCTTTTAATACGGCAAAACTCACTATTCGACCGGTCTTAATTCCATCCTCTATCATCTCCCCCATTTTGAGGACTTCCATAAAAGACTTTCCCATTGCTGGAAGCAAATGCTGGAAATAGGTCTCATCCTGCGCCTGAATGAAAACTTCTACCAACTTACTTTCTTTCATTGGGGGCTTTACCCTGGCGGCTTGTTCACGCCACCTTATCGCATATTCCCTAAAACCTTCAGTGCTCTTTTTCTTCATGTTGACCAAGGACTTTTCGTCCGGAATCAGGACGATGTTATACTGAAAATGCTGGACAAATTCAGAAGCCAAATCATCCCAACTATTCCATTTATCGATATCTCGATCTATAAACCATTCTGAGGCCAGATCTGAAAGACTCTCGCCAAAGAAAGCCATGAGCAATTCTTCCTTTCCACCTGCGGCCCTCAACTGGTTACAATATCGTCTCAAGTGTGCAACGGGATCACCGTGTCCTGTATACTTCTCGAACTTGGGCATCTTGAAACCGTGGGGAAGATTAATGTCTGGGAACATGAACAGATCTTTATAAGAAACACTCCTGTAATCTCCGATCCCTTGCAGATTTCTCATAGCCTGCTCTAAACTCTTCAGTTTTCGAGCTATGACATCCTGTTCCTCCGTTGCGACAGGTTTCTCCGTATCAAATGGAAATACAGGCGGTTGAGTGTACCCATATGGTTCATTCATTTGCAAAGTAGGCTCCGGGGCATAATACTGACCATCTGAAACCTTCAATACTGGCTCACTGGAAGACCTAGGAAGCCTCATTGTGGGACGCGCAGCATATATGGGAGTTTCCTGTGGTGGAGGAGCCACGAATATCGGTGTGATTGGTGGCGCTGGCTGAGCAGCGGGTCTTAATTGTGGAGCTGCCAAAGGCACACTAGAACTGCCAGGATAATAGTGTCGCGGAGTGAATCCTGGCGCGTGGTCGGGTGATTCAGTTGGGGCAGAGAATTGCGCCCGAGAGAGAGGTGGGCAATTAGAGACATTTCCTAAACCTTCATGGAGTGGAGGAGGAGGCATTCCGCTGGCCCATGCCCGATGCAAATCTATCAGTTGTTGCCTAAGCCTTACCACCTCATCGTTGTGTTCAGCACTTTCTTCCCTATGCTCCTGATCCGGGTCAATGAGCGAATTTTCCATCTCTCTGTTAGCCATGGCGAACTTTGCTTTGGACCTGGTGAAGTATGGGTGACTAGCCAGGGCGCTGCAAACCTACCACTATTATCTGAAAGAACATGCTCATCAAAGACGACATCCGTTAGAATTAGGCACACAACAGGCATGGGAATCACATTGGTAAATTGCCCTAAATTCATGCTCATTTCTACCAACTTTTGAGGGTAGCGAGGTCATTTTAACATCATCTTGATTTTTGTGCACACTTATTTTTATCTTCTACGTTTATTATTTTCTTTCCCTCTCTTTTCTCTTTCTCTTTTTTTTTTTCGTATCAATCTCTGCCCTTTTCTTTTATCTCGTTATCTACCGTTATTTTATCATTCTTTATGGCTTTTGTTTTTCTTTAAAAGAGGAAAAATAATGAAAATAACAAAACAAAATGGTTAAGATCGAACCTAAAAGTAGGTTGCCTACGTATCATGTTGTACATGAATCAGATCTTGCGTAGTTCGGATCATGTCAAAATGGCCAATTAAACTCTTTTTTTTTTTTTTTTTTGAAACTTTAAGAAGAAAAGAAAAATAACAATTTGTCATATCCTTGTGAAGAAATAAAGCAACAAAATGTATAAAAGTTTGGGACCACTGTAAAACTAAAACAAAACGAATACGAAACAACATTATAGACCACTAAGACAACACAGGTGAAATTACCAATAAAGACTCTAATACCAAAAACAAACTTGACCTCGACTTAAGACAGACACCACCCTGCAATGACAGACACATAAAAAAAAGCTCTAACTGAATAAAGATAAGAAGTGCTCTTTCACACTGGTGCTCTGCGCGATGACCCTGGCTGATATGGACCCGCCTCTGAAGTTCTCTTTCTCCCATTCAAACCTTGTAGCATATCCTGCAAAGATACCCTGATACCGGGGAAGAAACTTCGGGCCCGTATTCCTGCTTCATGAAGAGTGCATTTGGAAAGATTATTCTGACACCTTTCTACCATCTTGAATAAATCTGCTAACTGAACTCTCAGCGTTTCCACTTTGGACCCTACACTTTCATCCTGGTGATCATTTGTTATGCATTCTTCCTGTATTCTCCCTCTAAGCTGTGCTGGTAAGGGTTGACTGATACCCCAAGGGACAGATTGAAGCCAGATCTCATATCCCTGAGTGTGGCCTGGATTATCCAAACCTTCTTTGAGTGTGTCCACACCTAGCTTTGTTGCATGCTTCCAAAACTGCTCATACCTGCTCTCACCTAAGGCTTGATCTTTGAAGTACTCAACATCCTTCAGAAGATCTACTGCTGGTGGCACTTCCTGTAGCCTACCTAACTGGCGCGTTACCCTAGAAGGATTGTATGGTCTAGTGCAATTGAGCCCTAACATAACTAAAGGGAATTGTGTCTGACAACCCAACAATACTACCTTCGGTCGAAGCCACAGATAATTCCACAAAATATTATCCCTGGTTCTTGATTCAAGAAATTCGATCCAAGCCTCGACTCCCACGGGCAGCGAGAATTTGTCCAACCGCAACCTGGAATCCATGGCTTTCACTCGATTGGGAATACAACGATCTAACACATTTGATCTAACTAAAGAAGGTGCATGCAAGTGCTCCATCATCCATAACTGCAATATCAAGTTACTACCCTCGAAAAATCTCCTTCCCATTTTCACTTCGGTTAAAGCCTTATATATTTCTGTTAAGATCATGGGTATGAGAGTGAACCTGCCCTTTTGATTAATGCCCTTGTTGTTTTGATCCTTATGAAATAAAGCCATCACCACAGATTGCAAGCGGGTATTAACATGTCTTTCTTCTAGTGGAAACACTAAAGTTCCTAGCAAAGCGAGGGTGAAGACTTCAAGGCGCTTTTTCTCCCACTTCTCCTTAGTCACATGAAATTCTTCCCAAAAGCAATCAAAACCTTCCGAGGGCCCGAATCTATCGAACAAAAAATCTAGGGAAACCCACGATTCACTTAAACAACCCAAACGGATACCCTTACTTTTTAGACCACAGGACTGCAAAAATCTCACGCTAGTATGATTTCGCGCTCGGATCATATCCTTCTCGATATAAGGCAAATGCAATAAACCGGATATTTCTGCCAAAGTGGGAGTCATTTCACATTCCCCAAACCTGAACACCAAACTACTCGGGTCCCAAAAGGTTAACAAGGCCTCTATTAGATCTGGACGAGGGGTAACATGCAGAAGTTCCGTGAGGTCACCTAATATTTTAACCAGTTCCTGCTGATCAACATAATTAAACATTTCCCACCATTTGATTAACTTTTTGGGCACTTTGACAACCATTAGAACTCTAGACTTGGTGGACAAATTCATCCTGTAATAACACACAAGACGTCACCTCAAAGATTTGACAGGAGTAGAAGATTCCCAACCCTTGGGATTTTTGACGCCAAAATCTGTTATGGGACAGACCCCGTTCATGACTCCAATTTGCCGAACAGAAGTACTGAGCGGAATCAGTCTACTTGGCAAACGACTCTAGATTACGGGACGAGAGACCTAAACTAAGACAAAGACAAAGACCGACACAAAAATTTACCGGACCCACCGAGGGTTGCCTACGTATCCCAACCCGAGGGAAGGGAATCAGGTATGCGTAGTTCAATCAGATTAAACAATTAACGATTAACTAACAAATTGATCCTAACTTAAGAGACACAATCAAAAACAGACGAATAAAACCCTTTTTTTTTTTTTTTTTTTTTAACTAGACGTTTTAACTAAGACTGACACCACCAATTATACAAAAAAGTCTTTTTGGCAAATTTTAGTTTTTGACAAGCAAACAAAACTTCCTCCTTTCTTTTTCTTTTTGAATCTGCGGTACTTTACAAAGCGTAAAAAAATCTTTTTGAGTTTTTGGATTGTGAAAAACAAAAGCCATAACGAATTCTAAAATAAACTACGACATTTTTTTTTTTTTTTTTCGATTCGACTCACTTTTCTATTCTTTTTTTTTCCTTTTTATCTACACACCTTACTACTAACAAATTAATTCCTTTTTTTCCTTTTTTTTTTTTTTTTTTTTTTTTTTTTTCAAAAATCAGTCCGTCAAATGACCACGTTACCCTTAAAAATGCAACAGTTAGCACGTAGGGATGCTTTAAAGGTGAGTCTCCTATAAAGGACCAAGTAGGCCCCACTAGGTCTCAATATGATGCACATAAGTATGACCTAAGGGCTGACCTACGTTGTGGTTCACTAACAAGGCTGTTCGGGGGAGCGTATGATCGATAGTGGCTGCTTTGCTTTCCACCTACTCCATAACACCGACGGCTCCCCCCCTAAAATAAGGGTGACTCAAACTAGAGGTCGTGTACAACACGTGTACTACGGACTTGTTGCAGAAAGAAGGCCGGGGGGTGGACTCATGATGACAGATATAAAGCGGTAACACATAGGATAAATAATATAAACAAAGAGCACGAAAAAGCACAAAAAGTGAAAATAACACAAACAATAACCACAAACAATGTTTATACACTCGTAATGCCAAACAAAGCCTATATGACTCCAAAAATAGCTCGAATTCTGAAAACTTGTCATATTCCCCAGCAGAGTCGCCAGAAGATGTCACACCCCTTTTTTAACCGCGTACTCTAAAAAATATTGGAATATTTTTAAAGTTCGAAAGGGTTTTATTTTAGTGACAAGAAATGAAAGTTTGTTTCAAAAAGGGATTATTTGCATTTTTATTCAGAGTCGCCACTTGGCATAGTCCGGTGTGCCAAGTCACCTAAAAAATCCTTTTTCGAAACCAATTGACTCTTAAACCGGTTTGCGCACAGAGATTCCGGCTAAGGAATTCTGTTGACCGAGGGGAAGGTGTTAGGCACCCCTCGATCCCGTGGTTCGACCACGGTCGCTTGACGGAGTGTATCGACTATTTTTGGCATTATGAAGGGTATAAACCACAAAAATGAAGCACGCAAAACAATCAAACGAAACAAACCGAAATGTAAATCCAGTCCAATTATTACAACCCGAAAAAAAAAAAAAAAGAACTAAAAATAAACCTACGCTAAATCTAAACTAATGCTTTACCCGATGCCTCGGGCCTTCATCGCAGACGTCCTCCTGGTACAAGGTACTTCGGGGCATTCCCCGGATAAATCAATACAAATCCTTCGGGGCATTCCCCGGCCAAATGAGTACATTTAAAACTTTTCGTACAATAAAGTAAAAGTATCATTCAAGCACATATTCAAAACACTCCAACAAATTATTATTCCTAAATTTGCCTACCCGTCCTACGTTTGCCTATGCGTTCTCGACTAAAGACATAATTCCATCACATTCCCTTATACCGAATAGAACAAAGACAGCAAACCAACATTAATCTACGTTCAACTTTTATCAATTCCTCCATTGCTTCCCTAAATCCCCTTATCCATCCATTAAAACATGATCAACTTCAATCTTCAAACCACCAAAATCGATACACCAAACATCATGATCAAAACAATCAATATCAACAAAGTCCAACAAAATATAATCAACAAGCATAATCACAACCAATTCAATATAACAAAATAAACAAAAGAGAGCGGGTTAAAGAAATGGACCTCACTGACACTTGCTTTTGTCGATAATAAAGAAATCCGAAGACCAAAACTCGATCGGAGAACCTCACGACGAACAACCAACTCGGTATTAAAATAATAACCGGACAGCTCCAAAACCCGCGAATAAAAACTTTACTATACGAAACCCAACCGAGAATGAAAACACAATTCGATAAAGACGATTCGAGATCTACTATCGACGACGAAACATGACATAGTCGAAACCAAAATTAACCAACAAACAGTAGAAAACCAAAAGCCAACGTAGATTAGGCTCCGGGGATCTCCGGTGACGGAGAGACGACGGCACTGGCCTGTTTCGACGACGGCGGTGGCAGTTCGTTTCGACGACGGCGGCGGCGGTTCGCTGGCTGCTTCGCCGGAACTGGGTTAAATGCTAGCGGTCGGATCTGGTCTGGTCGGGGGACGCTGAAAACGGCGTCGGAGATCTGGTGACGAGCCGGTCGGAGCTGGCCGATGTGCTGCCGCTGTAGGAGCTGGTCGGATCTGGCCGTGTCCGATCGGCGAACGGAGGGAAGTTTGGCGGATGGTAGCTTTGCCGGAGAGAGGAGAGAGATCGGGAGTAGGAACGGTGTTATCGTCACCGTCGTTGGTTAGACGATGGTGTCGCCGGCCGGCGGCGAAATGGCGGCGAACGGAGGTTAGAGAGAGGAAGAGAGGGAGTAGAGTTTAGAGAGAGAGCAAAATCTCATTTTTTTTTCTTTGGATTTGTTCTTGCTTTTTTCCCCTCTTTTTTTGGTGTAGGTCTAGGTATATATATATTTTTGAGCTTTCTTTTGGGACAAGAAAAGAGTGGGGGGGGTGGGGTATAGGTTGTTGGAGTAGAAACAATTTGTTTGTTAGGAATTTTTTTTTGTTATTTATTTCTTGTATTTTGTGGAGGGGTAATTACAAGGGGTAGGGTACACGGTAGGATAACATGGAATGGGTAGAGTAAAAAAAAATGGAACTTTAAGAGGACGAAATCACGTGTCTACACTTTCAATTAAAGGGAAGTGAGAACTATGTTGCAGTTGTTAGAACTGCATTATTATTATTAGGACATAATAAATTTGGTAGAGTAGATGATTCTTGGAAGAAAGAGGCCATATATAGTGTTCTATTGGCTTATGAATGCTTTATCATTACATGCCCATTCTGTATGGGTTGATCTTAAAGAAAGGTTTGACAAGATAGATAGATGGTTGTAACTGTGAGAAATCAAGTCCCCAAAAAACCTCATTTTTAGCATTTCGCTCATATGGCTTTAAAAAACCAAAACCATCGATTTAGGGGAGCGGCCAAGAAGTTTGGCCCAAAAACGCACTCCGGCTGTTGTACCATTCATCGATCCATAGGCCAGCGCACACAAAAAATCGCAAAATATTCTCAACTTTTTATATTTTTCTCATGTCTTAAATAAAACTTTGTTTGCTCCTCCAAAATAACACGGCCGTTAAGGGCGCTCAAGAAGTTTCGCCCAAAACATACTTCGGCGACCGCAACCCCATTGATCCATAGGCGAACACACACAAAAAATCGCAAAATATCCTTAATCCTTTGTTTTAATTATTTTGCTCAAATGACTTTAAAAAACCTCCACATGCCTCCCAAACCAATATGATCCATTTATTAGATCGTCAGGGCCCAAGAGGTTTCTCCCAAAACACACTCTCGCGACCGCAACGCTGCGTCGATCCATAAGCTATCACACATGGAAAATTGCAAAAAATCCTTAGCTTTTAGTATTTCGCGCATATGGCTTAAAAAAAGCCTCCTCCTGCCCGCCAAAACCAACATGATATATTTAATAGGTCGTCGGGGGCACGTCCAAGAAATTTGGCCAAAACACACTCCGACGATCGCCCCCCAATTAATTCATAGGCTAACACACACGGAGAATCGTGTTATGGTCGTAAGGATTTTTTGTGACTTTTCGTGTGTGTTGTGGATAGATGGGGAGTGTGGTCGCAGGAGCGTGATTTGGGCAAAACTTCTAAGGCGCTCCTCTGACGATCTATTAAATGAATCATGGTTGTTTGGGGGGCAAGCGAAGATTTTTTTTTTAAAGCCATTTAAGAAAAATACTAAAAACTGAGTATTTTTTCGATTTTCTGTGCGTGTTAGTCTATGCATCACAGGAGAATACGGTCGTCAGAGTGCGTTTTGGCAAAACTTCTTGTGAACTCCCCTAACGCCCTATTAAACGGATCGTGTTGATTGTGGGGATGGATGAAGGTCTTTCTAAAGCCATATGAGTGAAATACTTAAAACTTCGGATTTTTGAGATTTTCCGTGTCTGTTAACCTATGGATCAATAGGGGATTTGATTGTCGGAGTGCGTTTTGAGCAAAATTTCTTGGGTCAACTTAATAGATCATGTTGGTTTGGCCGGGAGGGGGAGTTGGAGTTTTTTTAAACATATATGAGCGAAATACTTAAAAAATTAGATTTTTTTGTGATTTTTCGTGTCTGTTAACCTATGGATCAATAGGGGACTCGATCGTCGTTGTGCGCATTTTTAGCAAAATTTCTTGGGCGTGCCCCTTACAACTTATTAATGGATCGTGTTGGTATGGGGGATTGCTGAGGTTTCGTAAGCCATATGAACAAAGTACTAAAAACTGTGGATTTTTTTGCGATTTTTCATGTGTTAGCCTATGGATTGATGCGGTGTGCAGTTGTTGGAGTGCGTTTTAGGCGATACATCTTGGGCGCTCCACGGACAACCTATTAAATGGATTGTGTTGGTATGGGGGGTGGGGGAGCGGCAGAACGAGGTTTTTTAATCCATATAAGCGATATACGAAACACTGAATATTCTTTTGTGATTTATTGTGTGTGTAAGCTATGGCTGTCAAGTGTCCGGTCCGGGCCAACTCGGAACCGTCCCGTGTTATTTAACCGAGTTGAGGGCCGGGACGGGTTGGGGTCTAAGTGTGTCGGGCCGGGCCGGGGCCCAACAGTAAAAAAATTAAAACCTACCCTAACCCAGCCCACTTAACCCAACCCGGTCAAACCCACCAAAACTCGATCAAATCCTGTTAAAATATCGGTCAAACCCGGTCAAAAATATTAAAAAAAAAAACTTTCTTTCAATATACATTACATATACCCACCTATATACATTATAAATACATTAAAAAATATATATACACTATATATATAGTATATATACTACATTAGAATTTAAAAAATATATACACATATACACAATTAGTCAATTACTCATATATATGCACCATTCAATGTATATATACTGTTACTTATAAAATATACTACAATATATATACATTCCAATATATATAGATATACTTATATACTAATTCATAAAACATATACACATGTATACGTTAAATATACACTTCTATAGAAGATATATGCACATGTATATGCACCATTTAAAGTATATATACTACTACTTATAAAATATACTACAATATATATACATTACAATATATATAGATATACTTATATACTAATTTATAAAATATATACACATGTATATGTTAAGTATACACTTCTATAGAAGAAATATGCACGTGTATACGCACCATTCAATGTATATATACTACTACTTATAAAATATACTATAATATATATACATTACAATATATATAGATATACTTATATACTAATTTATAAAACATATACACATGTATACAATAAATATACACTTCTATAGGAGATATATACACTTGTATACACACCATTCAATGTATATATACTGCTACTTATAAAATATACTACAATATATATACATTACAATATATATAGATATACTTATATACTAATTTATAAAACATATACACATGTATACGTTAAATATACACTTCTATAGAAGATATATACACGTGTTTACGCACCATTCAATGTATATATACTACTACTTATGAAATATACTACATTATATATACATTACAATATATATAGATATACTTATATACTAATTTATAAAACATATACACATATATACGTTAAATATACACTTTTTTAGAAGATATATGCACAAATATACAAAACATATGCTACTTAATATAATAAATTAATAATATTTGGTAGTTTATTAATAATATATTAGAATTAAGTTTTTAATTTAAAGTAGAAAACTAGAAATTCAATTTAAAATTTTAAATCGTTAAATGAAAAAATATAAAAAACAAGGACTAAGGAGTGAATGAATTTGGGAAATTTTATTGATTGCAAAATGATCCAAAATTTATAATTTACATGAATGAAAAATCTACAAATTATGCATCATTTTTTCCAACTCATTCATGTTAATATTAACGGGAACTTGCATAGGATAGTCGAAGTCAACGGGGGCAAAACCATGCATTGGACTTGATTCTACTGAGTTCTCCCATGAAGTCATAATTTCTTCAAGTTTCAGCTCGTCGCTTGGCTCCGGTTCCATTCTTTGGTTTCTTCTTTCCGCTCTAATCCAATCTCTGAGGTAAACTAGAACATTCATTGCATTGCTTCCCAATGAGTGTCGGTTGTCTCCAAGCTGCTGTTGTCCTTGACTAAAGGCGCACTCTGATGCAACGGTTGACATTGGAACATTCAAGATATCTCTAGCTAATCTTGAAAGCACAGGATATTGTGTTTCATTACTCCTCCACCATCCAACGTGTTGATCCATCGTCTGCGATCCTCTGGTGCCGTCCGAAGATAATATTTCAGCTCTTCCCGATAAGTTGATGTGTAAGTTCTCTCATCAACACTGTTCCACCAATTTAAATCATAAAACGAATCAAAAAAACCACTATGTACCGGCCTTTTAGAAGATAATGGCTCCTCGGGAGGATGAGGAGCGACAGTTGGAGTGATATTTGTAGGTACGGCTAAATCAAATAAATCAGCATAGTGATTATATAATTTTTCTATGTAATCCTTTGCATCAGCCGTAGCCGTCCACAAATCAGGTTGTACTTATTCGGAATTATGGTTAGTATTTATTTCTAAGTTAGTATAAATAAGAGTACTAAAGTGGCACATATTATTATATTTCATGCACGGATTTAGCATAGCACCAACCAAGTAAATAGGGGGAATCGGGAAAACATATTTTTTAAATTTCGTAAACATGGCGCTAACAGCTTCTTTATAACCTTCTTTATTTTTATATTCTTTGAGCAAACAAGAAATATCGGCTATATATGCCAAAATATTACAAACAGTAGGATAATAAGCTCCAAAAAATTCAACCGTAGCTACATAAATTTTTTCTAAAAACTTAACAAGATCATTAATTACAACCCAATCAGAATTATGTAGCATGCAATCAGCAGAATCAGTAAATGAACCGCAATGTTGGTTAAAAGCTAATGTAATAGGAATTCTATATTTATAACAAGTTTTTAAAAATTCATACGTAGAATTCCATCTAGTATCAATTTCCTCAGGCATCAAAATCGGTGTAAGTCCATTTGCTTGACATTTAACTTTAAATTCTCTAATTTTCGATCTACAATTATTTCCTTGAATAAAACCAACGGCAAGACGAATTTTTTCAATATAAAGCTAAAAAAGCTCAAGACCATCTTTTACAATTAAATTATATATATGACATGCACACTTAATATGAAAAATTTTAGGCAAGGACGGAGATAGCGTACATTTTATTTTTGTTATAGCAGTCTTGTTGTTAGAAGCATTATCAAAAGCAATACATAAAAATTTATTTTCGATACCGTAATATCCGGCAATTTTAACAATAGAATCAGCAATAAATTGTCCAGTATGTTTACGATCTTCATCATATAAAAAAACAAGAATACTTTTTTGCATCTAGAAATTACTATCCATCCAATGACAAATAACGGTTAAATAATCATTTTTATTTACAGCACGACCAAGATCAGAAGTTAGGGACAATCTACATTGAATATTTTTTAACAATGTTGATAAATAAAAACAATATTGTGAATGGAGTCTAAAAATATCAGACCGACAAGTAGTTCTAGGAATACCGTTAAACATAGGATTATAAATTGCTTGTATATAACGAATAAAGGCATCAGAAAAAGGAAAACTAAAAGGCAAACAACCCACAACTACCATTTTAGCTATTTCTTCCCGGTCCCTCAATTTATTATACTTCTTCACTACGTGACCGGTTGCTGGGTCCATTCTAGTTTGCGTTGGCCCACCAATATCCCCACCACCTTGTGCAATATTTAACTCTCTTTTGTGATCTTCAACTATATGTCTCATTAAGGTACCCGTATCCCCTTGTTTGCCTCCACTTCTATGCTTATATATTTGTTGACAAATATTACATTGCACCTCAATATCTGATATACGTTCAAAAAATTGCCATGCAACACTAGTTCTTTTATGAGGTCTTGGGGCACTGGGAGGACGGGGAGGGAGATTAACCGATTCAGATCTAACGTTAGCATCTTCTACTGCGGATGTCTCAGCAATATTTTTATTATCCTCGTCTAAATTAACCGCATCTACTTCATTTTCTTCTTCTATACGTTAATTTTCCTGAGCTTCTACATAATCCATATCGTGAGCACCTACACTTATTTCTTCCTCAAAAGGTGTACCAAGCGGTACCGGAGGTGAAGGCACACGGGTATATCTACTACTTGAACTACCTCTACCGCTAGTAATTCGCTGAGACAAATTTTTTTAACACCTTTAGTAGCAAGGTTTCTTAATTTATCCATAATATAAATTAAATTAAACTAAAAATATTCAAAATACACAAATATAATAACATTAAATATTAAACAATTAATACAATAAATAAAAATTAAACGTAAGAGATGGAACGACAATACCAAATTTTAAAAGTATCCGAAGGTTGCGACTTTAGAAACTTCCGCTCATACTTTGTAAACGAAAAATTAAAAAATTATAGTGTATACTTTAAGAAATTAAATATATTGAATATTTGAGAATTGAGAATTGAGATTTGAGAGAGAATGAGATTTGAGAGAGTGAAAAATTGTGTGAAAAATGATTTGAAGTTGTAGGGTATTTATAGAATTTTTTTGGAATTAAAAAATATTTTTTAAAGTTATTATTATTTTTTTTAATAAATGGGCCCAAACTAGCCGTTTGGACCCAAAAACGGCTATATAGCCGTTGGGCCAACGGCTAGTTTGGCCCAAAATTCTTTTTTTTTTTTTTTTTAAAAAAGGTATCCAGGTCGGGCTGCTTAACCGGCGGACCTGGACCGGACTTGGTCCGGGCTGGGTTAGTTGGGCCCATTTTAACAAAATAACCGGCTCGGAACCCGGAACCGTAAAGTCCTAGGGCTTACCAGGCCGGGTCAAATCGGGCCGGGTTAGTTATAAGGGCCGAGTCAAATGGGGTTTGCAATCGCCAAAGTGAATTTTGGACAAAACTTCTTTGGCACACTCCTGACGACCTATTACATCGATCGTGTTGGTTAGGGGGTAACCCGATTTTTTTTAAGCCATATGAATGAAATAGGTAAAATTGAAAATTCTCATTTGTCGGATTGATAATAGATCTGTCCGTATATAGGTCGGATAGATAATCAGTTTGTCGAATTGATAATCGATCCGTCCATATATAGGTTGGATTGATAATCGATTTGTCGGATCGGTAATATATTTGTCTATATATAGGTCGGATAGATAATAGATCTGTCTAAAAAATGAAAATAAAAAATTGTAATCTATTTAATTAAAAGAAGATTTGAAAAGGCCATTCAACAAAAGATCCCTTCTTTTATTCCAATATAAAAAAAAGTCCAGTCCTAACAAAAATGGGAGTGCATTTTCCTATTAAATAAGTTTTGAGATTAAAATAGTTCATTGTCAAACTTGATGTAGGAAAAAACATAAATAATGTAAGTTTTGAGTTTAAAGTGTTTTTTCTCCAATTGGTGCCATGCATTCTCAGCTCTCAGGTCTGTCCTCTCTAGGTTAGGTTTTGGTTTGTCAATTCGTTGTGATGCTGTCCGAGCAACCGTCACCTCCGCCGCTGCGGCTGCTGCCACCACCGACACCGGCTGAGATCGGAATCTTGACGGATGATTTCTCGAGCGAATCATCCGAATACTCGTATGTTTCGAGTGTTTCGAGTGATTCGGATTCTGAGTTGGAATCGGAGGTGAAGAAGCAAAAGCTTAATGATGATGGTGATTCGGATTCTGAGTTGGATATGGTTTACTCTCGTCGATATGGTTTATAGCTCTGAACAGACGACTTAGGGAGATTATTATTATTGGATGTATTGAGTTAAATGAAACTCAGTGAGAAATTCTTTGTTGCTTCTGTTTGTTGCTGCTGATTGTTACGAGGATCCTTACGGAACAAACTCCTCGAAATACGTAAATTTTAAAACTTTTCCCCTATAGGTTCTAATTTCTCAGTAAATATCTTTATGGCATTAGTTTGCTAACTCAATGTATAACTTTTTCCATTAAGCTGCTGGCAGACTTTTTTTATCAATGGCATTTGCAACGATGATAGATAAAGGAACTCAAATTGTTTTCCCAGAGCTTTATATTTATATAGAGATATTTATGGCTTTTCTTTCTCTTTTTATTGTATAATTTCTGAAAGAAGAAAAAAAAAATCAATTAGAAGAACTATGCAATGCACCATGAGAATGGATGCGGCAAAGTCTGAACAATGTAGCGTACCATGAATAATTAAACCCATGGTAAGTTGGGAACCATTAGAATAATACAACGTCACGATCCTGATAATGTTGAAAAGATAAAGGGCTATGCTGCACAGGCACTTAAGCTGTACAATGAGAAATTTGTATGATCTTGTCACACTTGCTATTGTCTTTCTACTTGTTCTTTTTCCTTGAAAGCTCCTGTGTATTCGTTTTAGGACACTAAATATGAGGTCAATGAAATTGATCAAGATCAGCGCGGCATATACTTCAATTTTCTATATAATGAACCCAAGCAACATAGATATAAACATCATATGCGGATAGTTTTTGCAATGAAAAGAAGATGACGACTCAAAATTGATATAAACGCGCCCAAAACATACACTGTTAGAGAGGGAGATAAAAGACAAAGAGTAGTAAAAAAGGGCAGCCCGGTGCACTAAAGCTACCGCTATGCGCGGTGTCCGGGGAAGGGCCCCACCACAAAGGTGTATCATACGCAGCCTTACGTTGCATTTCTGCCAGTGGCTGTGTCCCTATGGCAGCAACTTTACCAGTTACTCCAAGGCTCCCTTCTCCCAAGGCTTCCCTTCAAAGACAAGAGTAGTAGTGGAATAAAAACTATTCCTTCGTTCTTAAATCAGAAGTCTCGAGTTCAAGTTTAGATATGGAGTTCCCTTTGTTAGGAAACGTGTTGACCCTAATGTGGAAAACCAAAAAGTTATTGGTCTCCATCCCCTTGCTCCGCCTCGCATTTACAGCTTCTGAAAGAATAATGGCATGGCTGCGGACTGTATTAGTTGTCGAGGGCCCATCATCTGGGCGTGGTCATAACATTACTTCTTTACGGCCTTACTCAATAAGAACCTTGTCCGCGAGAGCCGAGATTCATAGATTTTTCCTGCAGACCATCGTTGTGTAACTGCTCCAGGGCGACTTGTTGGACCGGTGTACATTTGAGCTGGCTGCATCAGGCAGCTCCAACTTGTAGGCAATGGAACCAACTTGAATTGAGCTCATTTGGAGTTCTTGATTGGTGTTTAGCTTTATTGGAGCTTGAAGCTGACCATAATTTGCAGATATCGGAGATCAACCTTGAAGATGCAAGTACCCTGCAAAATTATGTGAGATTCTTCACCGATGGTTATCTCTAATCATGTACCGTACTTGGCTACTTCACCTCAACCCGACTATATCCTGGATTCTTTCTCAATCCAATGTCGCTCATCTTAACTCTAGCATGAACGGCATGAGAATATAAACTTGATAATACCACACAATGAGATGGATTTCCTAGCTCGATTTTGACAAGATGCTTCAAAGCAACCTCTGCTATCTCGATGCATCCAACAACGCTCCCCAAACTCCACCATCTGGTTCCATAGGCATCGTCTTAAGTAGATCCATAATTTCACTAAACAAGCCAGCATGTCCTAACAAGTCGACCAGGCATAGTGTTCCACTTCTGGTTCTATGAGATACTTGTCACGCATGCAGTGGAAAATTTTCCTTCCTTCTTCAACCAAGCCTGCATGTCTGCCTACAGACAAGACACTAAGGAAGGATATAGAATCAACCTCAACGTCTCTCTTTTCCATTAGAGAGAAAACTATAAGAGCACGATCACCTTCCCCGTGCATAGAATAAGCTGTAAGTAAAGCATTCCAAGAAACGCTGTCAGTGTTCTCCATCTCCCCAAATACACGTTCCGAAAGGTCAAGTTGACCACATTTGGCATACATATCGATAAGACTGTTGGCAACAAGCTTATGGGACTGAAAGCCACTCTTGATTATATAGGCATGTATAGTATAGTCATGCCCCCTCTCAAGTACGTCAAATGTGATACGGCAGGCAGGACGCTCGCTATTGTGACCACGTTGGGCTGAAACGATTCAAATTTCATGGAATGGAATGCGGAAAGGGCTTCCTTGGCAATTCCGTTATGCATGTATCCTGCGATCATTGTGTTCCAGGACACCTCATCCTTCGAGAACTCGGTTTTGTTGAACATGAACTCAGCCGATGATAAACTTCCACATTTGACATACATGTCAATTAGAGCATTCTTCACATGAAAGTCCGACTCAAACCCGTATCTGATAATTTGACAATGAAGGCAAGTTCCCAAGCGTACATCGCCCAGGGAGGCACAAGCGGGAAGCACACCAACCATTGTTCCTGGATCCGGGCAAAATCCAGCTAAAATGTTAATCGGCGAAACATTCTAATGCATTATAACATTCACCTATCTGCGCATACCGGTTTATCAGAGCATTCCATGTCACTACCTCGATCAGTGGCATCTTATTGAACAGATTAAGTGCAGAATTAAACAGGTTGCACTTAGCATACATGGAAACCAAGGCAGTTCCCGTTGAAACATCAGAATCCATACTAGCTTTGATGGCATGACAGTGGGCACTCTTTCCTAATCTCACTGCCCTTAGCTCTGCGCAGGCTGGGATTACGCTGACTGAAATAACATTATTTGGCTGTGAATACTCATTCTGCATATCTCGAAACAGAGAGAGCGCCTCTTGAGGAAAACCTGATTGCGAGAAAGCAGCTATTGCGGCAAACCAAGAAACCAAATCTCTTCCTTTAATTCCTCAAAACAGATCTCTAGCTTCGTCTACCACTCCACACTTCGCGTACATTGTCATCAAAGACGTAGCAATTACAACGTCAGAATCAAAGCAAATTCAACAACGTAGCCGAACTAGGACTAATTACACAAACAATTTGCATCTTCTTGAAAAGTTCAACAGCCTTAACTGCCTCTCCACACTGCGCAACCCCAGAAATCATTGCATTCCAAACAACAACATCCCTTTCAGGCATTGTATCAAACACCTTCCAAGAACTAACCAAATCACCCATTTTACTATACATATCAGTAAGTGCAGTCCCAATAAAGACATCATTTTCAAGATTCCTTTTCACTACCTCTTCATGAATCTTTACACCCTTTTCAAAACTAGATAACCCTGTACAAGCTTTCATTTTCCGGCTCAAGCCGCTCATTTTCCGCCATTAAACTGTACATTTTCAAGGAATCTTGATGCTGATTTGCTCTTATATAAGCTCTGATCATTGAATTTCATAGAATTAGAGGTGGGTTTGGTGTTAAGTCGAAAAGGGTGCGAGAAAAATTGGATCTTTTGAAGGAAGAGTAAAGATCTTTTGAGTTCTTGATTGGTGTTCAGCGTTATTGGAGTTCGAGATAAATGCTTAGATAATCACCGTTAATTGTAGTATCCTTTCAATCTGCTCTAATGCTTGCTTAGTTGCTACTCTGTAACTTCTCTTACAACAATATATGCCACTGGCCATAGCTAGTTCTTCCATCCCGCAGTTGTAGTCGAGGCGAGTTTATAGTGTTGTCATATTGGTGAAATAGTCTAATAATGTCGTCAGTGCCGCCGTCACAGCTGCCGCTGCCGTAACGGACACCGGCTGAGATCGGAATCGAGACGGATGATGATTTCTCGAGCGAATTATTGGAATCTTCGAGTGATTCAGATTCGATTTGGAGTCGGAGGTGAAGAAGCAAAAGTTTAATGAGGAGGAGGAGGAAGAAGATGATGAATCAAGCGACTGAGAAACTTTGGAGCCTTTACCAATGGAGGATGATAGTACAAACTGTTGCAAGCTGGAAGAGGATTCAGAGGATGAGTGTGTGATTGATAGAGATTGCTGGAACAAGTATTCACAACAGCTTCGTGAAAGTCAGGTATGTATGCTTTTCTCTATGTTTATTCTTCGTCAAATCAAATAATAATATTTGTGTTTATGCTCGTGTTTTCGTATTATCTTTTATGTGTTCATTGCTACAACACTTGAGCCGAGAGTCTTTCGGAATCAACTACTCTACCACTAAGGAAATCTGTTAAATCCGATGCAGACCGGGTGTAATTATATAAAAGAAAGCATGAAAATTAGTATAAGCTTCGAAAAACCAAGGAAACCAAGAAGATAGCTGACTCCTTTGGTTTTCAGGCGGAACCTTAAAGCCTTGGGTGTCACTATGTGTGTTCGAACCTCACGAGCACCCACGGCCTCTAAATCCTGGGTCTGCCACGGTAAGCTAAGGGTATTGTTGTTGTTGTTTTGTGTTTATCCATATGTTGTATCCATAACTTCTTCGCGTTGTGCGCTCCTTTAATTTCCTCGTCAAAACATGTTATGTCACATCAATACGGTTTGTAGCTCTGGACAGACTTAGGGAGATTATATTGGATGTATTGAGTTTAATGAAACTGAGGAGAAATTTTTTTGTTGCTGCTATTGCGCTGATTGTTCAGCCGAGGGTCTTTATGGAACAAACTCTTTACACCCCGAGGGTCCATATTCCAAGATAATATGGACGTCTTGTCATATTATCTTTTATGTGTTCATCTTCTTTGTACATCGACTTGCTACAACACTTTCAGCTGAGGGTTTTGGAAACAACCTCTCTACCTACCTCCACGAAGTAGTGGTAAGGTCTGGGTATTGTTGTTGTTGTCGTCGTTTTGTGTTTATCCATATGTTGTATCCATAACTTGTTTGAAGTCTCAACTACGAGTGGATTAGTTGAGTGGCTAGACTGATACTCTAAACGAGACCAATATTATCAAAAAGAAAGTAGCAAAACACATGAGACAAGAAAAGTTCACAGAAGGTTGGGAAATAGTACGCTCGGATGTTGTTTTCGGGGCATTGTGCACTCCTTTAGTTTCCTTGTCAAAACTTGGATCATCAATACGGTTAATAGCCCTAGACAAACTTAGGGAGATTATAGGATGTATTGAGTTTAATGAAACTCAGTGAGAAATTTTTTGTTGGATCTGTTTGTTGCTGTTGTTGTGCTGATTGTTCAGCCGAGCTTCTTAAGGAACAAACTCTTCACACCACACACCACCGAAATGCGTAAATTTTAAAACTTTTTCCCAAGTAGGTTCTAATTTCTCAGTAATATATTTATCGCATTAGTTTTCTATATATATACCTCATATATTTGAAATATTGCTACATTTTCTAAAATTAGCTGGATTTGAAATGAAACTTGGCTGCTGGCAGGTTTCTTTATCAATGATAGATAAAGGAACTCAAATTGTTTTTCCAGAGCTTTATATTTATATACAGATATTCATGGCTTTTCTTTGTCTTTTTTATTGTATAATTTCTGTCATATAGTTTAACTTTTCTTGTAGTTGATAGTGTTCAGATATGCACGATTATGTCAGAATTGCGGGAAAGATTGAATCTGCTTGGTGAATATGCTATACCGACAAGCAAATACTTTCTTGGATACTTGCCTGAGACAACTTCATTTTTTTTTTCAAAGCTTACTTCTCACAAGAACGTATTGGTTGCTATACGTGATGTTTGTCTCTAATTGGTTGACTTTTACTTTGATAGGGATTTGACATTAAAGATTATCCTGGTGGGCATCCAGGGACTACCGTATTCCCCAGGCCAAACTACTTGGAATTTCCTACTAATGTTGAAAGGATGAAAGATTATGCACTTAAGCTGTACAATGAGAAATATGTATGCTCTTGTCACGCTTCCCATTGTCTTTCTACTTGTTCTTTTTTCCTTGTTTTCTCCAGAAAACTTGACGAAGCTCCCTTGTGTTCATTTTAGGACGCTAAATATGAGGTCAATGAGATTCTCAAGGTTAATGGAGATGAGTGCGGCATTTACTTTATCTTCTATATTACCTTTATGGTTACAAATGGCGAGAAGAAATATTTTCAAGCCTAGATGGTGTGACGTGTAGGTGGATCTTTGCGTTTCGCAATTGTTAGGCCAAGGGTAATGAAATCTGCTATACATGTCTTTTGTCATCTAGTAATTCGTTCTACCTTTGGTTTATTTTTAATTCTTATACTCTCTCTCTTGTGCTTTTATGTAGGCGAATGGAGCTTTGGGCATATAGTGGATGTGACGTTTGTGCATTGTTTTGCCTCGGGTTCAAGCTTTAGTTTTGCGTTAACAGCTCTTGTCAATGTTGGACACTGTTTCTAGTAAATTGTACCTTTGTTTTAAGTTTGTCATCATGGTTTGGTTGCTACTAATTAAAAGCGGATTCTCTCTTGTCTAGTGTAAAAAGGAGAAAGAACAACTGTGTCTGACCTTTATCTAGTAACTCTCTCTTTTAGTGGATGTGAAGTCTTTTGTGCTTATAGTGGATGTTACCAAACTAACTCTTGCTAGGTAGCATCTGCATGGTATGGTATGGTACGATATGATATTTGCAGTGTTCATTTACCTCTTTACGACCTTACCAAATAAGAACCTTGTCCCCAACAGGTCCCTATTCACTTCTTGAGCAAAGAAACGTGGAAAGCAGGTCATATTTGAGCTAGCTGCATCAGGCAGCTCCCACTTGTAGGTTCTCGGATATGGAGTCTCCTTTGTTGCTGGAAATGCGGGGAGTGCTGACAGAGTTTCACATAAGCCCTCAACGTCATCAAATTAGGGAAACAACCGGAGACAACAAGCATCTATATTGTGAGGGAGAGGAAAAATCAAGGTGGACAAGTATCTGGGAGAGTTTCAAAAAGTTGTTGCAATAGATGAAAAGGAGCAAGATGCCTGGACTTCTCTGTAGAAAAAGCCCTTCATATTCCCCCCAAACCAATATGATCCATTTAATAGATCGTTAGGGGAGGGCCTAAGAGGTTTCTCCCAAAACACTCTCACGATCGTAACGCCGCGTCGATCCATAAGCTAACGCACATGCAAAATTGCAAAAAATCCTTAGTTTTTAGTATTTCACGGATATGGCTTAAAAAAAGCCTCCGCCTACCCGCCAAAACCAACATGATATCTTTAATAGGTCGTCGGGGGCGCGTCCAAGAAATTTTGGCCAAAAAATACTCTGATGATTGCACCCCCCATCAATCCATAGGCTAGCACACACGGAGAATCGTGTTATGGTCGTAAGGATTTTTTTATGACTTTTTGTGTGTGTTGTGGATCGATGGGGGGGTGTGGTCGCAGGAGCGTGATTTGGGCAAAACTTCTAAGGCGCTCCTCTGACGACCTATTAAATGAATCATGGTTGTTTGGGGGGCAAGCAAAGTTTTTTTTTTTTTTTTTTAAAGCCATTTAAGAAAAATACTAAAAACTGAGTATTTTTGTGATTTTCTGTGCGCGTTAGTCTATGTATCACTGGAGAGTGCGGTCGTCAGAGTGAAATACTTAAAACTTCGGATTTTTGAGATTTTCCGTGTCTGTTAACCTATGGATCAATAGGGGATTCGATCGTCAGAGTGCATTTTGAACAAAATTTCTTGGGTTCGCACCTTACAACTTAATAGATCATGTTGGTTTAGCCGGGAGGGGGAGTTGGAGTTTTTTTAAATATATATGAGCGAAATACTTAAAAAATTAGGATTTTTTTTTGTGATTTTCCATGTCTGTTAACCTATGGATCAATAGGGGGTTCGATCGTCGAAGTGCGTTTTGAGCAAAATTTATTGGGCGCTCACCTAACAACTAATTAAATGTAATGGGCTTTTTTGGGGGGGGGGGAAGGGGGGGGGGGAGAAGGGAGGTTTTTTTTTAGCCATATGAGTAAAATGCTAAAAACTAAGGATTTTTGGGAATTTTTTGTTTGTGTTAGCATATGGATTGTGTTGGTATGAGGGGTTGGCGGAGATATTTTAAGCCATATGAGCGAAATTTGAAAAAGTAAAGATTTTTTGTGATTTTTCGTATGTGGTAGCCTATAGGGGGTCCTATCGTCGAAGTGCGCATTTTGAGCAAAATTTCTTGGGCGCGCCCCTTACAACTTATTAATGGATTGTGTTGGTATGGGGCGTTGCTGAGGTTTTGTAAGCTATATGAACAAAGTCTTAAAAACTATGGATTTTTTTTGCGATTTTTCATGTGTTAGCCTATGGATTGATGGGGTGTGCAGTTGTTGGAGTGCGTTTTAGGCGATACATGTTGGGCGCTCCACGGACGACCTATTAAATGGATCGTGTTGGTATGGGGCATAGGGGAGCTGCAGAACGAGTTTTTTAAATCCATCTAAGCGATATACGAAACACTGAATATTCTTTTGCAATTTATTGTGTATGTTACCCTATGGATCGATGGGCTTTGCAATCGGTGAAGTGAATTTTGGGCAAAACTTCTTTGGCACACTCCCAACCTCCATGGAACGCCTCAGTCAATATTCAGCCCTCAGCATTCCCAGACCCCCGTACCACACTGTAACCGTGGGCTTTAGCAAATTGATTTGGCCCGAAAATGCCACATTCACACCGTTTTGCCCGTTTGTCCACCCAAATGGCGACGAAAATTTAAACGAATCACACTGGGATGATACCCAATGTCCCTAGTATGACTAGATCTATTTTCGGCTTATATCACCCCCGTACCTAGGTCCCACCCCCAAAACCATGGGATATAGCACACCGATTTGGTCCAAAAATGCCCCATTTACGCTATTTTGCCTGTTTATCCTCCCAAATGGCCACAAAAATTTAAACGAACCATACTGAGATGATCCCCAACCTCCATGGCATGCCTCGGTTGATTTTTGACACACAGCACGCTCGAGCACTGGGACCACCCCCAAAATCGTGAGCTATAGCACACCAATTTGGCCTAAAAAGGCCCCAACGCATTGTTTCGCCTATTTGTCCACCAAAATTGCCACGAAAATTTAAACAGATCACATTGGGAAGATATCCAACCTCCCTGTAATATCCCAGTTGATTTTTGGCCCACAGCACGCTTGAACCTCGGCCCACCCCTGAAACTGTGGGCTATAGCACATCGATTTAACCCAAAAATTCTCCGTTCGCGCCGTTTCACCCGTTTGTCCACCCAAATGACCCTAAAAATTTAAAAGAATCACACTAGGAAGATCCCTAACCTCCCTAGAATTCCTGGTCATTTTTTCCCCGCATCACTCTCGGACCCTGGGCCCTCCCCCGAAATCGTGGGCTATGGAACACTAATTTGGCTCAAAAATTCTCCGTTCGCACCATTTTGCCTGTTTGTCCATCCAAATGGCCACAGAAATTTAAATGGACCATACTGGGATGTTCCCCAACCTCCCTGAAATGCCTCGATTGATTTTCGGTCCTCAGCATGCCCAGAGCCGAGGAACACCCCCTAAACCGTGGGCTATAGCATACCAATTTGGATCGATAATTCCTGTTGATTCCATTTCTCCCGTTGTCCACCCAAATGACCACGAAAATTTAAACGGACCACACTGGGATGATCTCAAAACTCCCTGGATCTCCCTGGTCAATTTTTGGGCCACAACAATCCTAGACCCCAGGCCCACCCCCAAAACCGTGGGCAATAATTAGCATACCAATTTGGCCCAAAAATTCTCTGTTCGCATTGTTTCACCCGTTTGTCCACCTAAATTGCCAAGAAAATTTAAACGGACCACACTAGGATGATCCCCAACCTCTTTGGCACGCCTTGATCAATTTTTAGCCCACAGCATGCCCAAATCCCGGCCTAACCCTCGAAACCCTAGGCTATAGCACACTAATTTAGCCTAAAAATACCCCGTTCGCACCGTTTTACCCATTTGTTCACCCAAATGGCCATGAAAATTAAACAGATCACATTGGGACGATGCCCAACCTCCCTAGCACGGCCTGGTAGATTTTCAGCCTACAGCATGACTGGACCCCGAGCCCATCCCCGAAACCATAGGCTATAGAACACAAAATAAGCCCAAAAATTCCCCATTCGCATCGTTTCACCCGTTTGTCCACCCAAATGGCCACAAAAATATAGACGGACCATACCCCAACCTATTTGTCAAGCCCCCATTGATTTTTGAAACATATCATGTCCGACCCCGGGCCTACCCCAAAAACCGTGGGCTATAGCCCATCAATTTAGCCTGAAAATGCCACGTTCGTTCTGTTTCACTCGTTTGTCTTCCCAAATGGCCACAAAAATTTAAACGGACCACACTGGAATGATCCCCATCCTCCCTGGCATGCCCCGATTAATTATTAGCCTGCAGCATGACTGGACCTCGGGCCCACCCCCAAAGCCGTGGACTATAGCACATAGATTAAGCCTGCAAATTTCCTATTTGCTCCATTTCGCCCGATTATCCTCCGAAATGGCAACAAAATTTAAATGGATCACACTAGGATGATCCCCAACCTCCCTGGCATGTCCTGGTTGATTTTCATAATACAACACGCCCTAACCCCATGACCACCCTCCAAAACCATGGCTATAGCACACCGATTTGTCCCGAAAATACCTCATTCTCATTGTTTCGCCCGTTTATCCATACAAATGGCCACAAAAATTCAAACGAACCATACAATAATGATACCCAACCTCCCTGGCATGGACCGGTCAATTTTTGGCCCACAGCATGCCCGAACCCCAGGCCCACCCCCAAAATCATGGGTTATAGCATACCGATTTGGCCCAAGAATCCCCCGTTCGTGTTGTTTTGCTTGTTTGTCCAACTAAATGGTGACAAAAATTTAAATGAACCATACTGGGAAAATCCCCAAACTCCTTGGCATGCCCTGATCAATTTTTGGCCCACAGCACGCCCGAACCCTAGGCCCACCCCTAAAACCGTGGGCTATAGAACATTGATTTACCCCCAAAAAGCCCCGTTCGCTCTGTTTTGCCTGTTTGTCCGCCCAAATGGCCACAAATATTTAAACGGACCACACTGGAATGATCACTAACCTCCCTAACATTCGTCGATAGATTTTTGGCCTACAGTACGCCCCGAACCCCGAGACCACCCCAAAAACCATAGGCCATAACACACCGATTTGGCCAGAAAATACCTCATTAGCGTTGTTTTCCTATTTGTCCACCCAAATAGCCACAAAAATTTAAACGGACCACACTGAGACGATCCCAGATTTTTGTCCCACAACACGCCTGGACCCCGAGCCCACACCCAAAATTTTGGGCTATAGTACATCAATTTATCCCGAAGATGCCCTGTTCGCAACGTTTCACCTGTTTGTCAACCCAAATGGTCACGAAAATTTAAAAGGACCACACTAGGATGATCCCCAACCTCCATAGCACTCTTAGTCAATATTCAGCCCTTAGCATGCCCAGACCCCAGGCCCACCCCAAAATCGTGGGCTATAGCACATCGATTTGGCTCGAAAATGCCCCGTTCGAACCTTTATGCATGTTTTTCCACCCAAATTGACATAAAAATTTAAACAGACCACACTGGGATGATCCTCAACCTCCCTGGAATGCCTCAATCAATTTTTGTCCTACAGCACAGCCGGACCTTGGGCCCACCCTTGAAACTGCTGGCTATAGCACACTAATTTGACCCAAAAATGCCCTATTCGCGCTGTTTCGCCTGTTTGTCCACCCAAATAGCGACGAATATTTAAACGGACCACACTGGGATGATTCCTTACATCCTTGGGATGCCTCAGTCAATTTTTGGGCCATAGCACGGCTAGAACCAAGGCTCACCCACAAAATCGTGGGCTATTGCATACCGATAAGGCCTAAAAATGCCCTATTCGCGCCATTTCATTCGTTTGTCCACCCAAATAGCCATAAAATTTAAACGGACCACACTGGGATGATCCCCTACCTTCCTGGTATGCCCCGATCAATTTTAGGCACATAAAATACTTGAAATCCTGGCCCACCCCCGGAATCGTGGGCTATTACACACCGATTTGGAACAAAAATGCCCCGTTCTTGCCGTTTTGCCCGTTTGTCCACCCAAATGGCTACCAAAATTTAAACGGACCACACTGGGATGATAACCAACCTACCTGGCATGCCCCAGTCAATGTTTAGCCTACAGAACGCCCAGACCCTAGGCCCACCCCCAAAAATGTGGGCTATTGCACACTGATTTGTCCCAAAAATACCTCATTCACGTCATTTCGCTCGTTTGTCCACCCAAATGGCACGAAAATTTAAATGAATCATACTTGGATGATCTCCAACCTCCCTGGCATAACCCAATTAACTTTCAGCACAGACCATGCCCGGACCCCTGGCCCACCCCCAAAACCGTGGGTTATAGCACACCGATTTTGCCAGAAAATGCCTCGTTCACGCCGTTTCACATGTTTGTTCACCCAAATGGACACAACAATTTAAACAGACCACACTTGGATGATCTCCAACCTCTCTTGCATGTACCCGCCAGTATTCAACCCACAGAACGCCCGGATCCCGGGTCCAACCTTAAAATCGTGGGCTATAGCATACCGATGTAGCCCAAATATTCCCCGTTCGCGCCGTTTTGCTTGTTTGTCCACCAAAATAGCCACAAAAATTTAAAAAGACCACACTGAGATAATTGCCTACCTCCCTAACATGCCTCAATCAATTTTCGGCCTACAGTATGCCCAGACCCCGGGCCCACCCCCAAAACCGTGGGCTATAGCATACCATATTGGCTCAAAAATACCTCATTCACATTGTTTTGATCGTTTGTCCTCTGAAATGGACACGAAAATTTAAACAACACACTAGGATGATTTTCAACCTATCTGGCATGCCTCGATTAATTTTTCGCTGATAGCATACCCGTTCCTTGGACCACCCCCGAAACCGTGGGCTATAGCACACTGATTTGGCTCAAAAATGCCTCATCCACTCCATTTTTCCTGTTTGTCCACACAAATAGCCATGAATATTTAAACGGATCATACTGGGATGATCCCCAACCACCCTAGCATGCCCCAGTCTTTTGTTGGCCCACAGAACACCCAAAACCCAGCCCCACCATTAAAATCGTGGTCTATAATACACTGATTTATCCTGAAAACACCTTATTCGCATTGTTTTGCCCGTTTATCCACCCAAATGGCCACAAAAATTTAAACGGGCTGCACAAGGACTATACCCAACCTCCCTGGCATACCCTAATTGATTTTTGTCCCACAATATGCTCGAACCCAGGGCCCACTCCCAAAACCATGGGCTATAGCAATCCGATTTTGCTCGAAAATGCTCCGTTCGGGCCATTTCGGCCGTTTGTCCATGAAAATTGCCAAGAAAATTTACGGACCACACTGGGATGATATCCAACATCCCTGGCATGCCTCAGTTGATTTTTGACCCACAACACGCCCGAACCCCGAGCTCATCCTAGAAATCATGGGCTATAGCACACCAATTTAAAACAAAAACTCCCATTTGCACTATTTCACCTGTTTGTCCATACAAATGGCCATGAAAATTTAAATGGTTCATATTGGGATGATTTCTAACCTCCTTGGCATGCCATGATTAATTTTTAGCCAACTGTACACCCGAAATCCATGTCCATCCCCAAAACCGTGGGCTATAGCACACCAATTTGGCCCAAAAATACCCCATTCGCGTCATCTCGCCCGTTTGTCCACCCTAATGGTCACAAAAATTTAAACGGACCATACTGGAATGATCCTCAAACTCCCTGACATGCCCAATCAATTTTATGCTCACAGCACCCCTAGACCCTGGACCCACCCTCAAAACTGTGGGCTATGCTACACCGATTTAGCCCAAAAATGCCATGTTCGCGCCATTTCACCTGTTTGTCCACCCAAATAACCATGAAATTTTAAACAAACCACATCGGAATGATTCTCAACCTCCCTGGCAAGCTCCGATCAATTTGGCCCACAACATTCGTGAACCCCGGGCCCACCCCTAAAATCATGGGTCATAGCATACCGATTTGTCCAGAAAATGCTCGATTCGCATCGTTTTGCCCATTTGTCCACCTAAATAACCACAAAAATTTAAACGAACCACATCGGGATGATCCAAATCTCCCTAATATGATATGGTCAATTTTTGGCCCACAGCACGCCCGAACCTTGGGCCCACCCCCAAAACCATGGGCTATATAGCACACCGATTTCTCCCGAAAACACCTCATTCATGCCGTTTCGCCCTTTTGTCTACCCAAATAGCTACAAAAATTTAGACGGACTACACTAGGATGATCCCCAACCTCCCTAACATGCCTCAATCGATTTTTGGACTACACCACGCTCGGACCCCGGGTTCACCCCCAAAATCGTGGGTTATAACACATTGATTTGGCTCAAAAATTCCCTGTTTGCGTTGTTTTGCTTGTTCGTCTACCCAAATGGCCACAAAAATTTAAACAAACCATGCTGTGATGATTCCCAACCTCCCTCGCATGCCTCGATTGATTTTAAATCCACAACACGCTCGAACCCAGGGCCCTCCCCTAAAATTGTAGGCTATAGCAAACTGATTTGCCCTAAAAATGCCCCGTTCGCGCCGTTTCACCCGTCTCTCCACCCAAATGCCCAAGAAAATTTAAACGAACCACATTGGGTTGATCCCCAACCTCCTTGGCATGCTCCAGTCAATTTTTGGCCTACAGCACTATCGAACCATGGGCTTACCCCCAAAAGCATGGGTTATAGCACACCAATTTAGCCCAAAAATTTCCCATTCGTTTTGTTTCACCTGTTTGTCCACCCAAATGGCCATAAAAATTTAAACGGACCATACATGGATGATTCCTAACCTCTGTGGTATGCCCCGATCAATTTTTAGCCCACAGAATGCTCGGACCCTGAGCTCACCCCCGAAATCATGGGCTATAGCACACCGATTTTTCCTGAAAACTTCCCGTTCGCACCATTTTGCTTGTTTGTCCATCTAAAGGACCATGAAAATTTAAACGGAATACACTGGGATGATCCCTAACCTCTCTAGTACACCCCAAACAATTTTTGCCCACAACACACCCTGAACCCAGGACCACCCCCAAACCTGTGTGCTATATAGCACACCGATTTGGCTCGAAAATGCCCCACTCGCGCCGTCTCGCTCGTTTCTCCATATTAATGGCCACAAAAATTTAAATAGACCACATTAGAATGATCCTCGACCTCCCTGATATGCCCTATCAATTTTCAGCTCACAAAACTCCCGGACCTTGGGTCCACCTTCGAAATTGTGGTCTTTAGCACACTAATTTGGCCTAAAAAATCCCGTTTGCGTCATTTCGCCCGTTTGTCCACCTAAATAACCACAAAAATTTAAACGAACCACATCGGGATGATCCCCAACCTCCGTAGAGTGCTTCTGTCAATTTTTAGTCCACAGCATGCCCGAACCCCGGGCTCACCCCCAAAACCATAGGCAATAGCACACTGATTTTTATTAAAAATATCCTGCACATGCTGTTTAGCCCGTTTGTCCACCCAAATGACCATGAAAATTAAAACGAACCATACTGGGATGATTCCTAACCTCCATGGCATACCCCAATTGATTTTTAGTGAACAACATGCTCGGACCCCAGGTCCACCCCCAAAAACGTGGGCTATAGCACACCGATTTGGCCCAAAAATTCCTTATTCATGTCGTTTCACCCATTTATCCACCAAAATAGCCATGAAAATTTAAACGGACCACACTACAATGACCCCTTCATCCATGGAATGCCTCAGTTGATTTTTAGCCCACAGCACGCCTCAGGCATGCCCCCAAAATCTTGGGCTATAGCACACCAATTTGGGTAAAAAAATGCGTCATTCACATCATTTCGCTCATTTGTCCACCCAAATGGCCACAAAAAATTAAAAGGACCACACTAGGATTATTTTCAACCTCTCTGGCAATCTCCAATATGGTTTTGACCCACACCATGCTCGGACCCCGAGCCCACCCCCAAAAATGTGGGCTATAGCACACCGACTTAGCCCAAAAATTTCCCGTTCGCACTGTTTCTCCTGTTTGTCCACACATATGGTGACAAAAATTTAAAAGGGTCAAACTAAGATGATCGCCAATATCCCTGGCATGCCTTGGTCAATTTTCAGCCCGCAGAACGCCCTGACTCGGGGCCCATCCTCAAAACCATGGGCTAAAGAACACCAATTTGACCTAAAAATGCCCCGTTCGTGCCGTTTTGCCTGTTTGTCCACCCAAATAGCCACGAAATTTTAAACGGACCATATTGGGATGATCCCCAACCTCTCTGGCATGCCCTTATCAATTTTTGAACCACAGCACGCCCGAACCCCAGGACCACCCCTAAAATCGTGGGCTATAGCACACCAATTTAGCTCGAATACGCCCCATTCACATCGTTTCACCGGTTTGTCCACCTAAATGGACACAAAAATATAAAAGAACCACACCGGGATGATCCCCAATCTCCCGGCATACCTCAGTTGATTTTTGACCCGCACCACTCTCGGACCCCGAGCTCACTCCCAAAACTGTGGGTTATAGCACATCGATTTGGCCCAAAAATACCTCATTTGCACCGTTTTCCCGTTTGTACACACAAATTTCCACAAATATTTAAACAGACCATAATGGGATGATCCCCAACCTCCCTGGCATACCCCAGCACTCTTTTCCTATAGAACACCTGAAACCCGGCCCTACCCCTAAAACCTTGGGCTATAGTACACCAATTTATCCGAAAAATGCCCCATTTGTGTTGGTTTGCCTGTTTGTCCACCCAAATGGCCGCGAAAATTTAAACAAACCATACTGGGATGATCCCTAACCTCCCTGGCATCTATTGGTTGGTTTTTTTCCCACAATATGCCCGGACCTAGAGCCCACCCCTGAAATCGTGGGCTATAGCAAACCAATTTGGCTCGAAAATGCCTCGTTCGCGCCATTTTGCGTGTTTGTCCGTGCAAATAGCCAAGAAATTTAAATGGACAATAGTAGGACGATCTCCAACCTCCCTAGCATGCCCCGATCAATGTTTGACCTACAATATGCCCGTACCCTGGGCCCACCCCTAAAATCATGGTCTATAACATACCGATCTGGCTCGAAAACTCCCCATTTGTGCTGTTTTGACCGTTTGTCCACCCAAATGGTCACAAAAATTTAAACGGACCACACTGGGATGATACCCAACCTCCATGGCATACCTCAATCAATTTTTGGCCTATAGCACGCCCAGACCTCGGGTTCACCCCCAAAATCGTGGACTATTGCACACCGATTTAGCTCAAAAATTCCCTGTTTATGCAGTTTTGTTTGTTCGCCTATGTAAATGGCCACAAAAATATAAACGGATCACGCTGGGATGATCCCTAACCTTCCTGGCACACATTGATTGATTTTGGGGCCACAATACGTCTGAACCCAGGTCCCACCCCTAAAAACGTGAGCTATAGCAAACCGATTTGTCCTATAAATGCCCCGTTCATGTCGCTTTAGCGTCTCTCCACCCAAATGGCCAAGAAAATTTAAAAGAACCACACTGAGATGATTTCCAACCTCCCTGGCATGCTACAGTCAATTTTCATCCCACATCACGCCTGAAGCATGGGCTCACCCTCGAAATCATGGTCAATAGCACACCGATTTGGCCTAAAAAATCCCCGTTCATGCTGCTTCATCCGTTTGTCCACTCAAATGGCCATGAAAGTTTAAACGAACCACACCGGGATGATCCCCAACCTCCTAGGCATGCCGCAATCAATTTTTGGCCCACAACATGCCCGTACCCTGGGCTCACCCCCGAAATCATAGGCTATAACACACCGATTTGCCCCAAAAAATCTTCGTTCGAACCATTTCGCCTGTTTGTCCATCGAAACAGTTAGGAAAATTTAAACGAACCATACTGAGAAAATCCCTAACCTCTTTGGCATGCCTCGATAGATATTTGGCCCATACCACACCCTGACCTCAGGCCACACCTATAACCATGGGCTATAACATACCGATTTGGCTAAAAAATGCCCAATTCACGCTATTTCGCCCCTTTGTCGCCCCTAATGGCCACGAAAATTGAAATGGACCACACTGAAATGATCTCCAACCTCCCTGACATGCCTTTTCAATTTTCAGCTCACAGAACTCTCGGTCCATGGGTCCACCCTCGAAACTGTGGGCTTTAGCACACCGATTTGGCCCAAAAAAAATACCCCGTTCATGCCATTTCGCCCGTTTGTCCACCCAAATAACCACAAAAATGTAAATGAACTGCATTGGGTTGATCCCCTACCTCCCTGGGATGCTTCGATTGATTTTTGGCCCACAGCACGCTCGAAACCTAGGCCCACCCCCAAAACCATAGGCTATAGCACACTAATTTTTCTCAAAAATACCCTATGCGTATTGTTTCGCCTGTTTGTCCACCCAAATAGCCATGAAATTTCAACGAACCACACTAGGATGATCCCAACCTCCGTTACACACCCCAATCAATTTTTGGTAAACAGCTCGCTCGAACCCTGGGTCCACCCTAAAAAACCTGGGCTATAGCACACTGATTTGGCCCAAACATTAATCGTTTTACCCATTTGTCCACCCAATGGCCACAAAAATTTAGACGGACCACATTGGGATGATCCACAACCTCCCTGGCAGTCCCTAATCAATTTTGGGAACACAACACGCATGGACCCCGAGACCACCCCCAAAACCATGGGCAATAACACACCAACTTGGCCCAAAAATGTCCCATTCACACCGTTTATCCTATTCGTCAACCCAAATGGCCATAAAATTTTAAACGTACCACACTGGGATTATCCTTAACCTCTTTAGAATGCCTTAATTTTAGGATACAACACGCTCAAACCCAGTTCCATCCCCCAAAATCGTGGGCTATAGCAAACTGATTTTGCCTAAAAATCCCCCGTTCGTGGCGTTTCACCCATTTGTCCACCCAAATGGCGAAGAAAATTTAATCGAACCATATTGGGATGATCCCCAACCTCCCTGGCATTCCCGGGTCAATTTTTGACCCACAACATACCCAACCACAGGCTCACCCCTAAAATCATGGGCTATAACACACCAATTTGGCCCAAAAATTCTCCATTCGTGCTGTTTCACCCGTTTGTCCACCCAAATGACCATGAAAATTTAAAAGGACCACACTGGGATGATCCCATACATCCATGGCATGCCCCAATCAATTTTTAGCCAACAGAGTGCCCGACCTTAGGCACACACCTGAAATATTGGGCTATAGCGCACCAATTTGGCTCGAAAATGCCCTGTTCGTACCGTTTCGCCCATTCGTCCACCCAAATGGCCAAAAAAATTAAACAAACCACAATGAGATGATTTCCAACCTCCATGGCATTCCTCAATAAATTTTGGCCCACACCATTCCTGAACTCCTGCCCCTCCCCCCCGAAATCGTGGGCTATAGCACACCGACTTAGACAGAAAATTCCTCGTTCGTGGTCTTTCTCCTGTTTGTCCACCCAAATTGTCATGAAAAATTAAAAGAATCATACTGAGATGATCACCACACCTTAGTTAATTTTCATCCCATAGCACGCACTAACCCAGGCCCACTCTCGAAACTAAGGGCTAAAGCACATCGATTTGGCCTAAAAATGCCATGTTCGCGCCGTTTCATCTTTTTGTCCACCCAAATAGCCACAAAAATTTAAACGGACCACATTGGGATAATCCCCAACCTACCTGGCATTCCCCGATTAATTTTCAAACCACAGCATGCCCGAACCCCGGGCCCACTCCCAAAATCGTGCGCTATAGCACACCAATTTGGCCCGAATACACCCTATTCGCATTGTTTCACCGGTTTGTCCATCCAAATGGACACGAAAATATAAACGGACCACACTGGGATGATCCCCAATCTCCCAGTATGCCTCGATCGATTTTTCGCCTACAACACGCTCGGATCCCGAGCTCACCCCTAAAACTGTGGGCTATAGCACACCGATTTATCCCAAAAATGCCTCATTCGCATCGTTTTTCTCGTTTGTCCAGACAAATGGCCACGGATATCTAAACGGACCATAATGGGATGATCCCCAACCTCCTTGGCATGCCTCAGTCATTTTTTGGCCCACAGAACACCCAAAACTCGGCCCCACCCGTAAAACTTTGGGCTATTGTACACCAATTTAGCCTGAAAATGCCTCATTTGCACTATTTCGCCCATTTGTCTACCCAAATGGCCACAAAAATTTAAACAGACCACACTGGGACGATCCACCACCTCCCTGACATGCCCCAATTAGTTTTTGAACAAAAATATGCCCGGATCCAGGGCCCACCCCCGAAATCGTAGGCTGTGGCAAATCGATTTAGCTTGAAAATGCCCCGTTTGCGTAGTTTTGCCCGTTTGTCCATGCAAATAGCCAAGAAAATTTAAATGGACAACACTGGGACGATCACTAACCTCCCTAGCATGCCCCAGTTGATATTCGACCTATAATGCGCTCGGACCCTGGGCCCACCCCCAAAACCGTAGGCTATAACTAACTAATTTGGCCCGAAATCTCCCCGTTCACACCATTTTGCCTATTTGTCCATCCAAATGGACATGTGAAGTTAAACAGACTATAATGGGATGATCCCCAACCTCCCTGACATGCCTAGATTAATTTTTGGCCCACAACACTCCCGGACCCTGAGCCCACCCCCAAAATCGTGGGCTATAGAACACCAATTTGGCCCAAAAATGCCTTATTCGCGCCATTTCACCGGTTTGTCCATCCTAATGGCCATGAAAATTTAAATGGACCACACTAGAACAATCCCCAACCTCTCTGACTTGGATGATTGATTTTTGGCTCATAGCACGCCCAAACCCTGGGCTACCCTCAAAATCGTGGCTATAGCACACCGATTTGGCCCAAAAATGCCTCAGTCGTGCTGTTTCGCCCGTTTGTCCATCTAAATGGCCACAATAATTTAAACGGACCACACTGGGATGATTACCAGCCTCTTTTGCATACCCAAATTGATTTTTCCCACAGCATGCCCAAACCCCCGGTCCACCCCAGAATCTCGGGCTATATCACATCAATATGGCCTGAAAATTCCCCGTTTGGGCTGTTTCACCTTTTTGTCCAACTAAATAGCCACAAAATTTAAACAAACCACAATGGGATAATCCCCAACCTCCCTGGCATGCCCTAATTGATTTTCAGCTCACATCACGCCTGAACCCCAGGCCCACCCTTAAAACCATGGGCTATAGCACACCGATTTTGCCCAAAAATGCCCCATTCGCGTCGTTTCTCCTGTTCGTCCACATAAATGGCCATAAAAATTTAAACGAACCATGATGGAATCATCCCTAACCTCCCTGGCATGCCTCAATAGATTTTTTTACCACAACACGCCCAATACAGGTCCACCCGCTAAACCGTGGGCTATAGCAAACTGATTCATCCCAAAAATAACTCTTTCACGCTGTTTCACCCGTTTGTCCACCCAAATGGCCAAGAAAATTTAAACAAACCACACTGGGATGATCCCCAATATACTTGTCATGCCCTAATCAATTTTTGGCCAACAGTACGTCCAAACCACGGGCTCATCCCCAAATCGTGGGCTATAGCACACCGATTTGGCCCAAAAATTTCTCGTTGGCATCGTTTCACCCGTTGGTCCATCCAAATAGCCACGAAAATTTAAACTGACCACACTAGGATGATCCCCTACATTCCTGGCAGGTCTTAGTCAATTTTTGTTCCATAGCATGCCTGGACCTCGGGCATACCCCCAAAACTGTGGGCTATAGCCCACCGACTTGGCTCAAAAATGCCGTGTTCGCATCGTTTTGCCTATTTATATGTCCACGAAAATTTAAATAGACCACACTGGGATGATTCTCAACCTCCCTAGCATGCCCCGATTAATTTTTGGCACACATCACACCCGAACCTAGGGATCACCCCCAAATTCATGGGCTATAGCACACCAATTTGCCCGAAAATACCCCGTTCGCGCCATTTCACCCATTTGTCTACCCAAATAGCCACGAATATTTAAATGGACCATACTAGAACGATCCCCAACCTCCTTGGCACTTCTTTATTGATTTTTGGCTCATAAAACCCTGTAACCCGGGTCCACCCCCGAAATCGTTGGCTATAGCACGCCGAATCAGCCTGAAAATGACCCATTCGTGCCGTTTCGCCCATTTCTCTATGAAAATAGCTACAAAAAGTTAAACGGACCACACTAAGACGATCCTCAACCTTCCTATCTTGCCCTAATTGATTTTCGGCCCACATAATACCCGAAATTCGAGACCACCCCCAAAACCATGGGCTATAGCTCACCAATTTGGCTAAAAAATGCTTCGTTCGTGCTGCTTTGCCTATTTGTCCATCCAAATGACCTCAAAAATTTAAATGGACCACACGGGGACGATCCTTAACCTCCCTGGCATACCTTGATAATTATTTGGCCCACATCACTCCCGAACCCTGGTACTATCCCCAAACCCGTGGGCTATTGCACATGATTTGACTTGAAAATGCCCCGTTTAAGCCATTTATCCCGTTTGCCCACCCAAATGAGCACACAAATTTAAAAGGATCACACTGAAACCATCCTCAACCTCACTGGCATGCCTCAATCTATTTTTTTACGTATAACACGTTTGTACCCCAGGCCTACCCTAAAAAACATGGGCAATAGCACACCGATTTGACCCAAAAATGGCCCGTTCACGCTGTTTCACCCATTTGTCCACCCAAATGGCCACAAAAATTTAAACAGACCACACTGGGATGATCCCCAACCTCCCTAGCATATCTTAGTCAATTTTTGGCCTACATCACTTTCGAATTCTAGGCCCACTCCCAAAATCGTGGGCTATTGCACATCAATTTGGCCTAAAAATGCCCCGTTTGCGCCATTTTACCCATTTGCTCACCCAAATGACCACAAAAATTTAAACGGACCATACTGGGATAATCCCCAACCTCTTTTTCATAATCCAGTCGATTTTTAGAACACAACATGCCCGGACCCTTAGCCCACCCCAAAACCGTGGGCTATAGAACACCGATTTGGCCCAAAAATGCCTCTTTCACATAGTTTTACCCTTATGTCTACCCAAATGGCCACAAAAATTTAAACGGATCATACTAGGACAATACCCAACCTCCATATCATACCACGATCAATTTTCAGAGCATATCACACCCGGACCCTTGGCCCACCCCCATAACCGTGGGTTATAACACACCAATTTGGTCCAAAAATGCTTAGTTCACACCGTTTCGCCCGTTTGTCCACCCTAATGGCCACAAAAGTTTAAACGGATAATATTGGGATTCTCCCCAACCTCCATAGCATGCCTCGATCAATTTTTGAACCACAACATGACCAAACCCGAGGCCCACCTCCAAAATAGTGGGCTATAATACACCGATTGGGCCCGAAAATGCCCCTTTCGCACTGTTTTGCCCGTTTATCCATCCAATGGAAACAAAAATTTAAACATACCCCACTGGGATGATCCATAACCTCTCTGGTATGCCTTGGTGAATTTTCAAACTACAGCACTCTCGAACCCCGAGGCCACCCCTGGAATCATGGGCTATAGCATACCAATTTGGCTCAAAAATGCCTCGTTCGCACCGTTTCGACAGTTTTTTCACCCAAATGGACATGAAAATTTAAACGAACCACACTGGGATGATCCGCAACCTTCCAGAATGCCCCGGTTAATTTTTCACCTACAGCACACCCAGACCCCGGGCTCACCCCCAAAATTATGGGCTATAGCACACCGATTTGGCCCAAAAATGCCCCGTTCATGCTATTTCACCCTATTGTCCACATAAATAACCACAAATATTTAAACGAATCATATTGGGATGATCCCCAACCTCCATGGCATGCCCCAGTCAATTTGTGGCCTAAATAATGCCCGAAACCCGAGCCCACCCTAAAACTGTGGGTTATAGCACACCGATTTAGCCTAAAAATGCCTCATTCGACATGTTTTGCCTATTTGTCTACCCAAATAGACACGAAAATTTAAACGAACCACACCGGGATGATCCTCAACCTCCATGTCCCACCCCAATATATTTTTCCCCACAGCACGCCCAAACTCTAGGCCCACCCCAAAAACCAAGGGCTATAGCACGCCGATTTGACTCGAAAATGCCCCGTTCGTTCTATTTCACTCGTTTGTCCACCCAAATGGCCACGAAAATTTACACAGACCACACTGGGATGATCCCAAACCTCCCTACCATGACCGGATCAACTTTTAGCCCAAAACATGCTTGAACCTCAGGACCACCCCCAAAATCATGGGCTATAGCACACCGATTTGGCTCAAAAATGCCCTTTTCGCACCGTTTCGCTCGTTTGTCAATCCAAATGGCCACAAAAATTTAAAAGGACTATACTGGGACAGTCCCCAACTTCCCTGACATGCCTCGATCAATTTTTAGCTGACAGCATGCCCAGACCCTAGGCCCACCCCCAAAACCATGGGCTATAGCACACCAATTTGGCCCAAAAATGCCCCGTTCTCGCCGGTTTGCTCGTTTGTCCATCCAAATGGCCACAAAAATTTAAATGAACCCTAATGGGATGATCCCAACATACCTCACATACCATGATTGATTTTTATCCCACAACATACTCGGATCCCAGGCCCACCCTCGAAACCATAGGGTAGCACACTGATTTGGCTCGAAAATGACTGTTCGCCTATTTGTCCACCCAAATGGCCACAAAAATTTAAATAGACCACATTGGAATGTTCCCTAACCTCCCTGGAATATGACGGTCAATTTTTAGCCCACAGCACGCCCGAACCCTGAGCCCACCCCTGAAAGAAAGGGCTATAGCATATGAATTTGGCCCAAAAATGCCCCGTCCATGCCATTTCGCCCGTTTGTCCACCCAAATAGCCCCAAAACTTTAAACGGATCATACTGGGATGATCCTAACCTTCCTGGAATGCCTAGTAAATTTTAGACCCACAACATCCCAGCCACCGGGCTCATCCCCAAAATCGTGGGCTATAGAACATAAATTTGACCCGAAAATGCCTCGTTCACACTATTTCGCCCTATTATCCATCCAAATAACCACGAATCCTTAAACGGACAATACTAGGAAAATACCCAACCTCCCTAGTATGCCGCAATCAGTTTTTATCTCACAGAACTCTCAAAACCTGTGCCCACCCCAAAACTATGGGCTATAGCTCACCAATTTAGCCTTAAAATGCTTCGTTCACTCCGTTTTGCCCATTTGTCCACCCAAATGGCCACAAAAATTCAAACAAACCACACTGGGATGACCATGCACTACCTTAGTCTATTTTGACCCATAACACGCTCGAACACTAGGCCCACCCTCAAAACCAAGGGCTACAGCACACCAAATTTTCCCGAAAATGCCCTGTTCGTGATATTTTGCCCGTTTGTCCACCCGAAAGGCTACGAAAATCTAAACAGACCACACTGGGAAGATTCCCAAACTCCATATCACATTTTGTTTTATTTTTAGCCTATAACACACTCGAACCCAGGGCCTACCCACAAAATCGTGGGCTATAACACATCGATTTGGCTAAAAAAACACCCTGTTCGTGCCGTTTTGCTCGTTTGCCCACTCAAATGGCCACAAAAATTTAAAAATACCATATTAGGATGATCTTTAACCTCCCTGGCATGCCTCCGTTGATTTTTAGCCCACATCACACTCGTACCCTAGGCCCACACCCAAAATCATGGGCTATAGCACACCGATTTGGCCCCAAAATGCCCCATTCACACTGTTTCATCGGTTTGTCCACACAAATGGCAACGCAAATTTAAATGGACCATACTGGGATGATCCCTAACCTCCCTGGCATGCCTGGATCAATTTTTGGCCCACAGCACGCTCGAACCTTGGGTCCATCCTCGAAACCATGGGGTATAGCATACCGATTTGGCCCGAAACTGCTCGATCACGCTATTTCGCTCATTTGTCTACCCAAATGGCCACAAAAATTTAAATGGACCATACTGGAATGGTCCCCAACCTCCCTGGCATGCCTCGATCAATTTTTTGCCCCCATCACGCTCGAACCCCCGGCCGACCCCCAAAATCATGGGCTATAGAACACCTATTTGGCCAGAATATGCCCCATTCATGCCTTTTTGCTGGTTTGTCCACCCAAATGGCAATGAAAATATATTCGGACCACATTGGGATGATCCCTAACCTCCATGTCATGTACCTATCGATTTTTGGCCCACAGTATTCCCGAACCCTTAGCCCACTCCTAAAACAGTCGGCTATAGCACACCGATTTAGCTCAAAAATTCCCCTTTCGCACCGTTTCTCCCGTTTGTCCATCCAAATGGCCATGAAAATTTAAACAGACCATACTAGGACAATCTCCAACCTTCCTGGCATTCTCCGATCAATTTTCGACCCACATCACGCTAAAAAATCTAGCCCACCCCAAAAATTATGGGCTATAGCACACCGATTTGGCCAGAAAATGCCCCGTTCGTGCCTTTTTGCCTGTTTGTCCATCCAAATGCCACAAAAATTTAATCAGAACATAATTGGACTATTCCAACCTCCCTGGCATGTCCCGATCGATTACGGCCGAAAGCATGCCCGAACCCCGAGCCCACCATCAAAATCATAGGCTATATCACACCAATTTGACTTGAAAATAACATGTTCGTGCAGTTTCACCCGTTTGTCCACCAGAATGGCCATGAAAATTTAAAAGGACCACACTGGGCTGATCCTTAAACTCCCTGGCATGCCCCAGTAAATTTTTAGCCCAAAACACGCTCGAACCCCGAGCCACCTTGAAATTGTGGGCTGTAGCACACTAATTTGGCCTGAAAATGCTCCGTTCGCGCCGTTTCGCCCGTTTGTCCACACAAATAGCCACAAAATTTAAACGAACAATACTGGGATGGTCCCTAATCTCCCTGACATGTCTTGATCGATTTTTAGCATACAGTACGCCCGAACCCCGAGCCCACCCCCAAAATCGTGGGCTATAACACACCAATTTGGCCAAAAAATGCTCCGTTTTTGCCGTTTTGCCTATTTAACCACCTAAATGGCCACAAAAATTTAAATGGACCATACTGGGATGGTCCTAACCTCCCTGGCAAGCCCCATTTGATTTTCGATCCACAGCAAGTCCAAACTCCAAGCCCACCCTCAAAATCGTAGCCTATAGCACACCGATTTTGCCCATAAATCCTCGTTCACGCTGTTTCACCCGTTTGTCCATCCAAATAGCCACAAAAATTTAAACGGACCATACTGAAAAGATCCCAACCTACCTAGCATGCCCCAATCAATTTTTGACCTATAGCACGCCCGGACCCCAAGCCCACCCTCAAAACCCTGGGCTATAGCACATCGATTTGGTCCAAAAATGTCCCATTCATGCCATTTCTGCTGTTTAACCACCCAAATGGCCACGAAAATTTAAACGAACCATACTGGAATGATCCATGGTTTGAGAGTTGGACCGAGGATCTTGCATGTTTTGGATCCAAAATTGATCGGACGGGCTCACTACATGCTAAAATATTGAAAAGTGTGCAACTTACATAGATATTATGTATTAAAATATCATGTTGATCCCTACAAGCAGAAGAGATAAAAATTAAAGTTTGCCTATAGTTTAGTCACCTGTAAGCATAGTACATCAAATTTTTCTCTATTAGCAAGTTGTTGTATGCAAAGTTTCTTTAATTTTAATATTATAGGTCAATCTACATTTACAATTAATTTTAATCTTCATTTGAAACAAGTTTTTCCATATCAAAACATATATCTTAAATTCGAGCTTTGATGATGGAAATTTTGTCGATGGAAAGCGCTTGCACTTAAAAGGGCCTACATAACGCGCGTTAGTCATGTCAATAGTAGCCAAATACTAGATGGTTAAATTAATAAAGTTAATAGAAAAAAAAGATTATATTAGATGACTAACCTAGCTTTTGATGTTATTGTCTTGACATATCGTGCCTTAATTGGAAAGGGAAGAGCTGGTAAGCAAAATAAAATGGCTCTCTATTTGCGGTGGCAGATTCAGAATTTATAGATTGTGGGTGCTTAAAAAATTTAAAAACTGAAAAAAATAAAAATTTACCTAAATGAGGTTTGAACTCGGGAATCGATCTCTTCCTGTGAAGAACCATAGAGACAACCTAAATGCCAATGCACCCAATAAACTTTTTATTTTAGTGGGTCCTTTTATACATTATATGCATGTTTTCGTATATTTTCTATGTAATTTTACCTATTATCCGTCTAGTTAAATAGATATCGAAGCACCTCAAAAATGAATATAGGTCCGTCCCTGTATATTTGACAATAAAAATATGTAAATGCTTAGGAACATCGTTAGGAATACAGTGGTGGTTAGATGGGCATATTATTTGTCTTAGTATTGATGCTTCTCTTTTCTTTGTATTTTTATTTAAACTTTTGTCACTCTTATAATATTTTAAATTTTGTTTTTTTTTTACATTTTTTTAAAGTCAAAATCAACAAAAAACAATTTTTTATTTACACAATAAAAACAAGATATTTGGGAATCTATTCTCTCAAAACCCACATCGTGAGATCACCATGCATGTTATTGTTAAGTGAAAAATAATGACATATGTAAAAATGGAATGAACTTATTGATTTCAACTATATTTTCATTAGTCTTTTGGAAAATTTGTAAAATGAACAATGTATTATAAAGAATTGATTTTCTAATACATAGACAGTTTTTAAGTTAATTTATTTATATTAGTACAAGGTTACTCAATAATCATTAACTACTAGGAATAGTACTTTAAATACACAGGTTGAAATGAGAGTGTAGAGTGAGCTGAAACGATTCAGAACAAAAAAATATTTAAATAATAAAAAAAAGTCATGCAAGTCGTTGGGTCTTAGGCGACTTGCAAGTCGTTGGACCCACAACGTTTTGTCCTCTTTGGTTTTTTTCCAAATCAAGTGTCCCCTTTGAAATTTTTTGATAAAAAAAAAAGAGCTCTTTTGACTCTGGATCGAACTCAAAGAAAGCGCTTAGTATTTTGTTTGCGTCTTTACTAAAATTTGAACGTGACAACTTAATTATCAACTTATTTTACTAACCACTAATCCGCATCCTTAAGTTCGGTCCTACCGTACATTTCTGATAGAAGTTGTTTCCCACGTACGACTTAAATCCCTGATCTTCTAGTTAAATCTTTTATGTTGCATCCATCTTTGTTAGTTTGTCCGATTTTAACTAAATACTAAGTTGATGATAAAAAACTTTTCAATCTTATATAGATTATCATTATATCCAGATAAAAAAAAAGGGCAGCACAGTGCACTAAAGCTACCGCTATGCGCGGTGTCCGGGGAAGGGCCCCACCATAAGGGTGTATCGTACGCAGTCTTACCTTGCATTTCTGTCAGAGGCTGTTTCCAGGGCTTGAAGCCGTGACCTCCTGGTCACATGACAACAACTTTACCAGTTACTCCAAGGCTCCCCTTCAATATTTTTACATCCAAATATTTTTTAATTTTATGATCTTAAATATATCATGTAGAAAGTTGAAATGTCAAAAATCACAAGGTTTGTCTCATGAAAATAAGGCTGAAAGGGGTTGACAACATGTTATTTTGGTGTAATGGATACAGAAATTGCTTATTAAATAAACAGAAAAAGCTCAAAAATACCCCTTGTTAGATTTTTGGCTCAAAATATCCCTTCGTTAAATATTTGTCTCTAAAATACCCCTGAACTATCTGAAATGAAACAAAAATATTCCACGTTAGTTTTTTTACGCAAAAATACCCCTTTGTTAAATATTATTAAAAAATTATGTAAAAAATAAAAATAAAAAACTGATTAATAAAAAAATATAAAATTTTAAAAAAAAATGTCATTAAGGATGTAAATTATTAAAAAATCATTTAAAAAATAAAAAACTGTTTATTAAAATGAAATTATAAAACTTTTTAGAAAATAAAAATAAGAAATGGCATTGAGGATCCAAATTATTAAAAAATAATTATAAAATTATTTAAAACATAAAAATAACAAAGTGATTATTAAAAAGAAATTATAAATTTTTAAAAAATAAAAATAAAAAATTGCATTGAGTATCCGAATTATTAAAACATAATTATAAGCTTATTTAAAAAAATAAAAATAAAGAACTGATTATTAAAAAGAAATTATAAAATTTTAAAAAAAATGAATAGCTAGTTTATAATTTTTTAAAAAGTGAACTAGCACTTCAAAAACAGATTTTCGACCACTTTCGTAGAGCAATAAATAATAACTCTGTTTTCCCTCTCAAATTATGTGGCGTAATTTTTAAAAATATTTATCTTAAATTATTTATCAATTTGTATTCTTAAAAAAAGAGCTACTCGTATGCAACTTTACCTTATATTTCTACCACTATAGTGCCCTTTATATATAGGGTTCGGAAAAGGGCTCCACTACTATAGTGCCAGTTATGTATAGGCCAGGTTTCGGGAAGGGCCCCATTACAAGGATGTACTGTATGCCGCCTTAGCTTATATTTCTGTCCCGCACCACAAGGATTTACCTTATATTTCTGCCACTAAAGTGCCCGTTATATACAGGGTTCGGAGAAGGGTTCCACCACTAAAGTGCCCGTTTTGTATAGCGTCTCGGGAAGGGCCCTACCATAATGATGTACTGTATGCAGCCTTACCTTATATTTTTGCCCCCCACCACAAGGATTTACCTTATATTTCTGTCACTAAAGTGCCCGGGTTCGGAGAAGGGCTCCACCACTAAAGTGCCCATTATGTACAGTGTTTCGAGAAGGGTCCCACCACAATAATGTACTGTATGCAGCCTTACCTTATATTTCTATACCCACCACAAAGATGTACTGTGTGCAGCCTTACGTTATATTTCTGTCACATATTTCTGTCAGAGTTGGTTTTCAAGGCTTGAAACCGTGAACTCCCGATCACATGACAACAACTTTACCAGTTACTCCAAGGCTGTCCTACGTTAGATTATTAAGATGCATAATTATCCTTTTTCTATTTAGTAATTTTTTTTGAATTATACACTTTATTATAATAAGATGATGACATATTAAAGGTTTCAATCAAGAGAAATTGTTCTTTAAGAAATAAATAAGCATGGACTTTTAAGACATAATTAATACATATCCTTATGAGATGAAAAAAAGGTTATTTCCGACAGATTCTCATCAACAACCCATTTCTTTTATCCGAACTTGGAATCGACGAGTTTATAGAAAATAATGTGAAAATTACATAGCAAGTTGCATTTCTTTTCTTTCTTTTTTTCAGATGAAACTTTATTACTACTTTGATTGACTCATATTGACTTGACACATTACTTAATTAAAAAATTAAAATTTTAGTTAGAAATACTCCATATATTTTACTTAACTAATCCTACTAATGTTGCTTAAAACTCTAAATTAGCCTTAGCTAGATAGATACGAGATACTTCTCTTTTTGTTCCTTTTTAATCACTGCATTTATTTAAAAAAGAATGACTCCTACTTTAATTTTAATTTTTCACGTGAAATATTTAAAACCATAAAATTAAATTATATTTTCAAACATTTGACATAACATTAATTTAAAACCCCAAAGTCTTTTATATTTTATTGAAGTCAAAATCACTGTCAGTAGTAGACTAGTAGTGCTCTCCTCTTCTCCTCTGTGGAGCATTCAGAATCGGTCTCTCTTTCTTTCTTTTTATTTTCTCTATTAGTGAAGGTGGTAGGTCAAATTTTTGAGATTTTATTAAAACTTTTGTCACTCTTATAATATTTTAAATTTACTTTTTTTACACTTTTTTTCAACTTTCAAGTCAAAATCAACGAAAATAATTTTTTATTTACACAATAAAAACAAGATATTCGCGAATCTATTCTCTCAAAACCCACATCGTGAGATCACCATACATGTTATTGTTAAGTGAAAATTAATGAAATATATAAAAATGGAATGAACTTATTGATTTCAACTATATTTTCATTAGGTTTTTGGAAAATTGGTAAAATGAACAACGTATTATAAAGAATTGATTTTCTGATACATAGACAATTTTTAAGTTAATTATTTATCTTAGTACAAGGTTACTCAATAATCATTAATTACTAAGAATAGTACTTTAAATGCACATGTTGAAACGATAGTGTGGAGAGAGCTGAAACAACTCGAAACAAAAACTGTTTAAATAATTAAAAAAAGTCACGCAAGTCACTAGGCCCTAGGCGACTTGCAAGTCGCTGGACCCACTACGTTTTGTCCCCTTTTGTTTTCTTTCCAAATCAAGTGACCCCTTTGGAATTTTTGGCCAAAAAAAGAACTCTCTTGACTCCAGACTCAAAAAAATCACTTAGCATTTTGTTTGCGTATTTGCTAAATTTGAACGCGACAACTTAATTCTCAACTTATTTCATTACCCACTAATAAGCCGCATCCTTAAGTTCGGTCTTACCTTACATTTCTGATAGAAGTTGTTCCCTACGTACGACTTAAATCACTGATCTTTTAGTTAAATCTTTTATATTCCATCATTTTTGTTAATTAGTTTGTCCGATTTTGACTAAATACAAAGTTGATGATAAAAAACTTTTGAATCTTATATAGATTATTATTATATTCAGACAAAAAAAAAAGGGCAGCTCGATGTACTAAAGCTACCGCTATGCGTGGTGTCCGGGGAATGGTCCCACCATAAGGGTGTATCGTACGCAACCTTACCTTGCATTTCTGTCAGAGGCTGTTTCCAAGGCTTGAACCCGTGACCTACTAGTCACATGACAGCAACTTTACCAGTTACTTCAAAGCTCCCCTTAAATATTATTATATCCAAATATTTTTTAATATTATGATGTTAAATATATCACATAGAAAGTTGAAATGTCAAAAATCACAAGATTTGTCTCATGAAAATTAGGCTGAAAGGGGTTGACAAGTTGTTATTTTGGTGTAATGGATACAGAAATTTTAATTAAATAAATAAACCCTCTTCATGGTAAAGGGACAGACTTTTTTCATGCATGCAGTCTTTTAGGTTTCTATATTTATGTTATTAATAATAGGGAGAAGGTTTCAAAACATTATTCTATCAGTAGTAAAAGTGAAGTAGCACTTCAAAAACAGATTTTCGACCACTTTCCTAGAGCAATAATATACTCTTTTTTCCGTCTCAAATTATATGGCATAATTTTTAAAAATATTTATCTTAAATTATTTATCAATTTGTATTATTAAAAAAGAGCAGCTCGATACACTAAAGTGTCTGCAATATACAAAATCCGAAAAAGAACCCCACCACAAGGGTGTACTGTATGCTGCTTTACCTCATATTTCTGTCACTAAAGTGCCCATTATGTACAGGGTCCGGGGAAGGCCCCAAGACTAAAGCTTCCGTTATATACAGGGTCCGAATAAGGGCCCCACTACAAGAGTGTACTGTATACACCCTTATCTTATATTTTTGCCACATATTTCTGCCAAAGTCAGTTTCTAAGACTTGAAACCATGACTTTCCGATCACATGACAACAACTTTACCAGTTATTCCAACGCTCCCATTCGTCAATTTAGATTATTAAGATTAATAATTATCCCTTTTCTATTTTATTCTTAATAGTAATATTTTTGAAGACAATATATGAAAACTTTATTATAATAAGATGATAACATATAAAAGGTTTCAATTAAGACTATTATGTGGGCCAGGCCCGGCCAACCCGTAATCGGCACGTATCATTTAACCGATTTGTTGACCGGGTTGGGGTTTAAGTGGGCCGGGTCGGGCCGGGCTCAAGAGTAAAAAATTAAAAACAACCCTAACCCGGCCCACTTAACTCAACCCGGTTAAACCCACCTAAACCCGGTCAAATCCGATTAAAAAACTGGTCAAACCCAGTTAAAAATATAAAAAAAAAAACTTTTTTTCAATATACATTATATATACCCACCTATATACATTATAAATACGTTAAATAATATATATACACTATATATATAGTATATACTACATTAGAATTTAAAAATATATACACATATACACAATTACACATATATACGCACCATCCAATTTATATATACTACTTTGAAGTTTAAATAATATATACTACAATATATATACATTGCAATATATATATATATATATATATATATATATATATATATATATATATAGTTATAGTTATAGTTATAGTTATATAGTTATATACTAATTAATAAAACATATACACATATATACGTTAAATATACACATCTATAGAAGATATATACACATGCATATGCACCATTCAATGTATATATACTACTACTAATAAAATATACCACATTAGAATATATATATATATATATATATAGTTATATATATATATATATATATATATATATAGTTATAGACTAATTGATAAAACATATACACATGTATAAGTTAAATTTAAACATCTATAGAAGATATATACACATGTATATGCACCTTTCAATGTATATATACTAATACTAATAAAATATACTACGATGTATATACATTACAATATATATAGATATAGTTATATACTAATTTATAAAATATATACACATGTATATGTTAAATATACATGTCTATAGAAGATATATTCACATCTATACACTCAATTCTATGTATATGTAATACTTTAAATTAAATATACTACAATGTTATACACGTCTATAGAAGATATATACATATGTACACACACCATTGAATGTATATATACTACTACTAATAAAATATACTACAATATATATACATTACAATATATATATAGTTATATATAGTTATATACTAATTTATAAAATATATACACATGTATACGTTAAATATACATGTCTATAGAAGATATACACACGTGTATACGCACCATTCAATGTATATATACTACTACTAATAAAATATACTACAATATATATACATTATAATATATATATATATATATATAGTTATATACTAATTTATAAAACATATACACATGTATACATTAAATATACATGTCTAAAGAAGATATATTCGCATAAATACACTCAATTCTATGTATATGTAATACATTAAATTAGATATACTACAATATATATACATTACCATATATATATATATATATATATATATATATATATATAGTTATATACTAATGTATAAAACATATACACATGTATATGGTAAATATTCACATCTATAGAAGACATATACATATGTATATGCACCATTCAATTTATATATACTACTACTAATAAAATATACTACAATATATATATATATATATATATATATATATATATATATAGAGAGAGAGAGAGAGAGAGAGAGAGAGAGAGAGAGAGAGAGAGAGAGAAAGAGAGAGAGAGTTAAATACTAATGTATAAAACATATACACATGTATACGTTAAATATACACATCTATAGAAGATATATACACACCATTCAATGTATATATACTAATACTAGTAAAATATATTACAATATATATATACATTACAATATATATAGATATAGTTATATACTAATTTATAAAACATATACACATGTATACGTTAAATATACACGTCTATAGAAGATATATTAACATATATACACTCTATTCTATGTATATGTAATACTTTAAATTAGATATACTACAATATATATATATATATATATATATATATATATATATAGTTATATATATATATATATATATATATATAAATATATAATATACTAATTTATAAAACATATACACATGTATACGTTAAATATACACATCTATAGAAGATATATACACAAATATACAAAACATATGCTATTTAATATAATAAATTAATAATACTTGGTAGTAAATTAATAAAATATTAGAAGTAAGTTTTTAATTTAAAGTAGAAAACTAGAAATTCAATTTAAAATTTTAAAATCATTAAATGAAAAAATATAAAAAGTAAGGACTAAGGAGTGAATGAATTTGAGGATTTTTATTGATTGCAAAATGATCCAAAATTTATAATTTACATAAATTTAAAAACTCAAAAAAAAAATAAAAAATTGAATCCAGGTCAGTTAACCGGCGGGCCTGAATCGGTCTAGGTTCGAGCCAGGTTAACCAAGCCCAAATTAAGGAAATAACTGGCCCGGGACCTGGAACCCTAAAGCTTACTGGACCGGGTCAAATCGGGCTGGATCCTTTAAGTGGGTCGGCTAGGGACGGTTCATCCCGGCCCACTTGACAGGCTTAGTTTCTAATAGACTACCTATATAATTATTAAATACATCTGGGTTATTCTGTAATTAGTTATTCTTCAGTTCTCTATATATACAGCTGTAACCCCTTCAATATTAATAAGATCAATTATTATTAAATTATATCATGGTATCAAAGCTAGGGTTTCTTCTTCCGCCCAAACCCTAATCTCTCCTCTTTTCCGACGTGTGTGCGCCGCCGCCACCGTCTACACCACGCCGCACGGCCTCTCTCCTCCGTCGTAGGTCGGAGCCATGGACAAGGTTGTTGATCCTCTGTCAAATTTACCGTCTGGAGTAAAATTACTGCTCAGGAATCTCCACAACCTCATCCCCAAAAAATTATCTGACAAAAACTACCCGGCCTGGGCACTTAACGTCCGCACCGCCCTCGCAGCCAACTTGCTGCTCGGATGGATTGACGGTGCGGAGAAGCCGCCGCCCGAGACAGCCGAGATGGATGGCGTCATGCTCCCGAATCCCGACTACCTTCCGTGGATGATCGTAGACACTCAGATCCGAGCCTGCCTTCTCGCAGTTATTAGCCCCTCTGTGCACAAACACGCCCGGGGTTTTCTCACATCGGCTTCACTTTGGGACGCACTAGCCACACGGTACAACTCTGTGTCCACGGCTCATATTTTTCAGTTGCGTGACCGATTGCATACTCTTCGGAAGGGAACGAAGACGATGACTCAATACCTTGATGATGTGGCCTCTATTCTGTCTGACCTAGATGCTGTGAACGAGATTATTCCTGAACGAGACGTGGTGAATGCCGTGTTACGTGGTCTTCCAGCTGGCTATTCCTCTCTCAAACAGCATATTCGCCTCTCACCTATCGAAATCACTCTGAATCAACTGTCTGGCTGGCTTAATGCAGAAGAGTTGAATCTAGACATGGAACACAAATTACTGCTCGGAGAAGCTAGTTCCACTCCTGGCGTCACGGCTCTTTACTCGGCTGGCAGCGGGGGCTCGGCCAGGGATCGCGGTGACGATCGCCGTAATCAAGGGCGAGGCCGCGGCGGTGGTGACCGTCGGACCGCCGGGCAGCAAGGCAGAGGCGGGCCTCCACCGAGGGACGGCTTCCAGTCAGGCCGCGGACAGGGACGAGGAAACCAGCGAGGACCCACACGAGATCTTCCGACGTGCCAAATTTGTGCTAAGCGGGGCCATTCTGCGGCTAATTGCTGGTATCGTTATGATGACTCGCAGAATGTAAATAGCCAGTCCGGAGGATCAAGGGCGATGCATGCGTCCACAAACGCTCAATCTGGCGATTGGTATCTAGACACAGGTGCTAACACCCATGTGACGTCTGATTATTCACAACTTCAAGCTCCTCATCCGTATCATGGCTCAGAATCTATTACAGTAGGCAATGGTCAATCCCTTCCCATCACTAACACCGACTCTGGGTATGTCAATACCCCAAATGGTAAATTTCATCTCTCAACCCTTCACCACGTCCCTTCCCTCACATCCAATCTTTTATCTGTTTATCGCTTTACTAAAGAAAATAACTGCACCCTCATTTTTAATGACACAACTTTCCAGATAGTGGACAATACCACGAACCGGGTGCGGTACACGGGCCGCTGTGAGCATGGGCTATACACTCTTCCATCCAGGTCTCCGTCTGTTGTGAGTCAAGCCGTTCTCTCGTCCACCTGGCATCGCCGGCTTGGGCACCCATCATCCGCCATTACCAAATCCATTTTATCTTCCTTAGGTTTTAATTTTTCAGAAAAATTACATTGCGAGTCCTGTTCAGTGTCTAAATCTTGTCGTTTACCTTTTTCACTGTCTGAACACAAGGCCACTGCGCCATTTCAATTAATTCATTCTGATGTTTGGGGTCCAACCTCAGTTCCTTCTGTTCAAGGTTTTCGTTATTATATCTGTTTTGTTGATGATTACAGTAAATTCACTTGGCTTTATCCTCTGAAATTTAAATCCGAAGCTTATACTGTTTTTGGCAACTTTAACCGAATGGTTCAAAATCAATTTAATGCCAAAATCAAAAATTTTTGAAGTGACAATGGCAAAGAATTTGTCAACAATGCATTTGGTGTTTTTCTTCAAAATCTAGGGGCTCTTCATCACACTTCATGTCCATATACCCCTGAACAAAATGGCGTTGCTGAGCGCAAACACCGTCACCTAATAGAAATAGTTGTTGCGCTCCTCCATGATTCCACCTTACCTGTTTCCTTTTGGGTTGATGCCCTTGCTACTGCCAACTACCTCATCAATCGCTTGCCCACTCACACTCTCTCCAACTCCACTCCATATGCCCGTCTCTACAATCATCCACCCGACTACATCCATCTCCGCCCGTTTGGGTGTCTAGTTTATCCCTGGTTGCGTCCACACACTCACCATAAACTTCAACCTCGGTCCACCCCTTGTGTCTTTCTAGGCTATCATCCCACTATCAAAGGTTACAAATGTTTCGATCCTGTATCTCAGAAAACCTATGTTTCCCGTCATGTTCGTTTTGTGGAGGAACAATTTCCTTACACAAGTCTTTCCTCTACACCATACTCCCCCAATCCACTTGGCATTGTGCCATTATTCCCGTCCTTTTCACCCGCTCATGCTCCGGCTCACTCGGCACCTAACCCGGTACCCCACTACACCACTACTCACCCGAACCCCCAAACCTCCCACCCGAACACCCAGCCGACTGCCACACAACCCACCACTTCCCTACATCAGACTCCTCCCACACATACAGCCACCCCATCCACCGCTGCACATCCCAGCTCCCACGGCAGCCCCACCCAACCCCCGTCCACACATCATCCAACTTCACCACCCCTTCCTAATCACCCTCCTATCAATACTCACCCTATGACAACCCGAGCCAAGGCTGGTACCTTCAAACCCAAAGCCTACCACACTCACATACCCTTTGATGCACATCCCATAACTGAGCCTACTACCTACACTCAAGCCTCCAAAAATAGTTTCTGGTGCCAAGCTATGGATGAGGAATTTCAGGCTCTGACTGAACAACGTACATGGGATTTGGTACCTCTGCCTAATAACCGAAAGTCTATTGGGTGCAAATGGGTGTTTCGCATCAAATGAAATTCAGATGGATCTCTTTCTCGCTATAAAGCACGTCTGGTTGCAAAAGGGTATCATCAGGAGTATGGTGTGGATTATAAGGAGACCTTCAGCCCTGTTGTTAAGCAGCAGACTATTCGTCTGGTCTTGTCTCTTGCTCTTCACTATGATTGGCCGCTTCATCAGTTAGACGTCAGCAATGCCTTTCTTCATGGTCATCTTGAGGAAGAAATCTATATGGTTCAGCCACCGGGATATGTTAATCCCAACCGTCCTCACTATGTTTGCAAGCTTCGCAAATCACTGTATGGCCTGAAACAGGCCCCACGTGCCTGGTACACACGCCTCTCTACTTTTCTGCAGGGTCTTGGTTTTCGCACCTCCCATCATGACAACAGCCTCTTCACCCTTCACTGTTCTCGAGGGACTATCATCATTCTTATCTATGTGGATGATATTGTTATTACAGGCAGCTCGTCATCACTCATCACTGAAATTACTGAGGCTATGCATCGTGACTTCAAACTTAAGGACCTCGGTCCTCTGGAGTTCTTTCTTGGCCTCGAACTCATCCGTAAATCGGGAACTATATTGATGCATCAGACAAAATATACTCTTGACCTTCTACATCGAGCTGGAATGACAGACTGCAAACCCGCGGTCACTCCCATGGCAGTCCGCCAATCCCCAGGGCCGAATACTCCCTTTGCCGATCCTACACTATATCGGAGCCTCGTCGGTGGACTTCATTATCTTGCTGTTACTCGTCCGGACATCCAATATGCAGTCAATCGAGTCTCCCAATCAATGCATGCTCCCACAGAACAACACTTTCAGGCCTTGAAACGCATTCTGCGCTATCTTAAAGGTACTCTTCACTGTGGACTTTTATTTCAAAAGGGCTCGTTTGATATATCTGTTTTTTCTGATTCGGATTGGGCTAACGACAAAGATGATCGGAAGTCCACTACTGGATATATTGTTATGCTGGGACCGAATCTGATTTCCTGGTGCACCAAGAAGCAAACGCGAGTGTCCCGTTCCTCCACAGAAGCAGAATATCGTGCCATGGCTGCGGGTGTTGCTGAAGCCATGTGGTTACGATACCTTACGGATGCACTTGGCATTCCCCCGACGAAACCACAGATTTATTGTGACAATCAGTCCACTATTTGTGTTACCAAAAATCCAGTCCTTCATGATCGTATGAAGCATGTTGGGTCCGACTGTCACTTTGTTCGCGATGAGGTACTTGCAGGAACGATGGCCACGCACTATGTCCCATCTACTGACCAGCTTGCTGATATTCTCACCAAGCCTCTTCCGTTACAGCCTTTTCAGCAGCTCTGCTCCAAGCTGCCCCTCGTTACCGCTGATCAGCTTGCGGGGGGATAATAGACTACCTATATAATTATTAAATACATCTGGGTTATTCTGTAATTAGTTATTCTTCAGTTCTCTATATATACAGCTGTAACCCCTTCAATATTAATAAGATCAATTATTATTAAATTATATCAGTTTCAATAGAGAGAAATTGTTCTTTTAAGACATAGCAAGTTGATGTTAGAAGTGCAACATTTCCTTTTTCAGATGGAACTTTATTACGTTGATTGCCCCATGTTGACTTGACACATTACTTAATTAAAAAATTAAAATTTTAGTTAGAAATATATCTTTTACTAAACTAATCGTACTAATGATGCTTGAAACTCTAAATTTGCCTTAGCTAAAATATAATTTGAAATTTACCTAGAAATTTTTATAATCTAAAATATGTCACGTAAAACATTAAAACTAATTAAACAGATATAATAGATATTACCTATTGGGGGTGATGAAATTGTGTAGGCCTAATTTGAGAGATTGTATCATTGATTTTAATACTTAGGAGAAAAAGAAAGTTCAATTCCTCTCTAAGATGAAACACCAAAGGAGGAAACAAATGGTGAAGGAGAATTTTGGAATTTGGGACTCTCAATTTTTTTTTATTTTTTTTTTTTAAAAAGACTAACAAAATTTAAAGATTTGATATTTTCTTTGAGAAGGTAAAATAATAACAAAATAAATAAGATTTATTATGTACTTTTTTTATTTAATAATTGTGATGTTCGATAAGTTTTTGTCCGCCTCCTGTTGTCGAAATTCTTTCTTAAATATCCTCTTTAATTTTATTTTTTTAATTAAATGGACTATACGTTATTTATTTTTTTTGTGAGAAATGAACACTTTTTAATACTTATTAAAATTTATTTACAAATTTGGAAAGTTACAAATTAGTCCACAAATCACCGAAATTATAGAATTTAAACAAAACTCATCCCATCAAAATCTTTTAAAAAATTTAGAAATTAATTCAGAATTTGATTTACGATGGACAGATCGATTAACAATCTGACAGATTGATTATCGATCCAAACAATATATGGACAGATTGATTATCGATCCGATCGATACATGGAAAGATCGATTATCGATCGGGTATATCGATTAAAGATCCGAATTAATATCTGGACAGATCGATTATCGATCCGAACAATATATGGACAGATCAATTATTGATCTGAACAATATACTGACAAATCGATTATCGATCCGACCAATGTTATACATTGGTCTTCTATGTGATTCAATAGTTGACCAATTATAGTAATTAGTCCGACATATTAATCATCGATTATTTTTAGTCCGACAAATTAAACATTGATACTTTTCATCCGATCGATTACATATATATACACAAATCTTTTTCTTACGAGCTTCAAAAAGGAGAAAGTTGAAGAATCAATGAGTTTTCGATAAGAATGAAGGAGAATAAAGTTAGAGAGACAGAAAAAAAGTAATTTGAAAATGAAAAAATAAGCTAGGATTTTATGTTTTAATTATATTTGTAAGTAGCTCCCACAATTTTTAGTATGTTAATATTGTCTATTTTTTATTATAGTTATTATTTATTTATTTTTTTTTAAATGAGAAAATAAGATTGGAAACTTGAAGAGGCCTAAAAGCCAAATTTTCTCCCTATAGCAATAGATATGTGGTAATTTTATATAATCAAGGATGCAATAGATGAGAAAAATTTGAGTCTGAAGCTAAAATGGCTATTTATATAATCAAGGATGCAATAGCTAAAGGGGCCACTTGATCTGAAAAGAGATCAAAGGGGACAAAATATTGTGGGTCCAATAACTTGCAGGTCACCTGATGTCCAGTGACTTGCAGGTCGCCTGGGATCAATGACTTACATGGCTTTGTTTTATTATTTAAGCAATTTTTGTTCTCGACTCTTCTATAATATTATAGATCAATCCACATTTATAATTAATTTTAATCTTCATCATTTGAAACAAGTTTTTCAATATCGAAATATATATCTTAAATTTGAGCTTTGATGATGAAAATTTTTCCGATGGAAAGCGCTTGCCCTTAAATAGGGCCTGACGCGCATTAAGTCATGTCAATAGTAGCTAAATACTAGATAGTTAAATTAAAGTATAAATAACATAAATATCAATCTTGTAAAAGTAATTACACTCTCTCTCACTTTTTAAATTACTTTACTTTCTCTTCCTATTAATATACACAATATAGCCGACACATACATAACATTCTGTGTATATGTGGGATTTTTATAATATGTTTAGCGAGTTGAGATTTTTTGTAATATTGAAAATATAAATTGTATATTTGTGTAATTTTTAGTAAATTAATAACAATCTCTAAATTCTTCGGAACATTGTTAGGGATATAGTGATGGTTAGATGGGCATATTATTTGTCTTAGTAATATTGATGCTTCTCTTTTCTTTGTATTTTTATTAAAATTTTTGGCACTCTTATAACATTTTAAATTTATTTTTTTACACTTTTTTTTTCATGTCAAAATCAATCAAAAATAGTCTTTTCATTCACACAAAATAAAAACAAGATATTCGCAAATCTATTCTCTCAAGACCCACTCATGAGATCACTACGTATGTTATTGTTACGTAAAAAATACTAATGAAATATGTTAAAATAGAATGAACTTATTGATTTCAACTATGTACATTTTCATTAGTCTTTTGGAAAATGTTGAAAATAGAGGCTTTAGATTTTATACGTTCAAACTTTTAATTTTCTACTGTGGAATTGTTTGTTTGTGGCCATTTCATTTGCTGGGAAAATATATCATCTTTCACTATTACATCACAATATCTTTTGCATTACCATTTGAAAAATCAAACAGAAATTTCATTTCATAGCCATTCGCAAGTTCGATTCCACACAACTTACAAATTAATAACACAAAAAATAGAAAAAGGAGACTTGAAGCTGGGATTCAATCCCGGGTCACATTTGCGGAAAACAACATTGAGAACCAGCGAGCCAAAAGTGCTATTGTATGGTCACATCTGCGGGAATATTTCCAAACCAGCATGCCCAAAGTGCTATTGTATTCTTTAGGGTGCACATAATTTATATAACAATTTCTTAAGGTATATACATGTACGTATACACAACTTTTTCCAAACTTATCGGGTGCACGTGCACCCCCACCCTAACACGTGGATCCGCCCCTGGTCCAGCTCAGTGGTTGTGGGTTCATTTCCTAGCACCTATCTTGTGAGTTCGATCCCTGCCAGGGCATTTTTCTTGTTGTTATTTTAACAGTGTAGACACGTAATTTTGTCTCGTCAATAATATTTCTTTTTTCGATATCACACAATTTAACTCCCATTCTTACAATTTTTTCCCAAGAAAATAAATAATTACCCCATCTTTTACTTAGTTATTTATTTATTTATTTATTTATTTTTGTTTTGTTTTTATCCAAAAATAACAAGTCATAACAAACTTTGTCTCATTCTAACATTCCAACAACCCACCCAATAAAAAATGGACACCTAACCCCTACGCCTCCAATTAAAAAACAACACCTCACCACCGCCCCCTCTCACGTGACTGCCACACTCTCTTTTTCTCGTCCATAAAGCAAAAAGGGGAACAGAATACAAGCCATATATAGAATTCACATAGGCATACTCCCGATTTCATTTCTTTTCAAGAGAATTCACTGGAAACACTAAGTAAGAACCTTCACACTACACCCATGAGATAATGGTTTTTTCCATGGAATAAGGGAGAGATCACCAGAATTTACACAGCCTACCGGAGAAAAATAGGGTACACACACTAGACACAATTTTTTTCCTTCTTAAAAAATAGTCAGTAAATACACTCCTCCATCGACGCACAGAAAATGGGGTAGATCGAGAGAGAGGGAGAGTAGAAGAGAGGGAGGGAGTAGATCGATAGAGAGACGAAAAAGGGTCGAATAGCGAGCTAAGATAGGTGTCAGCGAGAGCAGATCTCATCGCGGAGGAGGTATTCTCCAGCGATTTTTCGCTTGAAGTCCATCGGAATCGCCCCCTAGAAACGTTAAAAGTCCCGGTTCGGCTACTGTTCCGGTGAAACTCGCCAGAAAAACAGTACCAATAGCTTCATCCCGACCCAAAGTCGCGCTCAAGGGTCTGCCCTTTTCCATATTTTAGTTGAATCCCACTGGAAATCGGTGGTTTTGGCCACCAAAAATCATTTAAATCGATCAATCATGGCTGACTTCGGCAAATTCTCACTGGAAAAGGGTCATAAATTTTTTGGGTTTATTTTTGAAGCTTCAGGTGTTCCTTTGTTCTTTCTTGGATTTCTTCATTCGAATCGGATTTTGGATTTGTTTTCTTTGGGGCAGATTCGTAACCAATTGGGGGAGTCGAGGTTCTGGTCTTCAAGGTTCTCGGGAAGGCTCTTATCCTCTATTAAGTCAATTGAAAGCTCTTGAGGTCCAATTCTACCTTTTCTTCTTCTTCTTCTTCTTCTTCTTCTTCTTCTTCTTCTTCTGCTTCTTCTTCTTCTTCTAATTTTTATGTGATTATGAATGATTTGTGTGGTTGGCATGTTTGAATCCCTGTTTGTTGCTTGTTTGATGTTGGATTTGGAGTTGAAAACTTGATTGACAAATGGCATATTAAATTAGTTTAATCATGGTGAGAATTGAAATCAGATAAAAATGAGCGTGATTAGTTGGTATTGATCAATTGGTGTTTGTTTGATTCAAAATAGGCATCGTATTTGCTAAATTCGAATAATATCATATTTTAGATCGAAACTAGTAGGCAAACGATGGGTTTGGATAGGCAAATTTAGAACCTGTGGATTGTGGAATGATTTGAATATGTGTCGAATGGTCTTATTTACCGTATTTTGATCAATTGTATTCATTTGGCCGGGGAATGCCCGAGGTATTTGTATTGATTTATCCGGGGAATGCCCCGAAGTATTTTGTACTCGGAGGACGTCCGTGATGAAGGCCCAAGGTACCGGGTAAAATGTCAAAGCATAGTTTAGGATTAGTTTAGAATAGGACTTATATTTTTTTGCATTTTTCTATTTTCGGATTGTAATAATTGGACTGAACACTATAATTTTGGATTTGTTTGATTGATTGATTGATTGTTTTTTTGTGTGATTGTGTGGTTTATACATTTTGTGGTGTCGAATTAGCTGATATGCTCCACCAAGAGATCGTGGTTGAACCACGGAACCAAGGGGTGCCTAACACCTTCCCCTCGATTAACAAAATTCCTTAACCGAAATCCCTGTTCACGGATCAGTTTAAAAGAGTCAAAAACAGTTTTGAAAAAGGATTCCCAAAGGTGACTTGGCACACCCAATTATGCCAAGTGGCGACTCTGAGTTAAATGTAAATATCCTTTTCGAAATAAAATTTTTATTTTTTGTCACTTTAATAATGAAAACCCTTTCGAAACCTATAAAAATAATTCTATTTGGAGTTGAAAAAGGGGTGTGACAGCTCTGGCAACTCTGCCAAGGATAACTTTTCAGAATTCGAGCTTTTTGTGGAGTCGTATTGGCTTTGTTTGGCATTACGAGTCTATAAGCATTGTTTGTGATTTTGTTTGTGTTATTGTTATCACTTTTGTGTGTTTTCGTGCTCTTTGTTTACAATATTTATCCTATGTGTTACCGCTTTTATATTTGTCATCATGTGCATAACCTGAGTCTTTCTTCGCAACAAGTCCGTAGTACACGTATTGTACACGACCTCTAGCTGAGTCACCCTTATTTTAGGGGGGGAGTCTTCGGTGTTATGGATTAGATGGAAAGCAAAACAGTCACTCTCGACCATACGCTCCCCCGAACAGCCTTGTTAGTGAATCCCAGCGTAAGTCAGCCTTTAGGTCATGCTTATGTGCATCATATTGAGACCTAGCGGGGCCCATTTGGTCCTTTGTAGAAGACTCACCTCTAAAGCATCCCTATATGCTAAATGTTGTATTTCTGAGGGTAATGTGGTCATTTGACAAACTGATTTGGGGAAACTTGTGTAGAAGTAAAGAAAAAAAAGACAGGAGAAAAAAAAAGAGAAAAAAAAAAGTTTCGCAGTTTTTTAGAGTTCTTTATGGCTTTTATTTTTCAAAATTCAAAAATTCAAAAAGATTTTCTTACCTTTTTCACGCATTTATTCAAAAACAAAAAAAACCTCAAAAAGATTTTTGCTTTATCTCCTTTAGCATGCATTCATAATTCGAATTCCAAAAAAAAAATCACTTTTAGTAGCTTTCTATAAAAGAAAAATTCAAAAAAAAAAAAGATGCCAAAAGTTTTGTACATTTCCTATAATGAAAATACCAAAAAGATTTTTTCATAATTGTTGGTGTCAGTCTTAATTGAAGTATCTAATTAAAAAGCCAAAATTTTTTTATTCGTTTGTCTTTGGTTTTGTCTCTTAAGTTAGGGTCAATCTATTAGTTAATTATTAATTGTCCAATCTGGACGAACTACTCATACCTGATTCCCGCCCCTTGGGGAAGGATACGTAGGCAATCCTCGGTGGATCCGGTAATCTTTATTTTTGGACTTTGTCTTAGTCTTAGCCTAGATTTTTATCCTAGTAATCTAGTGTTGTTAGTTGTCCTAGCCAAGTAGATTGATTTTATTCAGTGGTACTGTTCGGCGATTTGGAGTCATAAAGTGGCATGTCCTTTGACATGTCCGCATCAAAGTCTCAAGGGTTGGGAATCTTTTGCTCCTATCGAATTTTGTAAAATAACATCTTATGTGACTCTTGATGGTTGTCAAGGTGCCCAAAAAGTTAATCAAGTGATGGGGCATGTTTAACTATGTTGACCAGCAGAAATTGATTAAAATATTAGGAGATCTTACAGAACTTTTGCATATTACCCCTCGTCCATATCTAATATAGGCGGTGTTGACCTTTTGGGATCCAAGTAGTTTTGTGTTTTGGTTTGGAAAGTATGAAATGCCTCCTACTTTGGCAGAAATATCTGGTCTGTTGCATTGGCAAGAGGTTTTTTACAGTGTTGTGGGTTAAAAAGTAAAGATACGTATTTGGGTTGTTTGAAAGATCCGTGGATTTCCTTAGATTTTTTGTTTGCTAGATTCGGGCCCTCGGAAGGTTTTGATTGCTTTTGGGATGAATTTCATATGACTAAGGAGAAGTGGGAGAGAAAGCGTCTTGAAGTCTTCACCCTCGCTTTGTTAGGTACTTTAGTGTTTCCACTAGAAGAAAGACGCATCAATACATGTTTGCAATCTGTAGTGATAGCCTTATTTCATGAGGAACAAGGGGATAAGGTTACCATCATACCTATGATCTTAACAGAAATATATAAGGCTTTAACCAAAGTGAAGGAAGGGATGAGATTTGTTTAGGGAAGTAACCTGATGTTGCAACTATGGTTGATGGAGCATTTGCATGCACCTTCTCTAATTAGACCGGATGTGATTGACCGTTGTATGCCCAATCGAGTGAAAGTCATGGGACAAAGAATGTGTGTTTCCAAATTCTTACTACCCGTGGGAATCGATGCTTGGATTGAATTTCTCGGGTCAAGAACTGAGGATAACATTCTATAGAGATGTCTATGGCTTCGTCCAAAACAATCTTATCTGGGTGTCAGATGCAACTCCTTTTGGTTATGATAGGACTTAATTTTACTCGACCATACACTCCTGCTAGGGTAATACGTCAGCTGGGTAGATCGCAAGACATCCCACCCATGGTGGATCTGCTAAAAGATGTTGAGTACTTTAAGAACCAAGCCTTAGGGGAGAGAAAATACGAGCAACTCTAGAATCACGCAACAAAAATGGTTATAAATACTTTCAAAGAAGGGTCGGATAACCTAGGGTACAATTTAAGATATGAGATTTGGCTTCAATTTATACCTCGGGGTGTTAGTAGGCCATTACTAGTGCAACTTAGAGGAAGAATACGAGAAGAATGCATTGTTGATGAAAGTCAGGATGAAAGTGTGGAGGCCAAAGTGGAGACACTGAGGGTTCGGTTATCAAATTTTCTCAAGACTGTAGAGGGTTGTGAGAACAATCTGTTCAGGTGCACTCCCTATGAGGTGAGAATACATGCCAGAAGCTTCTTCCCAAATATCGGGGTGTCTTTGCTGGATATGCTACAAAGTTTGAATGGGAGAAAGAGAACTTCACAGACAGGTCCATCTCAGCTAGGGTCATCACGCAGAGAACCAGTTTGAAAGAGCATTTCTTATCTTTTATTTAGTTTGAGTCTCTTATTTTCTGTTATTGCAAGGTGGTGTCTTTGTCATATCGGTTTTAAGTTTTCTTTTGGAGTCTTTATTAGGAGAATTATGTATGTCAAATTGTTGGTCTGGAGTGTTGTTTGGTATTTGTTGTTTAGTTTTAAAGTGGTCTTAAATTTAGAGTATGTTTAGTTGTTTCTTTATCAAAATGTTGTGATGTTGTGTCATTCTTTCTTTTGTTTGTTTTCTCTTTAAAATAATAATAATAATAAAAATCATCAAAAATCATTATTTTTCTGGTATTTATGCATGAGCGTCCAGAACTATGCAAGATCTGATTCATGTACAACATGATACGTAGGCAACCTACTTTTGGGGTTTGATCTAATCATTTTGTTTCTTGATTTTTCATTATTTTTCTTTTATTTTAAGGAAAAACAAAAGCCATAAATAATGATAAAAAGATAGGAGACAGTGAGAGAGGAAAAGAAAGAAAGAATAATGAGAGAAGGAATAAAAGGATTAAAAAAAGGAGACTGATGCGAGAGATGGAGAAGTGATGGCGAAGGAAAAAAAAAAGAGGTGTGATTGGAGTAAAGAAACAAATGGGTGTAGGAGAGAGATAGGGATGATGTTAAAATGGCCCCATTACCCTCTAAGTCCGGTGGAAATGTACATGAACCTAAGATGTATACAATGTGATTTCTATGCTTGTTGCCTGACCTAAATCCTAATGGGTTTTGTGTTTGATGAGCATGTTCTTTCAGATAAGTGGTTGGTTTGTAGCACTTTGGATAGTCATCCATACTTCACTAGATCTAAAGCGAAGCTTTCCATGGCTAGTAGGGAGATTGAAAATTCACTCATTGACCCAGATCAGGATCCCAGGAAAGAAAGTTCAGAACACAATGATGAGGTATTGAGACTTAGAAAACAATTGCTAGATCTGCACCGAACATAGGCTAGTGTAATGCCTCCTTCTTCGCTCCCTGAAGATCTTAGGAATATCTTCAATTGCCCACCGCTCTCCCAGTTACAGTTCTCTGTTCCTATTGAGTCACCGGAGCACACACCAGGATTCACTCCGCGGCAATATTACCCTGGCACTTCTAGTGTGTCCCTGGCAGTTCCTTAACCAAGGCCCGTGACTCAGCCGGCACCACCGGAAATGCCTGTGTTCGTGGCTCCGCCACCACCTCAAGCTCCCACCTACGTTATGTGTCCGACAACGGTGCTTCCTCGGTCTATTAGTAAGCCAGTAGTAAAGGTTTCAGATAATCAATATTATGCCACGGAGCCTACTTTGAGGATTAATGAACCGTATGGGTACACTCAGCCACCTGTATTTTTGTTTGATATGGAAAAACCTGTCGCAATAGAGGAATAAGAGGTCATAGCGTGGAAATTGAAATGTTTATAATAGGCCATGAGGAATTTATAAGGAGTCAAGGTTATAAGAGTGTTGCCTATAAAGATCTTTGCATGTTCCCAGACATTAACCTCCCCCTTGGTTTTAAAATGCCCAAATTTGAGAAATACGCGGGGCACAGTGATCTCGTGGTGCATTTGAGATGTTATTGCAATCAATTGAGGGATGCAGGGGAAGAGAAGAGTTGCTTATGGCTTTCTTTGGCGACAGTCTTTCCGGTCTAGCTTCAAAATGGTTCGTCGATTAGGATATTGACAATTGGAACAACTGGGATGGCCTAGCTAATGAATTTGTGCAACATTTTCAATATAACGTCGATCTGGTTCCTGATGAGAAATCCCTGGTCAATATGAAGAAGAAAAGTACTGAAGGCTTTCGGGAACATGCGATAAGATGGCGTGAACAGGCTGCAAGGGTAAAACCTTCAATGAAGGAGAGTAAGTTGGCAGAGGTCTTCATTCAGGCACAGGATGAGACCTATTTTCAACATTTATTTCCGGCGATGGGAAAGTCGTTTATTGAAGTCCTAAAAATGGGAGAGATGATAGAGGATGGAATCAAGACTGGACGGATTGTGAGTTTTGCCACATTAAAGGCCACCACCCAAGCTATTCAAGGTGGCTATGGAACTTTTGGAGGTAAAAATAAGAAAGAGGACGTGGCGACCGTTGTAGCTGGATCCCATTCCTATCCCAAAAGACCGCCTCACCCCTATCACGAACCCCAAGCCCAAGCCCATGCCCAAGCTCCATATATTTCTCCCCATCATTAATATCCCCCAAAAACCCCACTATATTCTGTTCCACCACCCTCGTACCCAGTATATAGCACACAACCATATGCTTAAACCCCTTCTTACCCGTAATGGCGTGCTCAAGCTCCTCAAAATCGTCCTTCAGCTCCTCCAAATTACCAAAACCCCTCCAAACCTGCTTTACAACCTAGGCCCGAGTATAATAAAGAGAAGGCAACCAAGAATCAGTTCACATCTCTCGGAGAGTCGTATGTCAGTCTATTTGATAGGTTGAGAAAGTTGAAGGTCTTAAGCCCAATTTAAGGAAAGCTTTCGAATCCACCTCCAAGAAATCTTGATTATTCGTTAAGGTGTGCGTATTGTTCTGACATGCCTGGTCACGATATCGAGAAATGCTGGCATTTGAAGAGAGCTTTCCAAGAATTAATTGACGCAAATCAAATTCTGGTCCAGGCCCCGAAAGTTCCAAACATTAACCAAAATTCGTTGCCAACCCATTTTGAAACCAATATGTTAGAACTGATATATGATGGGAAAGAGTCATCAAGGTGTTATAAGCCTATTGGAAGAATACAGACCAATGAGGATAAATCAGTGAATGTGGCAGATTCATTAAAAGCAATGTCATTGAGTCAGGAAGAAATAAAAGAAGATAAAGTTGAAGCAAGCAAATAGAAACCCGTGATCACGGTGAAAGGAGGAAGAAAAATGGATGGTTCAAGTCAGGATAAACCAAAGTTGACGGTGGTAAGAGCTACGGGTAAGCCTATCTTGACGGTGCAAGGAGCGCTTGCAATCTCTGTTATCATCAAATCGGTGACCCAACCTCCGATAGTTGATACGAAAAAGGTCCCCTGGAATTATAAGCGGACTGTGATGACTTATCAGGGGAAAAAGTCATGGAAGAGGTAGATGATGTAGGGGGTATGACTCGGTCAGGAAAATGCTTTGTGCCTGAAGGTCTAAGGAAGTGCAAGCCAATCGTAAGTGGGCCTTTATCTATTAAAAATCCTGTCACTGAATAAGAAGCTGAAGAATTTTTGAAAAAGATGAAGTTTCCAGAGTATTCAATAATAGATCAGTTAAAGAAAACTCCTGCTCAAATTTCCCTCTTATCTTTGTTGTTGCATTCCAAGGAAAATCGTGATATTATATTGAAGGTATTAAATAAAGCATATATTTCTAGGGAGATTACAGTAAATCAGCTTGAGAAAATGGTTGGAAAAATCTTTGAGGTCAATCAGATCAACTTCTCTGATGATGAATTGCCTATTGAAGGTACGGGGCATAACTGGGGTCTTTACATTATAGTGAAGTGCGAAGTTTTCTATGTCATTTATGTCATGATTGACGGAGATTCAGGTGCAAATATCTGCCCTATTTATACTTTGGAAAAGTTGAATATTGGTGTTAAGAGGATCAGGCCCAATAATGTATGTGTAAGGGCTTTTGATGGAGCGAAGTCCAACTCCATTGGTGAAATAGAATTAATGTTGATTATAGGGCCTATTGAATTTGCCCTTTAGTTTCAAGTATTGAATATCGACTCCTCTTACAATCTATTATTGGGAAGACCATGGGTCCACAAGGCCGAGACGGTTGCATCTACGTTGCACCAGATGATCAAGTTTGAGCATGACAGGCAAGAAGTAGTTATTCATGGTGAAGAGGATTTTTTCGCCTACAAAGATTATCCCTTTTCTCTAATTAAAGTAAACAATGTAGAGGAGACATTTGTCTATCAAACTTTTAATACAGTGCAAATAGATCGTATCCTTAAAGGACGGGTTATTCCGGGATCATATTTGTCTTCTACTTCTATCATGATGGTGAGTGAGCTTTTGATATATGGATTTGTGCTAGGGAAGGGTTTGGGAGTGTCTTTGCATGGTATCGTTCATCCCTTATGTCCGAGAGAGAACATGGGTATTTTGGTCTGGGATTTGAACCTACGACTGAAGATTTAAAGAAGGCCAAGGGAAGTAAAAAGGAAACATGGCCACTCCCTCGCCTAATTCCGCTACTCAGTGAATCATTTGTCAAGAGTGATGTCACAAAGCCTGTAGAATTTGAAGATAAATTGGTTGATGACTTCCAGAACCTGCTGATTGATGTTGACATGGTTGAAGTAGGAGAGGGTACCAGTAAGGAAGATATGCAGTTCATAGGTCCTGCGGTCCAGCTCAACAATTGGGAAGTCACTCCTCTCCCCATCAGGAGGGAGTTTTGGTAGTTTATTTTGTTTTTCTTTCTATTTATCTGAGTTATTCCAGGGTTGTAATTCGGAGTTTATCTTATTTACATGCTGTTGTCATTTGTGTTTAAACCCCCCTATCTTTCCCTTTTAATGAAATGTAATGTCCCCTTATTTTATGTCTAATATATTTTGTTTTTGTCATTTTCTTTATACAGTTCTCTTTAAGCTGATTCTAATGACATGACATGCATGCGAAATTTTTAGACTGATCTTAAAATCTAAACTAATCAAGATATAATGAAGCAAGAGGGGTAATATGATGAAGATGAGGAACTAGAGGAAATAAGCAATGAGTTGGAACAGTTTGAAGACAAGCCGAATCCTAATTTGAATGAAATTGAGCCGATTAATCTAGGGAATCAAGAAGATGTTAGGGAAACTAAAATCAGTGTACATGCTTTTTCGCAGCTAAAAGATGGAGTGATTCAAGCATTAATTGATTATAAGGATGTTTTTGCATAGTCTTATAATGATATGCCTGGTTTAAGCACTGAATTAGTTGCTCATATATTGCCAACTGATCCCGCATTTCCCCCTGTGAAACAGAAGTTGAGGAATTTTAAAAGTGACGTAAATAGTAAAATCAAAGAGGAAATCATGAAACAACTTGAAGCCAAAGTCATTCGAGCTCGTTATCCTACGTGGTTATCCAATGTTGTTCCTGTTCCAAAGAAAGATGGCAAAATTTGAGTATGTTTTGATTACCATGATTTGAACAGAGCAAGTCCAAAGGATGATTTTTGACTGCCCAACATCCATATTTTGCTGGACTACTGCGCTAAACATGAGGTTGCCTCTTTGTGGATTGCTATGCCGGATACCACCAGATCATTATGGATGATGAAGACGCGGAGAAGACGTCTTTTATCACACCATGGGGGACCTATTGTTATCAAGTGATGTCGTTCGGTTTGAAGAATGTTGGAGCAACATACATGAGAGCCATGACCACTATGTTTCATGATATGATGCATAAGGAGATTGAAGTCTATGTAGATGATATGATTATTAAATCAAAGAGTTAGACTGACCATGTTAAAGATTTAAGAAAGTTCTTTAAAAGGCTTTGCGGTATAATCTCAAGCTGAACCCAGCAATACCTATATTTAAAGTTTCATTTGGAAAGTTGTTGGGGTTTTTAGTTAGCTGTTGGGGCATTGAATTGGATCCTTTGAAGATCAAAGCCATTCAGGATCTGCCGCCTCCCAAGAACAGAACAGAGGTGATAAGTTTGCTTAGTTGGTTGAACTATATTAGTAGGTTTATTTCTCAAGTCACAACCACATGTGATCCTATTTTCAAGTTGTTGAAAACGAGTACTGCGGTAGAGTGGACTGAAGAATGTCAGGAAGCGTTCGACAAAATCAAAAGATATCTATCAAATCCGCCCGTGCTGGTACCACCGAAACCTGGTAGGCCTTTGATCTTATATTTATCGGTCATGGACAATTCTTTCGGTTGTGTTCTAGGTCAACATGATGTCACGGGCAAAAAAAACCAAGATATTTATTATCTTAGCAAGAAGTTCACAACATATGAGGCCAGGTACACTCTTCTTGAAAGGACATGTTATGCCCTAAATTGGGTAGTACAGAAGGTGAAGCATCATCTTTCGTCCTATACTACTTATCTCATCTCCCACATGGATCTTTTGAAGTATATCTTTTAGAAGCCTATGCCGACCGGTCAATTGGAAAAGTGGAAAATATTGCTTATCGAGTTCGACATTTTATATGTGACTCAAACCACCATTAAAGTCCAAGCCTTGGTAGATCATCTTGCTAAGAATCCCATCGATGAAGAGTACGGGCCATTAAAGACATATTTTCCTGATGAAGAAGTGTTGTGTGTCGATGAAGTCATTATAGATGCTGATCCAGGTTGGAAGTTGTTCTTCGATGGAGCTATCAACATGAAAGGATTTGGAATAGGTGGAGTTCTTATCTCTGAATTGGGGCAACATTTACCGGTAACAGCACAACTTTGATTTTATTGTACTAATAAAATGGCGGAATATGAAGCTTGCATTTTGGGTTTGAGGCTAACTGTTGATATGGGAGTCTAGGAACTATTAGTGTTGGGGGATTTAGATTTCCTCATCCATCAGATTCAAGGCGAATGAGAGATATGAGATTTAAAGCTCATATCAAATCGACAATGCTTGCAAGATCTATGTCAACGGTTTGTGTCAGTAAAGTTTAGGCATATTCCAAGGATTCATAATAAGATTGTTGATACTTTAGCTACTCTGTCTTCAATGATCCAACATCATGATAAAGCCTAAATCGATCTAGTACATATATAGAGTCGTGATCAGCATGCTTACTGTAATGCGGTTGAAGAAGAACTCGATGGAGAACCTTGGTTCTTTAATATCAAGCGATACATTCAGTCAGGAGAATACCCAACACATGCCACCAGTGATTAAAAGAGGACTATTAGGCATTTGGCTAGTGGATTTTTCTTAGGTGGGGGAATCTTATACAAGAGAACCCTAGATCTGGGACTTTTGAGGTGTGTGGATGCAAAAGAAGCCTCGACGATCATGGTTGAAATACACTCCACAGTATGTGGTCCGCATATGAACGGTTATATCTTGTCAAAGAAGATGCTCCGAGCAGGTTATTATTGGCTTACTATGGAGCGGGATTCTATTAATTTTGTTCGAAAATGTCATCATTGTCAGGTACACAGTGATCTGATACGTTCTCCTCCTACTGAGTTGAATGCAATGGCTACTCCGTGGCCATTCGTAGCTTGGGGGATGGACGTGATTGGACCTATTGAGTCAAAAGCGTCGAATGGGCATAGATTTATTTTGGTGGCCATCAATTACTTCACAAAGTGGGTAGAAAAAGTAACTTTCAAGTTAGTAACAAAGAAGGTAGTGGTAGATTTTGTTCATGCCAACATTATTTGTAGGTTTGGAATTCTAAGGATGATCATTACAGACAATGCTGCCAATCTCAATAGTTATTTGATGCAAGAAGTGTCAAAAGTTTAAGATCGCATATCGAAATTCCACTACATATCATCCAAAGGCTAATGACGCTGTGGAAACCGCCAATAAGAATATCAAGAAGAAACTGCAGAAAATGGTACAAGGGTCTAGACAATGGCATGAGAAGTTGTCGTTTGCATTGCTGGGTTATCGCACTATTGTTTGCACTTCAACAGCGGCAACTCCATATTTATTGGTGTATGGGACAGAAGCAGTCATCCCTGCAGAAGTTGAAATTCTCTCTCTTTGAATCATTCTGGAAATAGAGATTAATGATGACGAGTGGGTCAAAACCCGTTTGGAATAATTGAATTTGATTGAGGAAAAAAGGCTAATATCGGTATGTCATGGCCAATTGTATCAGAAAAGAATGGCTCGAGCGTATAAAAAAAAGGTACGACCCAGGCATTTTGAAGTTGGTCAGTTGTTATTAAAGCATATCCTTCCTCACCAGGTTGAAGCGAAAGACAATTTCTCCCCAAACTGCCAAGGTCCCTTCATTGTGAAGAAAGTGTTGCCCAATGGAGCCTTATATTTAACAGATATTGAAGGCAAAATGGCAGAAATGGCTATCAATGCTGATGCGGTCAAAAGATATTATGTATGATATTTTATCCTTTGTTGATTTTATTGCATGCTTAGTACTTGGATTTTTGAAGATTGATATGATGAAGGCATTTTATTCTTCTATCCAAACATTGTATCATCCTTTGTCTACCCATTTGAGATTAATTTTATTTTTCCTTCATATCCCTCTTTTGAAATCAAAATAGAATCAAAGATAAATGTCAGGAAAAATAAGAATAAAAGAAAGAGTTCAAAAATAAAAGAAAAAAAGATAGAAGAAAAAATCCGATCAAAACAAAGAACAAGCTGATGGAACTACGTGTGACCTGATTCTCCTCTCTTGGGAGTGAGATACGTAGGCTGCCGTATTCAGGGCTCGTTCCAACCAAAATAGAGATTTTAGAGTCACCCAGTCAACAAAAACTGGGGAATGAGTTAATGTGTTGTTTGAGTCGATTCCAAAAGTTGTAAGTCCCACCCGCACTTCAAGTGTCGTTTGAGCCCCAGCCATCCTTTTCTTTCAAACCTTATCCAAAAAGCCAAGTTACAACCAAAGAATGTACTTCAGATTAATTTTTGATTATGTTAAGGCTAAGCATGTAATGGATATGATGATACATTGTGGGTTACTACTTGTCTTCCTTATCATAAAAATTTTGGAAAGAGATAAAAATGAGAGAGCTTTATTGGTAAAAAGCCTCGTGGGCACCGTAAGGCGACGGTGAGTCGAGAGAAATAAAAATAAGAAAGTCTTACTGGTAAAAACCCTCACGGGCACCATAAGGTGATGGAGAGTTGAGAAAAATAAAAAGGAGAGAGCCTTATTGGTGAAAACCCTTATAGGCACCATACGGCGATGGCGAGTTTGAGAGAAAAGTGAAAAAGAAAGAGATTTGTTGGCGAAAGTCTTTTAAGATGTCATCAATTGAATGAGATATATGAGTCCAATGGATTTGAAGAAGCGTCTCAACGGCAAAGGCATGAACTCAACAACAAAATGGGAAGTTTGGATAGGAAGATCAGACAGCTTAATCCAAAATGCATGTCATGCTCATTGGAGTTGGTTGCCGTATTCAGATAAGTTTTCTTTTTGAATAAGGGACATTTCCCTTTTCTTTCATTTACATATTCATATTTTTGTCCTTTTATGTCTTTATTAAAATAAAAGTCACCATCGTTTCTTTACATTTTTTGAGTCTATTCTGTGTCAAAACAAGCGAGAAAAGATTTCAAAACTTGTTACCAGTCTTTCCAATTGTATGAGAAAAAGCCAAGGACCAGCACATGAAAGAAACATGATCATAATTCAAGTCATAGAAAAGAAAGTTCATCAGCCGACAGGTTCTTGGATGCCTGAAATATTCAGCTTTCAAAATGGGCATCTCAGAGACATGGTAAAATAGAAGATCGGTACTTGAGTCAAAGGCATTTCCCCGATCTGGTCTGGGTCAATGATGCGGCAAAGCAGGGGCAAGTATCATCAATTTGAAACAAATATAAAAGGAACATTGGAGCAGGTGTCGGGACAGCCAAGTGCCGCAACCCACCACTAAGTTTTTAACTGAAAAATTGTCTTTGTTGAAACAAGGGAAATTCGTTTCACTTAACTCAGCTACCATTAGAAATGCACATCCATAGGAATTTATCTTCTGTTCAGGACCCTCCTGAAAAATAGGATTTTACTTTCTGTTTAGGATCCTCCTGAAAAATAAGATCTTACTTTCTGTTCAGGACCCTCCTGAAAAATAGGAATTTACTTTATGTGCAGGACCCTCCTGAAAAGGAGATTTTACTTTTTGTTCAGGACCCTCCTGAAAAATGGGATTTTACTTTCTGTTCAGGACCCTCATAAAAAATGGGATTTAACTTTATATTCTGGACCCTCCTGAAAATCAGATTTTATTTTTTGTTCAGGACCCTTCTGAAAAATAGAAATTTACTTTATGTTCAGGACCCTCCTGAAAAATGAAATTTTACTTTATGTTCAGGATCCTCCTGAAAAATGGGACTTTACTTTCTGTTTAGGACCCCCCTGAAAAATAAGACTTTACTTTATATCCAGGACCCTCCTGAAAAATGGAATTTTACTTTCTGTTCAGGACCCTCCTGAAAAATGGGACTTTACTTTCTGTTCAGGACCCTCCTGAAAAATGAAACTTTACTTTATGTTCAGGACACTCCTGAAAAATGGGATTTTACTTTCTGTTCAGGACCCTCCTAAAAAATGAGAATTTACTTTATGTTCATGACTCTCCTGAAAAATGGAAATTTACTTTATGTTCAGGACTCTCCTAAAAAATGAGAATTTACTTTATGTTCAAGACCCTCTTGAAAAATGGGATTTTTCTTTCTTTTCAGGACCCTCCTGAAAAATGAGATTTTACTTTCTGTTAGGACCCTCCTGAAAAATGGGGCTTTACTTTTTTTTCAGGACCCTCCTGAAAAATGGGATTTTACTTTCAGGAAAATGAATTCTTTCTTTATCATAATATTTGTTTAGATATTTTTGTTCTAGTTTTGATTTTGATTACAGGAGCCCGCCTGAAGAATCAGGTTGATGAAATTGCAAGTCAGGAGCCCGTCTGAATAATAGGGTGATGAATATTGAAAGTCAAGAGCCCGCCTGAAGAACAGGGTGAGGAAGATGAAAGCCAAGCAACAAGGTAAAGAAATCAAAAGTTGAAAAATAGCAAGTCAGGAGCCCGCCCGAAGCATAGGAAGAATAAATAAAAAGTCAAGAAACAAGGTGAAGAAGTTAAAGGTCAAGCAACAAGGTGAAGAAATTGAAAGTCAACAAATTTAAAAATAGTAAGTCAGGAGCCCACCTGAAGAACAGGGTGATGAAATGAAAAATTGAAGAAACTGCAAGTCAGGAACCCGCCTGAAGAATAGGGTGATGAAATTGAAGGAAAAAAATGGCAAGTCAGAAGACCGCCTAAAGAGCAAGACGAATAAATGAAAGTCGAGCAACGAAGTGAAGCAATGGAAAACCAAGCAACAAGTTGAAAGAAATTGCAAGTTAGGAGCCCGCCTGAAGAATAGGGTGATAAAACTCAAGTAAAGAGTCAAGGAAAGCTGCATAGATAGGATTTTGTAATTCATTTATGTTTTAACTTGGAATTTTTATTTTGATGTAATGACAGAGCCGCTGACCGGAACCTCGATGGAACCTCACTCAACTCTCCCACTAGGTATATTCCGCCTCATTTTGATCTTTTCAATACCTGTCACTTGATTCCCTCATAACTTGAGTAGGTAGGATGTCCGTCAAGACTCAGTTGCCCTTCTTTCTTCTGTTCCTTTCTTTGAATAATGATCGGGACAAAATTTTGTCTCGTTGTCTACTTCTTTGTATGAAAATACTAGGTGTTTACATTCAAAGGGGGCATGATGTAGACGCGTAATTTTGTCCCGTCAATAATATTTCTTGTTCCGATATCACACAATTTAACCCCCATTCTTATAATTTTTCCCCAAGAAAATAAATAACCACCCCATCTTTTACTTTTTTTTTAATCCAAAAATAACAAGTCATAACAAACTTTGTCTCATTCTAACATTCCAACAACCCACCCAATAAAAAATGGATGCCTAAACCCTACCCCTCCAATTAAAAAACAACACCTCACCACTCACCAAACCACCTCACCACCACCCCTCTCACGTGACCCCCACCCTCTCTTTTTCTTGTCCACAAATCAAAAAGGGGGAATAAAATACGAGCCATATATAGAATTCACATAGGCATACTCCTTATTCCATTTTTTTAAAGAGAATTCACTGGAAAAACTATGTAAGAACCTTCACACTACACCCATGAGATAATGATTTTTTCCATGGAATAAGGGAGAGATCACCAGAATTCACACAGCCTACCGGAGAAAAATAGGGTACACACACTAGACAATTTTTTTTTCCTTCTTCAAAAATAGTTAGTAAATACACTTCTCCATCGACTTACAGAAAATGGGGTAGATTGAGAGAGAGGGAGAGTAGCAGAGAGGGAGGGAGTAGATCGATAGAGAAAGACGAAAAAGGATAGAATAACGAGCTAAGATAGGTGTCGGCAAGAGCAAATCTCAACACGACGGAGGTATTATCCTACGATTTTTTGCCTGAAGTCCATCGGAATCGCCCCCTAGAAACTCTAAAAGTCCCGGTTCGGCTACTGTTCTGGTGAAACTCGTCGGAAAAACAGTACCAACAGTTTCATCCTGACCCAAAGTTATGCTCAAGGGTCTGCCCTTTTCCATATTTTAGTTGAATCCCACTGGAAAACATTAGTTTTGGCCACCAAAAATCATGTAAATCGACCAATCGTGGCTGACTTCGGCAAAGTCTCACCGGAAAAGGGTCATACATTTTTTGGGTTTATTTTTGAAGCTTCAGGTGTTCCTCTGTTCTTTCTTGGATTTCTTCGTTCGAATCGGATTTTGGATTTGTTTTCTTTGGGGCTGATTTGTAACCGATCGGGGGAGTCGAGGTTCTGGTCTTCAAGGTTCTCGGGAAGGCTCTTATCCTCTATTAAGTCAATCGAAATCTCTTGAGGTCCAATTCTACCTTTTTTTTTTCTTCTTCTTCTTCTAATTTTTATGTGATTATGAATGATTTGTGTGGTTGGCATGTTTGAATCCCTATTTGTTGTTTGTTTGATGTTGGATTTGGAGTTGAAAACTTGATTGATGAATGGCGTATTGAATTAGTTTAATCATGTTGAGAATTGAAAGCGTATAAAAAATGAGTGTGATTAGTTGGTATTATCAATTGGTGTTTGTTTGATGCAAAATAGGCATCGTATTTGCTAAATTTGATTAATATCATATTTTAGATCGAAACTAGTAGGAAAACGATAGGTTCGGATAGACAAATTTAGAACCTGTGGATTGTGGAATGATTTGAATATGTGTTGAATGGTCTTGTTTACCGCATTTTGATCAATTGTATTCATTTGGTCGGGGAATTCCTGAGGTATTTGTATTGATTTATCCAGGAAATGCCCCGAAGTTTTTTGTACTCGGAGGACGTCCGTGATGAAGGCCCAAGACATCGAGTAAAATGTCGGAGCATAGTTTAGGATTAGTTTAGAATAGGACTTATATTTTTTTGTATTTTTCTATTTTTGGATTGTAATAATTGGACTGAACACTATAATTTTGAATTTGTTTGTTTGTTTGATTGATTGATTGTTTTTTGTGTCTTTTGTGTGGTTTATACATTTTGTAGTGTCGAATTAGCCGATGTGATCCACCAAGCGACCGTGGTCGAACCATGGGACCGAGGGGTGCCTAACATCTTTCCCTCGGTCAACAGAATTCCTTAATCGAAATCCCTATTCGCGGATCAGTTTAAAAGAGTCAAAAACAGTTTTGAAAAAGGATTTTCAAAGGTGACTTGGCACACCCAATTATGCCAAGTGGAGACTCTGAGTTTAAATGTAAATATCCTTTTCGAAACAAAATTTTTATTTTTTATCACTTTAATAATGAAAAAACCCTTTTGCAAGCCATAAAAATAATTCTTTTTGGAGTTGAAAAAGGGGTGTGACAAACAGCAACCAGTTTAAGCCAGCAAATAGCTGAATCTTTTTTTTTTCTTATATATATATTGAACCTGAATCTTTTTTTATATATTGAACCTAACTTTTTTTTATATATATTGAACCAATTGGGTGAAAAGGTTGGGTCAACCACTGAGTACAAGGTTACTCAATAATCATTAATTACTAGGAATAGTACTTTAAATACACAGGTTAAAATGAGAGTGCAAAGCGAGCTGAAACGACTCGGAACAAAAAACTGTTTAAATAATGAAAAAAAGTCATGCAAGTCCTAGGTGACTTGCAAGTCACTGGATCCACAACATTTTGTCCCTTTTGGTTTCTTTCCAAATCAAGTGACCCCTTTGAAATTTTTGGTCAAAAAAAGAGCTCTTTTGACCCCGGACTCAAAAAAATCACTTAGTATTTTGTTTGTGTCTTTGCTAATTTTTTTTGAATCTTGTATTTTTAAAATAAAATTATATAGATTATTATATATATATATTTAATTAAAAAAGACTACATTGTGGATACTATTGTATGAGAAGAGGGGACTTCTATACATAATTATCCTTTTTCTATTTAGTAATTTTTTTGAAGACTATATATAAACACTTTATTATAATAAGATGATGGCATATAATAAAAAGTTTCATTAATAGAGAGAAATTGTTCTTTAAGAAATAAATAAGCATGGACTTGTAAGACATAATTAATACATATCCTTATGAGATAAAAAAAAAAAAAAAAAAGAGGTTATTTCCGACAGATTCTCGTCAACAACCCACTTCTTTTATTGGAACTTGGAATCGACAAGTTTATAGAAAATAATTTGAAAGTACATAGAAAGTTGATGTTAGAAGTGCAACATTTGTTTTTTTTTTTTCAGATTGAACTTTATTACTTTGATTGACCCATGTTGACTTGACACCTTACTTAATTTAAAAGAATTAAAATTTTATTTTAGTTAGAAATATATGTTTTACTAAACTAATCGTAGTAAGGTTAGTGACCGTGAGATGAGACGCCAAAAGCTTGCATTGAGGTCGTGGATAATAAGCAAAATTCACATGCCAACGCTCTCACCTTGAAAGTTCCTTCTTCAGTGATCGGTGCCTTCCCACTCCAACAATAGAAACGAAGGATGTTATGGGAAACTCTTTTCGGGCAAAGTCATGATTGACAAAGTTCCTCTCCTGAAGTCTTCCAGTCATCATCAGAATGTTGTTGTTGCAAGTTCTCCTAGCTGCAAAGAGAGCCTTAGAAGTTTGGTGTGTTCCTCCAGCTTCCTGGTTTGGTGAGGTTCGCTATACATCTAGTGTTAGAACTCGGGCAGAAATAATTAGCAAACCACACATATTAACGTGGAAACCCTTGCGGGGAAAAAATACGTCCTGAGGCAGAGGAGGTTTCACTATGAAAAGAGAGGAGTACAATGTGGAGCGATGGTAAAACGGGATGCTCCAGACATGTTTGGGAGCAGCCTAGTGTGGGCCTTTGGGGTGGGTGGGGCCGTTTGGGAGGTAAAACGGGCAAAACGATGTAAACATGTCGTTTTCAGGCCAAATCGATGTGCTATAGCCCATGGTTTCAGGGGTGGGCACGGCGTCGGGCGTGTTTTTTGTCGAAAATAGACCGAGTTGACTCAGGCAGGTAGGGGAGAGGCCTAGTGTGGGCCTTTGGGGTGGGTGGGGCCATTTGGGAGGTAAAACGGGCGAAACGATGTAAACATGTCGTTTTTAGGCCAAATCGATGTGTTATAGCCCATGGTTTCAGGGGTGGGCACGGGGTCAGACGTGTTTTTGGTCGAAAATAGACCGAGTTGCCTCAGGCAGGTAGGGGAGCGACCTAGTGAGTGCCTTTGGGGTGGGCGGGGTCGTTTGGGTGTCAAACATGAAATACAACGCAAAAGGGCCATTTCAGGCCAAATCGGTGTGCTATATCCTATGGTTTCTAGGGTGGGCCCAAGGACCGGGCGTGTTTTTGAAAAATATTAATCGGGCTACTCCAAGCAGGCTGGGAAGCGGCCCAGTGTGGGCCTTTAGGGTGGGCAGGGTCGTTTAGGTGGTCAAATGGGCGAAACGACACGAAGGGGCCTTTCTTAGGCCAAATTAGTGTAGGATGACTTAGCTGATTGGACCGATATTAGACTCCATCTGCTCACAAGGTGGTTTATGTCAGTTCACCACTTGCTCCCACAAATAACTAAGACTTAAATTTACCATACTTATTTATCGAGTGGGTGCCAAGTCCAGGGCCTAGGGTCAGAGCATGACATACTAGCTTACTAAGGTATTATCGATGATGTCTCTTTTCGTGATGGGACCAGTTTTGGTCTCAAGGACCAAGAAAATATATATGTTGAGCCTTTAGAAAATTCGTCTAAGAACCTAATGAATCCAAGGATGAATCATGATCATTCAAGGAATATTGACATGAGTTTTTTTTACTATGATCCGAAGAGGAGAATGCCCCTTTTGCCGAGTTAGGCTTGGAAGAATCACTCAGGGATGAAACTTATTTGCCGCATTTCCTTGTGTGTTGGATCTGTATATTTATTCTTCCCAACAAGAAGGTTGTTTGTGTTCGTGTTAGAGTCTTCAAAGTTGCAAACTTGATGGCTCAGGGAGAAAATTTTGTTTGGCAATTTTGGTCCTTGAAAGCATCTATACGGCATTTGGGAGGGTTCAAAATTGGGTTCCTACAATATACTCCTTCCTATTTATTATGTTTATGAATGGATAAGTGAGTATTTTGAAACTTATTAGCCCGTCAACCATCCATAACGAGGGGTGTAAATATGGTTGATTCAGGGAGAAAAGATGGCAAAGCATTTTGACCTTGTTGATGCTCGCAAGCTATTTTAACAAGTGGATGTACAAAACCTTCTTTATTTGTCCTTACTACAATGAAAAGAGCTGCATATTGATGATAGTGGCAAACTGTTCTATTCCTGGAATGATTTCTTCTTAGGCCTTCGTTCAAGTTTTGTCACTTTGAGTGCAATGATGATCTGATTGTGGAACCTTATAACACTTATTGTTAGTTGACAATTAGGTTTTGTCAAGATGTTCCCGATGTTTTAATAAAGCACCATTATGATGGTTCACTGCTAGCTTTGTATAGCTCTGGGATTCCTGTGTTCATCTTGAAAGCTCGTTAAAGCTTATCTTCATCATGAGAATGGTCATATTCCAACTTCTCGTGCTAATACATTTTGTGTGTATTGAACGAATCAATTAGAGATGCTTATTATGTATATGAATTTTAATAAAACAACTTCTCAAAACTATTACATGTACTTATACTTTTAATCTTGATATAATTGTTATGATCTATGTGATTTGATTAATTAGTTTGATTTATCAAAATGTGAGACTCTATTATGGGTCAACACATTCCTGATACATTGGATAGTAACAAATCCATTAGTGAAATAATAATTAATTGATAGAACCATATTTTGGACTTGAGATATGTGACACCCCTTTATGGTTGCTTATAAGTTTTCATGTGAGTGAATTTTATGTCTGTCATGTGAAATAAGTTAAGCATAAGAGTAAATATATAAAGACCCCCTGATCTTGTCCGAGTTTTGCAAAAAGACATCTAAACTTTAACTTTGACCTATTATCCCACAATTCTTCTTTATTCTGTTGCAAATACATCATTTTGACCCTGTGCGTGTATACACGCACCACAAGCACGTGAAAGGGCTCAAATTTGAGATTTTTGATCAATTAAAAGTTGTCACATGTAAATAATTGATATATATTTATATTTAAAAAAATAATATTTATTTTCTTTTTAAAATTACCCTGTTCGCCCCTCCCTCCCTCCCTCCCCCTCCCCCCATCATTTCTTCTTCAACACCATTAAAACTCCTCCAGTAAAGCTCCATTGAAGTTTTTTTTTTTTAAATAATATCATTAAAGCTCCATTTTGTAGTTAAATCATATCATTTAAATACCCACCATTTCTTCTTCAACACCATTAAAGCTCTTCCATTAAAGCTCCATTGAAACTTTTTTTAAAAAAAAAATCATATCATTAAAGTTCCATTTATCACTTTTGAATGTTTAATGGAATTGCATTTTGATTTTGAAGAAGCAATTGATATGAAGTTTGAATTAAAATGGTTGAAATTTAAGAAAAATTCAAAAGTGTAAAAATGGAGTTTCAATTTCACGATGGTGGTGAGTGTGTGTTTTGATGGTTGTAGTGGTAGTGATGGTGGTGGTGATGATGGTGGGTGGATGGGGTGTAGGGGGAGACATTGATGGGGTGGGGGTGCTGGATGAGGAAGACGATGGATGGGGGTGGGGGTGGGAGAGCTGCTGGGGGGAGGGGGAGTTGCTGGATGGGATGGGGTGAGGGAAGAGGGGGTGGGGTGGGGTGATAAATTAAATAAAAAGAAAAATTTATTAAAAATAAAATAAAATATGAAATTAAGCATATTTAACACGTGACAGCACCTGATTGGTGCATGTATTCACTCTCTTTGTTGTGACTGAAATTCAGCGAAAAATGATGTATTTACAACGGAATAAAGAAGAATCGTGAGGTAATAGGTCAAAATTAAAGTTTAAGTGTCTTTTTGCAAAACTCGGACAAGATTAGGGGGGTCTTTATGCATTTTCTCTAAGCATAACAATAAAGGATTAAATTAATCAATGAATTTGATTTTTCAAAATTGGATTTAATTTGATTGGTGTCGGTAGTTGTAACATGGAGAGTTAAATACGGTGTAATGGTAGATTTCAAAACTAAATCGAAGAGTGAAATTAGAGATTTTTAGTGGAATAATTTATAATTTATTATAATATGATTAATTCATTCATTTGCAAGCTAATATCATAATTGGAAGACTCATTTAATAAATTTTTAATCCCTACTATGATTGATTAATTAATCAAATTTGAAAAAGAAAAGAAGTACCTTAGAAGAAGTAAAATTGTTTTTACTAGTCTTCTAATATTTGTTTTAACATCACAACTCTTTAAAACAAAAACATTTAAAGAGTAAAATGCCTGTGTTATAAAACAGAAAAACTTTTACATATTTATGTAGGAAAATATTTACATATTTATGGATAAAATCGTTTTACGTATTTATGGAGAAAACGTTATTTTTACATAGTTATGTAAAAACATATTTGTAAATTTATGGAGAAAAAACGAAGCCCTTATAACTCTGACTTCAGTTGAAAATTGTGTTGTATTTTTCATCAAGGAAGATATCATTAATTTGCTGTTGAGGGGTAAAACAAGATCAAGATCAATTATCTCCTACTCGTTTTGTTGGTGCAATTTCAATAATATGACAATTGAAAAATTACAAGTGAAAAAAAAAAATATCTTCTTCGGCTGATGTACAGATAACTTGCTTTCTTTAAGGAGATTCAAGTCCACTACAGCAAATAGTTTCACCGGTCCAGCAGTAATCTTCTTTTGTCCCTCCGGGATACAACAACCTTCTCACAAAGAATAACTCAACAACCCTGAACAAGAGTTGAGTTCAAAGCTCCAGAAAAAGAACACCCCCTTCAACTAATAAATTCTCTTTTTTATCAACTTTTGCGAACTATATATTATCTTGTTCTTGAAAAAAATATGCAAGACCACCACTATTTATCGGAGAGGAAGTATTCCATGCAAGGAATAAGAATGAATGAGGAATAGTAAAGATGAAATATCAAAGGCCTTTAGGTTACAAGAGTTACAAAAAGTTACATCATATATAAAGAATAGGATAATGGAGGAATAAAGCGTGGAAATTACATAAAACTTATATCTATATTCTACCTTCACTAATTATTGTGTTTAATGCACTAGTAAACTAATGCCAAAAAACGTTAGCAACATAATTGTTCTTTAATATGAGCAAAACTAATAAACAATTAAAATGCTCTAAGAATAGTGAACCTCTCTCATTTTAATATTAACACAAGAGAATCTACTAACTGAAGAAAGGCCACCATATATGATGAAAATGTGCTCTGCATTGAATCCCCAGTACTTAGTAAAACAATAACTTTTACTCCAAAGTCGTCGTAGTTTCAGACTTGAACTATGACTATTCAGGGGAAATAAAACGTTACTGCGTAGACATAATAGTTAAGATATTGGCATGAACTTTATAAATAGCACATTATGACCTTGTGCTATCCCGATTTCATGAGCATCTTTGAGAATGAGCCTAATTCTCATAGGAAGCGGCCTACTTCCACATTCACATAGGTGAAATTCGTTGAGAGTGCTCCTGTAATTTTCATTAAGAGTTTTCTTTTAAATTCAACCTCACAATCATTATAGGTAAATGCACTCCCACCATAGGGAGGGATTAAAAGTGGTGCATTTTTCACTTGCTATGACTCAAGATTTCCACATTTCCTCACATATGACTCAAGATTTTATAGGCTTCAATCTCATCTCTCTCAATGTGCTCCAGACCTATTCTTTTGCTAAGGCCTTAGCCTATGGATCTGCAAGATTATCAAAAGATTTGACATAATCAATATTAATGGCACCATTTGTCAAATATGATCTCACATTACTGTGTTTTCTCCTGACATGTCTGAATTTATTGTTATAATAACGATTTTGAACTCTACCAACTGCAGCGCTGCTGTCACAATAAATTAAGAATATCTTTAGTTTCATTAATAACATTTATGTTAGAGCCAAAGATCAAATATAACATATAGGAAAATAATAACATGCTAATTATTTCAAGACTTATGATATATGCACTTATCACATTCATTTGTTTTAAAGCCATTATCAATCACGCAGGAATCAATTTTTTCATGTCATTTCTTTGGTATCTATTTCAAGTCATATAGGGATTTAGTAAGTTTACACACTTTACTTTCTTGTCCAGCTTCAACAAAACACTCAGATTGTTTCGTATAAATTTCCTCATTTAGGTCTCTATCTAAAAAAAAACATACAGTTTTTACATCCATTTGATAAATTTGTAAATAAAAAATTATCGTAATAGCAACTAAAAGTCTAATGAATGTAATTCTAGTTACTGGAGAAAAAGTATCAAAATTTTTTAGGTCTTCTAGTTGCTTAAAACATTAGCCACTAGTCTAGCCTTGCATTTATCAACAGATACATCTGATTTTAACTTTTTATGTAAGACCTATTTACATCCAATTGTTTTACAACCCGGTGGTAAATCAACTAGCTTTCAAGTTTTATTGAAAATTAGTGATTTCATTTCATCGTTTGCAGCCTCTTTCCAGAAATAGCATCATGTGAAGACAAAACTTCTTTTAAAGTGAGAGGGTCATCGTCAACGTTGAAAACATAATAATCAGGACCAAAATCTTTTTCTATTCAAGCTCTTTTACTTCTTAACTCAAAATCATCATTTCTTTTTATTTTTAAAATAGAAGTAGAAGAATTAGCTATAGGTAGTGACAAAATATTTTCTTTAGTCCTTTGACTCCTACTATTTTTAGAATCAAAAGAAAATTAATTTTCATGAAAAATAGTATCACCAGATTCAATTATAACACTACCTTCAAGATTAAAAAATCTATAGGTTGTTCAATATGAAGCATAACCAAGAAAAGCACATAACTTTTTTACACCATTTAGAGGTTTTAGGGCCCATTAACATAGGCTATGACCTTTTCACAACACAAAAGGTGTTAATTTAATCTTTTTATGAGGCACACGATTCAACACATAACAAGCAGTCAAAATAGTTGCACCCAAAAATTTAGAGGTACACTTGACTCAATTAGCATGGCATTAATCAACTCTAATAGACTACCTATATAATTATTAAATACATCTGGGTTATTCTGTAATTAGTTATTCTTTAGTTCTCTATATATACAGCTGTAACCCCTTCAATATTAATAAGATCAATTATTATTAAATTATATCATGGTATCAAAGCTAGGGTTTCTTCTTCCGCCCAAACCCTAATCTCTCCTCTTTTCCGACGTGTGTGCGCCGCCGCCACCGTCTACACCACGCCGCACGGCCTCCCTCCTCCGTCGTAGGTCGGAGCCATGGACAAGGTTGTTGATCCTCTGTCAAATTTACCGTCTGGAGTAAAATTACTGCTCAGGAATCTCCACAACCTCATCCCCGAAAAATTATCTGACAACAACTACCCGGCCTGGGCACTTAACGTCCGCACCGCCCTCGCAGCCAACTTGCTGCTCGGATGGATTGACGGTGAGGAGAAGCCGCCGCCCGAGACAGCCGAGATGGACGGCGTCATGCTCCCAAATCCCGACTACCTTCCGTGGATGATCGTAGACACTCAGATCCGAGCCTGCCTTCTCGCAGTTATTAGCCCCTCTGTGCACAAACACGCCCGGGGTTTTCTCACATCGGCTTCACTTTGGGAAGCACTAGCCACAAGGTACAACTCTGTGTCCACGGCTCATATTTTTCAGTTGCGTGACCGATTGCATACTCTTCGGAAGGGAACGAAGACGATGACTCAATACCTTGATGATGTGGCCTCTATTCTGTCTGACCTAGATGCTGTGAACGAGATAATTCCTGAACGAGACATGGTGAATTCCGTGTTACGTGGTCTTCCGGCTGGCTATTCCTCTCTCAAACAGCATATTCGCCTCTCACCTGTCGAAATCACTCTGAATCAACTGGCTGGCTGGCTTAATGCAGAAGAGTTGAATCTAGACATGGAACACAAATTACTGCTCGGAGAAGCTAGTTCCACTCCTGGCGTCACGGCTCTTTACTCGGCTGGCAGCGGGGGCTCGGCCAGGGGTCGCGGTGACGATTGCCGTAACCAAGGGCGAGGCCGCGGCGGTGGTGACCGTCAGAACGCCGGGCAGCAAGGCAGAGGCGGGCCTCCACCGAGGCAGAGGCGGGCCTCCACCGAGGGACGGCTTCCAGTCAGGCCGCGGACAGGGACGAGGAAACCAGCGAGGACCCACACGAGATCTTCCGACGTGCCAAATTTGTGCTAAGCGGGGCCATTCTGCGGCTAATTGCTGGTATCGTTATGATGACTCGCAGAATGTAAATAGCCAGTCCGGAGGATCAAGGGCGATGCATGCGTCCACAAACGCTCAATCTGGCGATTGGTATCTAGACACAGGTGCTAACACCCATGTGACGTCTGATTATTCACAACTTCAAGCTCCTCATCCGTATCATGGCTCAGAATCTATTACAGTAGGCAATGGTCAATCCCTTCCCATCACTAACACCGGCTCTGGGTATGTCTATACCCCAAATGGTAAATTTCATCTCTCAACCCTTCACCCCGTCCCTTCCCTCACATCCAATCTTTTATCTGTTTATCGCTTTACTAAAGAAAATAACTGCACCCTCATTTTTAATGACACCAATTTCCAGATAGTGGACAATACCACGAACCGGGTGCGGTACACGGGCCGCTGTGAGCATGGGCTATACACTCTTCCATCCAGGTCTCCGTCTGTTGTGAGTCAAGCCGTTCTCTCGTCCACCTGGCATCGCCGGCTTGGGCACCCATCATCCGCCATCACCAAATCCATTTTATCTTCCTTAGGTTTTAATTTTTCAGAAAAATTACATTGCGAGTCCTGTTCAGTGTCTAAATCTTGTCGTTTACCTTTTTCACTGTCTGAACACAAGGCCACTGCGCCATTTCAATTAATTCATTCTGATGTTTGGGGTCCAACCTCAGTTCCTTCTGTTCAAGGTTTTCGTTATTATATCTGTTTTGTTGATGATTACAGTAAATTCACTTGGCTTTATCCTCTGAAATTTAAATCCGAAGCTTATACTGTTTTTGTCAACTTTAACTGAATGGTTCAAAATCAATTTAATGCCAAAATCAAAATTTTTCGAAGTGACAATGGCAAAGAATTTGTCAACAATGCATTTGGTGTTTTTCTTCAAAATCTAGGGGCTCTTCATCACACTTCATGTCCATATACCCCTGAACAAAATGGCGTTGCTGAGCGCAAACACCGTCACCTAATAGAAACAGTTGTTGCGCTCCTCCATGATTCCACCTTACCTGTTTCCTTTTGGGTTGATGCCCTTGCTACTGCCAACTACCTCATAAATCTCTTGACCACTCACACTCTCTCCAACTCCACTCCATATGCCCGTCTCTACAATCATCCACCCGACTACATCCATCTCCGCCCGTTTGGGTGTCTCGTTTATCCCTGGTTGCGTCCACACACTCACCATAAACTTCAACCTCGGTCCACCCCTTGTGTCTTTCTAGGCTATCATCCCACTATCAAAGGTTACAAATGTTTCGATCCTGTATCTCAGAAAACCTATGTTTCCCGTCATGTTCGTTTTGTGGAGGAACAATTTCCTTACACAAGTCTTTCCTCTACTCCATACTCCCCCAATCCACTTGGCATTGTGCCATTATTCCCGTCCTTTTCACCCGCTCATGCTCCGGCTCACTCGGCACCTAACACGGTACCCCGCTACACCACTACTCACCCGAACCCCCAAACATTCCACCCGAACACCCAGCCGACTGCCACACAACCCACCACTTCCCTACATCATACTCCTCCCACACATACAGCCACCCCATCCACCGCTGCCCATCCCAGCTCCCACGGCAGCCCCACCCAACCCCCGTCCACACATCATACAACTCCACCACCCCTTCCTAATCACCCTCCTATCAACACTCACCCTATGACAACCCGAGCCAAGGACGGTACCTTCAAACCCAAAGCCTACCACACTCACATACCCTTTGATGCACATCCCATAACTGAGCCTACTACCTACACCCAAGCCTCCAAAAATAGTTTCTGGTGCCAAGCTATGGATGAGGTATTTCAGGCTCTGACTGAACAACGTACATGGGATTTGGTACCTCTGCCTAATAACCGCAAGTCTATTGGGTGACAATGGGTGTTTCGCATCAAACGAAATTCAGATGGATCTCTTTCTCGCTATAAAGCACGTCTGGTTGCAAAAGGGTATCATCAGGAGTATGGTGTGGATTATAAGGAAACCTTCAGCCCTGTTGTTAAGCAGCAGACTATTCGTCTGGTCTTGTCTCTTGCTCTTCACTATGATTGGCCGCTTCATCAGTTAGACGTCAGCAATGCCTTTCTTCATGGTCATCTTGAGGAAGAAATCTATATGGTTCAGCCACCGGGATATGTTAATCCCAACCGTCCTCACTATGTTTGCAAGATTCGCAAATCACTGTATGGCCTGAAACAGGCCCCACGTGCCTGGTACACACGCCTCTCTACTTTTCTGCAGGGTCTTGGTTTTCGCACCTCCCATCATGACAATAGCCTCTTCACCCTTCACTGTTCTCGAGGGACTGTCATCATTCTTATCTATGTGGATGATATTGTTATTACAGGCAGCTCGTCATCACTCATCACTGAAATTACTGAGGCTATGCATCGTGACTTCAAACTTAAGGACCTCGGTCCTCTGGAGTTCTTTCTTGGCCTCGAACTCATCCGTAAATCGGGCACTATATTGATGCATCAGACAAAATATACTCTTGACCTTCTACATCGAGCTGGAATGACAGACTGCAAACCCGCGGTCACTCCCATGGCAGTCCGCCAATCCCCAGGGCCGAATACTCCCTTTGCCGATCCTACACTATATCGGAGCCTCGTCGGTGGACTTCATTATCTTGCTGTTACTCGTCCGGACATCCAATATGCAGTCAATCGAGTCTCCCAATCAATGCATGCTCCCACAGAACAACACTTTCAGGCCTTGAAATGCATTCTGCGCTATCTTAAAGGTACTCTTCACTGTGGACTTTTATTTCAAAAGGGCTCGTTTGATATATCTGTTTTTTCTGATTCGGATTGGGCTAACGACAAAGATGATCGGAAGTCCACTACTGGATATATTGTTATGCTGGGACCGAATCTGATTTCCTGGTGCACCAAGAAGCAAACGCGAGTGTCCCGTTCCTCCACAGAAGCAGAATATCGTGCCATGGCTGCGGGTGTTGCTGAAGCCATGTGGTTACGATACCTTACGGATGCACTTGGCATTCCCCCGACGAAACCACAGATTTATTGTGACAATCAGTCCACTATTTGTGTTACCAAAAATCCAGTCCTTCATGATCGTATGAAGCATGTTGGGTCCGACTGTCACTTTGTTCGCGATGAGGTACTTGCAGGAACGATGGCCACGCACTATGTCCCATCTACTGACCAGCTTGCTGATATTCTCACCAAGCCTCTTCCGTTACAACCTTTTCAGCATCTCTGCTCCAAGCTGCCCCTCGTTACCGCTGATCAGCTTGCGGGGGGATAATAGACTACCTATATAATTATTAAATACATCTGGGTTATTCTGTAATTAGTTATTCTTTAGTTCTCTATATATACAGCTGTAACCCCTTCAATATTAATAAGATCAATTATTATTAAATTATATCAAACTCAACCAAAGTTCTATTCTTCCTTTCTGATACACTGTTAGATGCAGGCGAGTAAGGAGGAGTGGGATCATAAATTATACCTAATGATCTAACAAAAGAATTGAATTCATGTGACTCATAATCATGGCCTCTATCACTTCTAATTCTTTTTATTTTTCTATTGAAATGATTTTCAACTTCATGGAGAAAAGATTTAAAATTCTCAAAATCAACACTTCTATTTTTCATTAAGTAAACTTAGAAAAATTATCAATGAAAGTGATAAAATTTTCTTTCCTCGACGAGTTAAAATTCTTTCAAATTCACAAATATCAATATGAACTAATTCTAACAAATTAGTTTTTCTTTCAACTTGAAAGTGAGGTCTTTTTTTAATTTTAGGCTTTACTACAAGCCTCACATTTTTCAAAATTCTTTTTGATCATTGAAATTAATCATCAATACATTTCTTAAGCATCGACACATGAAATACAAGATGAACAGAAGCTAAACTTGCAGGCAAATCCAACTCATACGCAACTCCAATAATCCTCCTCGTAATCTGATAACGAAGACTGAGTTTTTTCTTCCCAAATCCGACGACTCCCTTCATATCAATTGTTCAAAATTTATTCAACAAAATATCAATCGTTCAAAATTTAAAAGGGGACATATATATATATATATACTAGTATAACCACACGTGCCTTGCATGTGCAATCTTTGATTATTTAAAATTAGAAAGATGATTTTGTCTATTAAGAAGATTTTTATGAAGTGCAAAAAGTGATATATTTTACATAATTCAGATGAGGAAAGCTATATATTAGTTATTAATTTATATGAATAGCTACTGTAAGGTATATTCTTTAGTTGAGTGATAGATTTTAAATTGGAGTCATTTTTGTAGAGTCAATTTTTATTTTATTTTTTAAGAAGTGTATCTTTTTAAAAGTGAGGTATGCGGCTAATTTTTTTTTTAAAAAAAGTGTTTTGTGTGGCCCAAGATTCATTATGCCTCCCTGCAATTTTCATAACCAAAAACTCCGTGCACTTAACCACAAATATAGTTTAAAAAGAACAACAATGTCACATGAAAATTGAGCACATACAAACTAAAATATCACATAAAAGGAGAATATGATTCGAGATATCAGAATTATACGATTATAATTAATCTTTACATAAAAAAAAATTTCAAAGCCCGATCAAATATTCATCTATCTCCTGTAACTACAACAAAACAAACGATAATGAAGATATCAAAACAATATGATAAATCAAACTTTTCCACAAAAATAGTCTTTAACATCTAGGGCAACAAACAAACGAAAAAAGAATCAAATACATGAGCTAAAACTAAATAATAAGTAGACACTGACAATAATAATTAAATCAACACAACAAAAGAACATTAAATTACACTAAACATAATACTACAATAGGACCTCATTTGTTGACCTTCTTGAATTAGATGTAATATGCATGATATACTTATATAAATTTGATACATATAGATATTTTCTTCGTTGTTCTTTATCATATATTTTAGGACTCATTTTTTACATACACGAAAAAAAATCTATATGAAGTGTGTTTGTAACTATCATATGCAAATATACAAATATATTTATATTTAAATTTCACAATTTTTAAAAGAGTTTGAAAATGATGGTCACAATACCTGGTACATGGTAAAAGGTAGGAACTTTGTAGCTAGTCTGACTTTATAATATAACAACAACATAAATAATTTTTTTGGGCATGGCTATATCATATATGTCAATTGTATGTATGTGTAGCTTCATCTCACCTACATGCAGAAACGTGATCAGCACTATTCTTAGTAGACTTCTTGATAGACATGCATCATAGATCTAAATACGCAATGATCATTTATTCAGAAACTTCAAAATTATGTTACTCAATCGATAATGCTACAAATAAGATCCAAAAAAGAAATAACTGAAATTAATGTTTAATAATAAAGAGGAACTATACCATCGTAATTCTTTTCATCATTGGAGTCTTAATTTTCACAAACCTCTTATCGTAGTATTTAGGATTGCTTGATACAACCATACACGTACACCTCTTACCTAGTGTTTCTTTCCTTTATATTATAGGAGTCAATATTATAAAGATATTACTAAATAATAATTAAAAACAAATGAAAAGATAATTTTATCTATTACGAAGATTTTTAATGAAGGGCAAAAAGTTCAAACATTCACACTTTTAATATTACATATATATATATATATATATATATATATATACTAGTTTAGCTGCACGTGCCTTGCACGTATAACTTTTGATTATTTAAAATTAAACGATTTTATCTATTACGAAGATTTTTAATGAAATGCAAAAAGTTCAAAAATGATATTTTATTGTAAGAACGCGCGCGCGCGCGCACACACACACACACACACATATATATATATATATATGAGAAAAGTAATTACATTGTTAGATTCAAACATACAAGAATATCAAACCTAGAAATCAAAATTCACAAACAAAACAGATGTGATAATGCATGATGCGTTAAACTTAAAATCACTCCCAAGCAAAAGAAAAAATAATAAGTCACGACAACCAATAGAAAAGGAAAAACAACTCAAAAAGAGAGAGAGAGAAAGAATAACATACTAACCTAGCGGATGACAATTACAATGGTTGAAGAAAACATAAAATACAAGCGTGGGACGAAACAATATATATTAATATAAAAATATGTTGAAAATTAAACCTACATAAATTACAAAACAAATAGGAGTCCTAATTTAAGAAAAAAAAAACTTACCATATTTTAAAGTCATTATCATATTTAAAATCCTAACCCACATATTCTAGGATTCAAAATTATATATATAAGTAAATAATAATTGGAGAAAAAAAGTGAAAAGATGATTTTGTCTATTATAAAGTATTTTAATGAAGGACAAAAAGTTCAAATCACTTTTCTAAGGGTATTCACACTTTTAATACACTAGTTTAGTCGCACGTGCCTCGCACGTGTAACTTTGAATTACTTAAAATTAGGCGATTTTATCTATTACGATGGTTTTGTAATGAGGTGCAAAAAATTCAAAACATATATTTTATTGTAAACACATATATATTTTACCATAATAAGTTTCAAGTGGTTAATGGATTTAATACATTATAGATGTAGATGTAGATTTATAGATTTTTTAAATCAAATTTAGTTGATTTAGAATTCTTAAACTAATGGAAAAAATATTAGTTGTCATTAATTCTGATGACTTCTATAATGAAAGGTTTACTATAAATATATTTAATTAATTTTCAACTATTAAATATTAAAAAAAATAGTAAAAAGACGATTTTGTCTAAAGCAAAGACTTTTAATGAAGGGCAAAAAGTTCAAACGATATTTCTAAGGCCCTTCCCGCTTTTAATATATTACTAATTTAGTGTACATGTTTTGCAAGTGTGTTTCACGTCAATTAATGAAATTATTATGTAAAAGGCAGCAGTTAACGGTAAAATGAATATTATATCTATTTAAATAAGATAAATAACTATTGTATGTTATATATATTATTTTCTGTCGTGTCTCACTTCATCTTTTTCTTTTTACAAATGATTTATTGATTTATGTTCTTTCTTGTCACTTTAGTTATTTTATCATGATAAAATTTTTATTAAAAACAAAATTATTACGTAAAAAGGTAGCAGTTAACGGTGAAATGAATGTTATATCTATTTAAATAAGATAAATAACTATTGTATGTTATATATATTTTGTCTGTCGTGTTTCACCTGATTTTTTTCTTTTTACAAACGATTTATTGATTTATGTTCTTTCTTTTCACTTGAGTTATTTTATCATGATAAACTTTTTTATTTTAATGTATTGTCATTACATTAACAACGATTAATGTATATGACTTAGACCAACTCATACACTTATCATTCTTCAAATTTACACAACATGCATGCATATTATATTTATACATATTTCTTGTAATATATAACAAAATTTTATTAAATATATATTTACAAATTAATATCTCATAAAAGTTTGTTTATAATATCTTTTATAAATAGTTTATTTATTGTCTTTATAAATTCAATATATGCAATATAATTTTCAAAACATAATAATAAATATCTTATCTTTACATAAAAAAATTTGAAAATTCAACCGGACATTCATCAACAAAAATAGAAATGAAAGTACAACAAAACAATATGATAATTGAAATTTCAGAGCAATATGATTAAACCTAACCTTTTGATACTCCTAATAGACCTCTCGGCACCTCCCTGTGTTGTTTTAATATGTAATATTAGTAATCATGTTTACCAAAAAAAAAAAATCTAATCTTTACACAAAAAATTTTCAAAGCTTGATCTAACATTTGCCTACAACCTTTATTAATAAGAAAAAAAGTGGATAGTAATAAAATAGAAATTCGAACAAAACAATATGATAATCGAGAAATCAAAAGTTAATCGTAAACAAAAATAAAGAGAAAAGACAACTAAACTCAGAAATTACATTGTTGTACCTGATCTTCCACAGGGATACTATGATCTATAATAATTAGTTGAAAAGTTATTAAATTAGGTACACAATTCGACTCACTCCATGAAAAGCTCAAGATCTTTTAAAGTTTCTTCATTGATCCTCTCCAAATCTTGACTATTTTTGTTATGTATGATGTTCAAAGTTCATCACGGGGCTTATTTAGAATATCATAGCTTCTTCTAGTAAATCAATAATATCTTCTCCTTCCCTACCCATATGATGCTTCTTCTTTACGAAATCTTTAATTATTTATGAAAATTGAGAAATATGTGAATCAGTTTAAGAGAAAGTTAGGGGGTCCTATCGTCGGAGTGCACATTTTGAGCAAAATTTCTTGGTCGCGCCCCTTACAACTTATTAATGGATCGTGTTGGTATGAGGCGTTGCTGAGGTTTTGTAAGCCATATGAACAAAGTCTTAAAAACTATGAATTTTTTTGCGATTTTTCATGTGTTAGCCTATGGATTGATGGGGTGTGCAGTTGTTGGAGTGCGTTTTAGGCGATACATGTTGGGCGCTCCACGGACGGCCTATTAAATAGATCATGTTGGTATGGGGCGTAGGGGAGCTGCAGAACGAGTTTTTTAAATCCATATAAGCGATATACGAAACACTGAATATTCTTTTGCAATTTATTGTGTATGTTAGCCTATGGATCGATGGGATTAGCAATCGGCGAAGTGAATTTTGGGCAAAACTTTTTTGGCACACTCCCAACCTCCATGGAACGCATCAGTCAATATTCAACCCTCATCACGCCCAGAACCCCGTACCACACTGTAACCGTGGGCTTTAGCAAACTGATTTGGCCCGAAAATGCCACATTCACACTGTTTTGCCCGTTTGTCCCCCCAAATGGCGACGAAAATTTAAACGAATCACACTGGGATGATACCCAATGTCCCTAGTATGCCTAGGTCTATTTTCAGCTTATATCACCCCCGTACCTAGGTCCCACCCCCAAAACCATGGGATATAGCACACCGATTTGGTCCAACAATGCCCTATTTACGCCGTTTTGCCTGTTTATCCTCCCAAATGGCCACAAAAATTTAAAACGGACCATACTGAGATGATCCCCAACCTCCATGGCATGACTCAGTTGATTTTTGACACACAGCACGCTCGAGCCCTGGGACCACCCCCAAAATCGTGAGCTCTAGCACACCGATTTGGCCCAAAAATGCCCCAACGCATTGTTTCGCCTATTTGTCCACTTAATAGATCATGTTGGTTTGGCCGGGAGGGGGAGTTGGAGTTTTTTTAAACATATATGAGCGAAATACTTAAAAAATTAGATTTTTTTGTGATTTTTTGTGTCTGTTAACCTATGGATCAATAGGGGACTCGATCGTCGTTGTGCGCATTTTTAGCAAAATTTCTTGGGCATGCCCCTTACAACTTATTAATGGATCGTGTTGGTATGGGGGATTGCTGAGGTTTCGTAAGCCATATGAACAAAGTACTAAAAACTGTGGATTTTTTTGCGATTTTTCATGTGTTAGCCTATGGATTGATGCGGTGTTCAGTTGTTGGAGTGCGTTTTAGGCGATACATCTTGGGCGCTCCACGGACAACCTATTAAATGGATTGTGTTGGTATGGGGGGTGGGGGAGCGGCAGAACGAGGTTTTTTAATCCATATAAGCGATATACGAAACACTGAATATTCTTTTGCAATTTATTGTGTGTGTAAGCTATGGCTGTCAAGTGTCCGGGCCGGGCCAACCCGGAACCGGCCCGTGTCATTTAACCGAGTTGAGGGCCGGGCTGGGTCCGGGTTGCTGTCTAAGTGGGCCGGGCCGGGCCGCGGCCCAACAGTAAAAAAATTAAAACCCACCCTAACCCGGCCCACTTAACCCAACCTGGTCAAACCCACCAAAACTCGATCAAATCCGGTTAAAATATCGGTCAAACCCGGTCAAAAATATATAAAAAAAAAACTTTCTTTCAGTATACATTACATATACCCACCTATATACATTATAAATACGTTAAATAATATATATATACACTATATATATAGTATATACTACATTAGAATTTAAAAAATATATACACATATACACAATTAGTCAATTACTCATATATACGCACCATTCAATGTATGTATACTGCTACTTATAAAATATACTACAATATATATACATTACAATATATATAGTTATACTTATATACTAATTTATAAAATATATACACATGTATACGTTAAATATACACTTCTATAGAAGATATATGCACGTGTATACGCACCATTCAATGTATATATACTACTACTTATAAAATATACTACAATATATATACATTACAATATATATAGATATACTTATATACTAATTTATAAAACATATACACATGTATACATTAAATATACACTTCTATAGAAGATATATACACTTGTATACGCACCATTCAATGTATATATACTGCTACTTATAAAATATACTACAATATATATACATTACAATATATATAGATATACTTGTATACTAATTTATAAAACATATACACATGTATACGTTAAATATACACTTCTATAGAAGATATATACACTTGTATACGCACCATTCAATGTATATATATACTACTACTTATAAACTATACTACAATATATATACATTACAATATATATAGATATACTTATATACTAATTTATAAAACATAAACACATGTATACGTTAAATATACACTTCTATAGAAGATATATACACGTGTTTACGCACCATTCAATGTATATATACTACTACTTATAAAATATACTACATTATATATACATTATAATATATATAGATATACTTATATACTAATTTATGAAACATATACACATGTATACGTTAAATATACACTTTTTTAGAAGATATATGCACAAATATACAAAACATATGCTACTTAATATAATAAATTAATAATATTTGGTAGTAAATTAATAATATATTAGAAGTAAGTTTTTAATTTAAAGTAGAAAACTAGAAATTCAATTTAAAATTTTAAATCGTTAAATGAAAAAATATAAAAAACAAGGACTAAGGAGTGAATGAATTTGGAAAATTTTATTGATTGCAAAATGATCCCAAATTTATAATTTACATGAATGAAAAATCTACAAATTATGCATCATTTTTTCCAACTCATTCATGTTAATATTAACGGGAACTTGCATAGGATAGTCGAAGTCAACGGGGGCAAAACCATGCATTGGACTTGATTCTGCTGAGTTCTCCCGTGAAGTCATAATTTCTTCAAGTTTCAGCTCGTCGCTCGGCTCCGGTTCCATTCCTTGGTTTCTTCTTTCCGCTCTAATCCAATCTCTGAGGCAAACTAGAACATTCATTGCATTGCTTCCCAATGAGTGTCGGTTGTCTCCAAGCTGCTGTCGTCCTTGACTAAAGGCGCACTCTGATGCAACGGTTGACATTGGAACATTCATGATATCTCTAGCTAATCTTGAAAGCACAGGATATTGTTTTTCATTACTCCTCCACCATCCAACGTGTTGATCCGTCGTCTGCGATCCTCTGGTGCCGTCCGAAGATAATATTTCAGCTCTTCCCGATAAGTTGATGTGTAAGTTCTCTCATCAACACTGTTCCACCAATTTAAATCATAAAACTAATTAGAAAAACCACTATGTGCCGGCCTTTTAGAAGATGATGGCTCCTCGGGAGGATGAGGAGCGACAGTTGGAGTGATGTTTGTAGGTACGGCTAAATCAAATAAATCAGCATAGTGATTATATAATTTTTCTATGTAATCCTTTGCATCAGCCGTAGCCGTCCACAAATCAGGTTGTACTTATTCGGAATTATGGTTAGTATTTATTTCTAAGTTAGTATAAATAAGAGTACTAAAGTGGCACATATTATTATATTTCATGCACGGATTTAGCACAACACCACCCAAATAAATAGGGGGAATCGGGAAAAAATATTTTTTAAATTTCGTAAACATGGCGCCAACAACTTCTTTATAACCTTCTTTATTTTTATATTCTTTGAGCAAATCAGAAATATCGGCTATATATGCCAAAATATTACAAACAGTAGGATAATAAGCACCGAAAAATTCAACCGTAGCTACATAAATTTTTTCTAAAAACTTAACAAGATCATTAATTACAACACAATCAAAATTATGTAGCATGCAATCAGCAGAATCAGTAAATGAACCGCAATGTTGTTTAAAAGCTAATGTAATAGGAATTCTATATTTATAACAAGTTTTTAAAAATTCATACGTAGAATTCCATCTAGTATCAATTTCCTCAGGCATCAAAATCGGTGTAAGTCCATTTTCTTGACATTTAACTTTAAATTCTCTAATTCTCAATCTACGATTATTTTCTTGAATAAAACCAACGGCAAGACGAATTTTTTCAATATAAAGCTCAAAAAGCTCAAGACCATCTTTTACAATTAAATTATATATATGACATGTACACTTAATATGAAAAATTTCAGGCAAGGACGGAGATAGCGTAGATTTTATTTTTGTTATAGCAGTCTTGTTGTTAGAAGCATTATCAAAAGCAATACATAAAAATTTATTTTCGATACCATAATATCCGGCAATTTTAACAATAGAATCAGCAATAAATTGTTCAGTATGCTTACGATCTTCATCATATAAAAAAACAAGAATACTTTTTTGCATCTAGAAATTACTATACATCCAATGACAAGTAACGGTTAAATAATCATTTTTATTTACAGCACGACCAAGATCAGAAGTTAGGGACAATCTATATTGAATATTTTTTGACAATGTTGATAAATAAAAACAATATTGTGAATGGAGTCTAAAAATATCAGACCGACAAGTAGTTCTAGGAATACCGTTAAACATAGGATTATAAATTGCTTGTATATAACGAATAAAGGCATCAGAAAAAGGAAAAGTAAAAGGCAAACAACCCACAACTACCATTTTAGCTATTTCTTCCCGGTCCCTCAATTTATTATACTTCTTCACTACGTGACCGGTTGCTGGGTCCATTCTAGTTTGCGTTGGCCCACCAACATCCCCACCACCTTGTGCAATATTTAACTCTCTTTTCTGATCTTCAGCTATATGTCTCATTAAGGTACCCGTACCCCCTTGTTTGCCTCCACTTCTATGCTTATATATTTGTTGACAAATATTACATTGCACCTCAATATCTGATATACGTTCAAAAAATTGCCATGCAACACTAGTTCTTTTACGAGGTCTTGGGGCACTGGGAGGACGGGGAGGGAGATTACCCGATTCAGATCTAACGTTAGAATCTTCTACTGCGGATGTCTCAGCAATATTTTTATTATCTTCGTCTAAATTAACCGCATCTACTTCATTTTCTTCTTCTATACGTTAATTTTCCTGAGCTTCTACATAATCCATATCGTGAGCACCTACACTTATTTCTTCCTCAAAAGGTGTACCAAGCGGTACCGGAGGCGAAGGCACACGGGTATATCTACTACTTGAACTACCTCTACCGCTAGTAATTCGCTGGGACAAAATTTTTTAACACCTTTAGTAGCGAGGTTTCTTAATTTATCCATAATATAAATTAAATTAAACTAAAAATATTCAAAATACACAAATATAATAACATTAAATATTAAACAATTAATACAATAAATAAAAATTAAACGTAAGAGATGGAACGACAATACCAAATTTTAAAAGTATCCGAAGGTTGCGACTTTAGAAACTTCCGCTCGTACTTTGTAAATGAAAAATTAAAAAATTAAAGTGTATACTTTAAGAAATTAAATATATTGAATATTTGAGAATTGAGAATTGAGATTTGAGAGAGAATGAGATTTGAGAGAGTGAAAATTGTGTGAAAAATGATTTCAAGTTGTAGGATATTTATAGAATTTTTTTGGAATTAAAAAATATTTTTTAAAGTTATTTTATTTTTTTTAATAAATGGGCCCAAACTAGCCGTTTGGACCCAAAAACGGCTATATAGCCATTGGGCCAACGGCTAGTTTTGATTTGTAAAATAGTTATTATTCTGATCGTGTTATCGAGCTTATTTTTCTATTAAATAAGTTTTGAGTTTAAAATAGTTCATTGTCAAACTTGATGTAGGAAAAAACATAAATAATGTAAGTTTTGGGGGCTGAGAGTTATTAAAAAAACGTTACCTCTATTTAAAGCGTTTTTTCTCCAATTGGTGCCATGCATTCTCAGCTCTCAGGTCTGTCCTCTCTAGATTAGGTTTTGGTTTGTCAATTCGTTGTGATGCTGTCCGAGCAACCGTCACCTCCGCGGCTGCGGCTGCTGCCACCACCGACACCGGCTGAGATCGGAATCTTGACGGATGATTTCTCGAGCGAATCATCCGAATACTCGTATGTTTCGAGTGTTTCGAGTGATTCGGATTCTGAGTTGGAATCGGAGGTGAAGAAGCAAAAGCTTAATGATGATGATGAGGAGGAGGGGAAAGGGGATGATGATTCGAGCGACTCCAAAAAATTGGATCCTTTACCAATGACACCTGATATGGAAGATTCAGATTCAGATGATCAATTTGTGTATGACGATGATGGCTGGAAGAAGTATTCTCAACAGCTACAAGAAAGTGAGGTATCTAATGCTTTTCTCTATGTTTATTCTTCATCAAATAATAATATTCATGTTTACGCTCGTCGATGTGGTTTATAGCTCTGAACAGATCACGACTTAGGGAGATTATTATTGGATGTATTGAGTTTAATGAAACTCAGTGAGAAATTTTTTGTTGCTTCTGTTTGTTGCTGCTGATTGTTCAGCCGAGGATCCTTACGGAACAAACTCCTCGAAATACGTAAATTTTAAAACTTTTCCCCTATAGGTTCTAATTTCTCAGTAAATATCTTTATCGCATTAGTTTGCTAACTCGATGTATAATTTTTTCCATTAAGCTGCTGGCAGGCTTTCTTTATCAATGGCATTTGCAACGATGATAGATAAAGGAACTCAAATTGTTTTCCCAGAGCTTTATATTTATAGACAGATATTTATGGCTTTTCTTTCTCTTTTTATTCTATAATTTCTGTCATATAGTTTTAACTTTTCTTGTAGTTGATAGTGTTCTGATATGCTCGCTTATGTCACAATTGTGGGAAAGATTGAATCTGCTTGGTGAATATGGTATACCGACAAGCAAATACATTCTTGGATACTTGCCTGACACAACTTCTTCATTTTTTTCATAAGTTTACTACTCACAAGAACATATTAGTTGCAATAGGTGATGTTTGTCTCTAATTGGTTTGCTTTTTACTTTGATAGGGATTTGACATTAAAGATTATCCTGGTGCGGATCCAAGGGTTACCATATTCCCTAGGCCAAACTACTTGGAATGTCCTTCTAATGTTAAATTGATGAAGGATTATGCTGCACAGGCACTTAAGCTGTACAATCAGAAATTTGTATGCTCGTCACACTTCCTATTGTCTTTCTACTTGTTCTTTTTGCTTGTTTTCTCTAGAAAGCTGACAAAGTTCCCTTGTATTCATTTTAGGACACTCTATATGAGGTCAATGACATTCTCAAGGTTAATGGAGATGACTGCGGGGTATACGATGTTTACTATATTTCCTTTACGGTTACAAATGGCGAGAAGGAATATTTTCAAGCTAAGGTGGTGGAACGTTTAGGTAGATTTTTGCGTATCTCAATCGTTAGGCCAAGGGTAATGAAATCTGCTATACATGTCTTTTGTCATCTAGTAATTCGTTCTTCCTTTGGTTTATTTTTAATTCTTATACTAACTCTCTCTCTCTTGTGCTTTTATGTAGGCTAATGGAGCTTCTGGCATATAGTGGATGTGAAGTGGATGTGAAGTCTGTGCATCATTTTGGCTCGGGTTCAAGCTTTAGTTTTGCGTTAACAGCTCTTGTCAGTGTTGGACACTGTTTCTAGTAAATTGTGCCTTTCTTTTAAGTTAGTTTGTCGTCATGGTTTAGTTGCTGGTAATTGAAAGTGATGGGATTATCTATCTATGTCTAGTGTAAAAAGGAGGAAGAACAACTGTGTCTGAACTTTGTTATGACTTATGGAATTAAGTTTAAGATAATTTTAATGTGATGTTTTATTATTCTCGTTTGGTTGAAGCATATTGCATTGGTTGATTCTTGAGACGAGACATTTGTGGGGTTTGTTGCAATTGCTAACAATATTATATGTTGTTATTAACAAAGAAAAGTGCCAAATTTGGGAAGACATTTTCAGCTTCTCAAGTAATAGTGACATGACTGCCGGACTGTATTAGTTGTCGAGGGAGGGCCTCTTAGCAGGGCGTGGTCATTTACCTCTCTATGACCTTACCCAATTTGAACCTTGTCCGCAAGATCCTGTGGGGGTAACTGTTACAGGGTGAGTTGTTAGCTCGGTGTTCCTATGCACTTGTTGAGCAAAGAAGCATGGAAAACAGGGCAGCTCCAACTTGTAGGTTCTCGGATATGGAGTCTCCTTTGTTGCTGAAAACGCAGGGATTGCTGACAGAAGCCCTAAACGTCATCAAATTAGGGAAACAACCGGAGACAGCAAGCATCATCTATATTTATAGTTTTACAAAAGCTGAAAGAAGAAAAAAAAAATCAATTAGAAGAACTATGCAATGCACCATGAGAATGGATGCGGCAAAGTCTGAACAACGTAGCGTACCATGAATAATTAAACCCATGGTAAGTTGGGAACCATTAGAATAATACAACGTCACGATCCTGATAATGTTGAAAAGATGAGGGCTATGCTGCACAGGCACTTAAGCTGTACAATGAGAAATTTGTATGATCTTGTCACACTTGCTATTGTCTTTCTACTTGTTCTTTTTCCTTGAAAGCTCCTGTGTATTCATTTTAGGACACTAAATATGAGGTCAATGAAATTGATCAAGATCAGCGCGACTTATACTTCAATTTTCTATATAAAGAACCCAAGTAACATAGATATAAACATCATATGCGGATAGTTTTTGCAATGAAAAGAAGACGACGACTCAAAATTGACATAAACGCGCCCAAAACATACACTGTTAGAGAGGGAGATAAAAGACAAAGAGTAGTAAAAAAGGGCATCCCGGTGCACTAAAGCTACCGCTATGCGCGGTGTCCGGGGAAGACCCCACCACAAAGGTGTATCATACACAACCTTACGTTGCATTTCTGCCAGTGGCTGTTTCCCGTGACCTCCTGGTCACATGGCAGCAACTTTACCAGTTACTCCAAGCTCCCTTCTCCCAAGGCTTCCCTTCAAAGACAATAGTAGTAGTGGAATAAAAATTATTCCTTCGTTCTTAAATCGGAAGTCTCGAGTTCAAGTTTAGATATGGAGTTCCCTTTGTTAGGAAACTGTTGTAATTTGGTGGGCTCATTTTGTATTTGTATTTGTTGAGCCCAAATTGTTAAATAGAAGCCCAATCATAAATTAGCCCAAACCCAATTAAAAGGGGGTAGGTGGGGGGTTGGTGAAAAGGGTTGGTGAGGGTAGCTTAGGACCGTCGGATTAGAATCGATCCACACCGTCCATTGGAAAACTTGAGGCCTATAAATACCCTCACCTCTCATTTGTAATTACACACCAAAAACACAATTCTTCTCTTCTTCCTTAGCTTCTCTCCATTTGTAATATTTCCTTAGTGAAATATAAATATAATAGTGTCCGAGGACGTAGGCACAATTTGCCGAACCTCATTATATTCTGGTGTTCTTCTTATTGTCTTGTCTAACTGTTTTCAGTTAATATTTGTCGGGTATAGTTGTTGTGATCTATTTGTGCTACTAAATTACTAGTGATAATTCTGTCAAGGCTAGACTGGTATTTAAGTGGTCCGCTTGTGACCCTCCACTCTTACCTGGGAATTTATCTGGTGTGATTTTCTAGTACAAATAATTTACACGCTATTTGAAATATCCCGAGCTTCCGCAACAAATCTCCACCTTGGGCGATATTTTTTTTTTTTTTTTTTTTCTTCAATTCTCTCATGAACATAGTAGTGTCCCCAAATGCTATCTTCAATCTTTGATAACATTAATCAAGTTCAAACAGTGTTGAAACTTGATCGACGTTACCACCTTTGTCAACATATCAGCAGGATTATCTGTCGTTCGAATTTTCTGTACTTTGACTCCACCTTCTTCTATAATCTCTCGGACAAAATGATATCGGACATCAATGTGCTTCGTCCTTGCATGATAAACTTGGTTCTTCGCTAAATGAATAGCACTTTGACTATCACAAAATATTGTGACGCCTTCTTGTTTTATACCAAGCTCTCTTAGCAATCCTTGAAGCCAAATTGCCTCCTTCATAGCCTCTGTAACAGCCATGTACTCTGCTTCAGTGGTAGACAAGGCAATTGTTGACTGTAAAGTCGACTTCCAACTAACTGGTGCATTTGCAAGAGTGAAAACATAACCAGTAGTTGATCTTCGTTTGTCCAAATCTCCAGCATAATCTGAGTCACAATATCCGACCAGATATTGACTATCTTCAAAGACTAAACCAATATCTACAGTATTGCAAATATACCGTAGAATCCATTTCACAGCCTGCCAATGCTCCTTTCCAGGATTGTGCATATATCTGCTCACAACTCCCACAGCATGTGAGATATCGGGTCTTGTGCAAACCATTGCATACATCAAGCTACCAACAGCATTCGCATATGGTACTCTTGACATATACTCTCGATCAACATCATTTTTTGGTGACAAAGAATCACTTAGCTTAAAGTGAGGGGCGAGTGGGGTGCTAACCGACTTTGTTTTTTCGTTCATTCCAAAATGATCTAGCACCTTCTTCATGTATTCTGCCTGAGATAAGTAGAGCTTCTTTGAATGTCTATCTCTTTTTATCTCCATGCCAAGAATTTTCTTTGCCTCACCCAGATCCTTCATTTCGAACTCCCCTTTGAGTTGAGATTTTAACTTCCCTATTTCTTCTTTACTTTTCGAAGCTATCAACATATCATCAACATACAGGAGAAGATATATAAAGGATCCATCTTCAAGCTCACGCAAATACACACAATTGTCGTATTTGCTTCTTCTGTAATTTTGTCCCAACATAAACTCGTCAAATCGTTTGTACCATTGTCTAGAAGATTGTTTCAATCCATACAACGATTTTTCAAGTTTGCACACCATATTTTCTTTTCCAGCAACTTTGAATCCTTCTGGCTGAGTCATGTAGATTTCCTCTTCCAAGTCTCCATGTAAAAACGCTGTTTTTACATCCAACTGAACTAGTTCCAAATTCAACTTTGCTACCAAAGCCAACAAAACTCTAATGGAGGAGTGTTTTACGACTGGAGAAAACACTTCATTATAATCAATTCCCTCCTTTTGAGCATATCCTTTAGCCACCAATCTTGCTTTGTAGCGTACTTCTTCTTGGTTAGGAAATCCTTCTTTCCTTGCAAATACCCATTTGCACCCAATTGCCTTCTTGCCTTCTGGGAGATTGGCCAATCTCCATGTGTTATTCTGATGAAGAGATTGCATTTCTTCATTCATGGCAATCCTCCACTTATCTTCTTTCGAACTTTTGATTGCATCTTTATAAGTGGTAGGAATACCATCAGCTACAATTGAGTCTGCACAAGCCACCGTATCCATAAGTCGAGCAGGTTTCCTTATGGTTCTTTTTGGCTTGCTCGTTGCAATTGATTCAAGTTGTTGTTGAGATTCGTGGGACGGAATCTCCTCTTCAACTGGCTCTTCTTCCAGAGGAACATTTTCTGTTGTTTCCTCATTTGATCTTTGTGAGGGAAAAATTATTTTTCCCTCAAACTCCACCTGCTTCGAAGTACCTTCAATTTGTTTGGCAATCTCAACTGCTACCTTGTTTGTCAAGGAGGATTCATCGAAGGTAACATCTCTGCTGAATATAATTTTTCTAGTCTCTGGACACCATAAGCGGTATCCTTTGACTCCAGAAGTAATCCCCATAAATACAGCTTTCTTTGCCCTCGGATCCAACTTTGACTCTCTTACATGATAATATGCAATTGAGCCAAATACATGCAAAGAACTGTAGTCTTCAGCAGGCTTTCCATACCATTTTTTCAATGGTGTTTTGCCATCAATAGCGGCAGATGGTAGACGATTAATGAGATGGCACGCATATGTTATAGCCTCAGCCCAAAATTCTTTGCCCAAGCCAGCATTGGACAACATACATCGAACCTTCTCCAGCAAAGTTCGATTCATGCGTTCTGCCACTCCATTCTGTTGTGGTGTATGTCTGACAGTGAAGTGTCTAACAATACCATTTTCCTCACAAACTTTCTGAAAAAAATTATTTTTGTACTCTCCGCCATTGTCCGTGCGAAGACATTTGATCTTTCGGCCAGTTTGTGTTTCAATCATTGACTTCCATTTGAGAAATATTCCTAGCACTTCATCTTTTGATTTCATCATATACACCCATACTCTCCGGGAAAAGTCATCAACAAAGGTTACAAAATAGTGCTTCCCACCCAATGAAGGTGTTTTGGAAGGACCCCAAACATCAGAGTGAACATAATCCAAAATATTTTTAGTATTATGGATAGCTGTTCCAAACTTAACCCTTGTCTTCTTTCCCTTGACACAATGCTCACAAAACTCCAAGTCGCATATTTTTACACCTTTTAGCAATCCTTGATCTGATAAAGCTTTCAAGGATTTTCCTCCAGCATGTCCCAAGCGCATGTGCCACAACTTGGTCATTTCTGCTTCCTTATTAGTGGATGTCACTGCCGCTGTCCCAATAACTGTACTACCTTGATAGTGGTACATGTTATTGTTTTTCCGAATTGCCTTCATCACCACCAATGCGCCAGAGCATATTTTCATCACCCCATTATCTGCACGAACTTTGAACCCTTTTGATTCTAGGGCTCCCACAGAAATGAGATTTTTCTTCAAATCTGGCACATATCGAACATCTGTCAATGTTCTGCTCAATCCGTCATGGTTTCTTAGTCGAATTGAACCAATACCATGGGCGGTAAGAGAGCTATTATCCGCAGTGTGAACAGTTCCACATTTTTCTTCTTGCAGATTGATGAACCATTCTCGATTAGAAGTCATGTGATAACTACAAGCTGAGTCCATCAACCATACATCAGATGATGTGGATGACTCCGATATAACTAGTGAGAAATCAGAGTCATCACAGTCAGCTACATTTGAATCCATGACAGCCTTACCATTGTTAGGTTTGGCCTTTCCCTTTAACTTTGGACAATCTTTCTTCCAGTGTCCTTTTTCTCGGCAAAATGCACATTCATCTTTGCTGGGTCTGGATTTTGACTTGGATCTTCCTTTCTTCGTTCTCATATTGTTTTGAGAACGACCTCTCACGAACAATGCTTCTCCATCGTTGACCTTTTGTTTTTCTCTCTTTCTTTGCTCGTAACTATACAATGCGGAGCAAACTTCTTTTAGAGAAATTTCATCATTCCCATGAAGTAGAGTAGTTTCAAGGTGCTCGTATTCATCGGGAAGTGAACTCAACAACATCAAGGCCATGTCTCCATCGCTGAAGGTCACGTCCATGTTCTGCAAATCTGTCGCCAACTTGTTAAAGCTGGTGATATGATCATTCATTGTGGTACCAGGAACATATGTGAAGCGTAACAGTCTCTTCTTCATGTATAGTTTATTTTGACTGTTTTTCTTCAAGAATTTATCCTCCAACGCATTCCACAATTTGTTTGCAGAAGTTTCCTTTGTGTATGGATACTTCTGCTCTCTTGCAAGGTAGGATCTAATGGTACCACAAGCAACACGATTGATAACCTTCCAATCGTCTTCTCCAATTCCGTCTGGTTTCTTTTCTTCTATTGCAATATCTAGCCCTTGCTGAAAAAGAACATCAAGAACTTCACCTTGCCACATCCCGAAATGTCCTGATCCGTCAAAAATTTCAACTGCAAATTTCGCATTTGACACAATTCTTGTCATAAGCGAAGATGCCAATGATGACGTATTGTTGACACTCGACGCGGCTGTTTCAATAGTCTTGTCTTCCATTTTTAATACAAATATTATTTTCAGTTAACAACCAGATTACCAAAGTAATTCTTTTCTGATGTGGAAGATCAGACTGTGCTGCAACCACAGAGCATACTCAGATAAAACCTTGGGCTCTGATACCAGAAACGTGTTGACCCTAATGTGGAAAACCAAAAAGTTATTGGTCTCCATCCCCTTGCTCCGCCTCGCATTTACAGCTTCTGAAAGAATAATGGCATGGATGCGGACTGTATTAGTTGTCGAGGGCCCATCAGCTGGGCGTGGTCATAACATTACTTCTTTATGGCCTTACTCAATAAGAACCTTGTCCGCGAGAGCCGAGATTCATAGATTTTTCCTGCAGACCATCATTGTGTAACTGCTCCAGGGCGACTTGTTGGACCGGTGTACATTTGAGCTGGCTGCATCAGGCAGCTCCAACTTGTAGGCAATGGAACCAACTTGAATTGAGCTCATTTGGAGTTCTTGATTGGTGTTTAGCGTTATTGGAGCTTGAAGCTGACCATAATTTGTAGATATCGGAGATCAACCTTGAAGATGCAAGTACCCTGCAAAATTATGTGAGATTCTTCACCGATGGCTATCTCTAATCATGTACCGTACTTGGATACTTCACCTCAACCCGACTATATCCTGGATTCTTTCTCAATCCAATGTCGCTCATCTTAACTCTAGCATGAACGGCATGAGAATATAAACTTGATAATACCACACAATGAGATGGATTTCCTTGCTCGATTTTGACAAGATGCTTCAAAGCAACCTCTGCTATCTCGATGCATCCAACAACGCTCCCCAAACTCCACCATCTGGTTCCATGGGCATCGTCTTAAGTAGATCCATAATTTCACTAAACAAGCCAGCACGTCCTAACAAGTCGACCAGACAGGCATAGCGTTCCACTTCTGGTTCTATGTGATACTTGTCACGCATGCAGTGGAAAATTTTCCTTCCTTCTTCAACCAAGCCTGCATGTCTGCCTGCAGACAAGACACTAAGGAAGGATATAGAATCAACCTCGACGTCTCTCTTTTCCATTAGAGAGAAAACTAAAAGAGCACGATCACCCTCCCCGTGCATAGAATAAGCTGTAAGTAAAGCATTCCAAGAAACGCTGTTAGTGTTCTCCATCTCCTCAAATACACGCTCCGAAACGTCAAGTTGACCACATTTGGCATACATATCGATAAGACTGTTGGCAACAAGCTTATGGGACTGAAAGCCACTCTTGATTATATAGGCATGTATAGTATAGTCATGCCCCCTCTCAAGTACGTCAAATGTGATACGGCAGGCAGGACGCTCGCTATTGTGACCACGTTGGGCTGAAACGATTCAAATTTCATGGAATGGAATGCGGAAAGGGCTTCCTTGGCAATTCCGTTATGCATGTATCCTGCGATCATTGTGTTCCAGGACACCTCATCCTTCGAGGACTCGGTTTTGTTGAACATGAACTCAGCCGATGATAAACTTCCACATTTGACATACATGTCAATAAGAGCATTCTTCACATGAAAGTCCGACTCAAACCCGTATCTGATAATTTGACAATGAAGGCAAGTTCCCAAGCGTACATCGCCCAGGGAGGCACAAGCGGGAAGCACACCAACCATTGTTCCTGGATCCGGGCAAAATCCAGCTAAAATGTTAATCGGCGAAACATTCTAATGCATTATAACAGTCACCTATCTGCGCATACCGGTTTATCAGAGCATTCCATGTCACTACCTCGATCAGTGGCATCTTATTGAACAGATTAAGTGCAGAATTAAACAGGTTGCACTTAGCATACATGGAAACCAAGGCAGTTCCCGTTGAAACATCAAAATCCATACTAGCTTTGATGGCATGACAGTGGGCACTCTTTCCTAATCTCACTGCCCTTAGCTCTGCGCAGGCTGGGATTACGCTGACTAAAGTAACATTATTTGGCTGTGAATACTCATTCTGCATATCTCGAAACAGAGAGAGCGCCTCTTGAGGAAAACCTGATTGCGAGAAAGCAGCTATTGCGGCAGACCAAGAAACCAAATCTCTTCCCTTAATTCCTCAAAACAGATCTCTAGCTTCGTCTACCACTCCACACTTCGCGTACAATGTCATCAAAGACGTAGCAATTACAACGTCAGAATCAAAGCAAATTCAACAACGTAGCCGAACTAGGACTAATTACACAAACAATTTGCATCTTCTTGAAAAGTTCAACAGCCTTAACTGCCTCTCCACACTGCGCAACCCCAGAAATCATTGCATTCCAAACAACAACATCCCTTTCAGGCATTTTATCAAACACCTTCCAAGCACTAACCAAATCACCCATTTTACTATACATATCAGTAAGTCCAGTCCCAATAAAGACATCATTTTCAAGATTCCTTTTCACTACCTCTTCATGAATCTTTACACCCTTTTCAAAACTAGATAACCCTGTACAAGCTTTCAGCACGAATGTAAACGTATACTTATCCGGCTCAAGCCGCTCATTTTCCGCCATTAAACTGTACATTTTCAAGGAATCTTGATGCTGATTTGCTCTTATATAAGCTCTGATCATTGAATTCCATAGAATTAGAGGTGGGTTTGGTGTTAAGTCGAAAAGGAAGAGTAAAGATCTTTTGAGTTCTTGATTGGTGTTCAGCGTTATTGGAGTTCGAGATAAATGCTTAGATAATCACCGTTAATTGTAGTATCCTTTCAATCTGCTCTAATGCTTGCTTAGTTGCTACTCTGTAACTTCTCTTACAACAATATATGCCACTGGCCATAGCTAGTTCTTCCATCTCGCAATTGTAGTCGAGGCGAGTTTATAGTGTTGTCATACTGGTGAAATAGTCTAATAATGTCGTCAGTGCCGCCGTCACAGCTGCCGCTGCCGTAACGGACCGGCTGAGATCGGAATCGAGACAGATGATGATTTCTCGAGCGAATTATTGGAATCTTCGAGTGATTCAGATTCGATTTGGAGTCGGAGGTGAAGAAGCAAAAGTTTAATGAGGAGGAGGAGGAAGAAGATGATGAATCAAGCGACTGCGAAACTTTGGAGCCTTTACCAATGGAGGATGATAGTACAAACTGTTGCAAGCTGGAAGAGGATTCAGAGGATGAGTGTGTGATTGATAGAGATTGCTGGAACAAGTATTCACAATAGCTTCGTGAAAGTCAGGTATGTATGCTTTTCTCTATGTTTATTCTTCGTCAAATCAAATAATAATATTTGTGTTTATGCTCGTGTTGTCGTATTATCTTTTATGTGTTCATTGCTACAACACTTGAGCCGAGAGTCTTTCGGAATCAACTACTCTACCACTAAGGAAATCTGTTAAATCCGATGCAGACCGGGTGTAATTATATAAAAGAAAGCATGAAAATTAGTATAAGCTTCGAAAAACCACGCAGGAAACCAAGAAGATAGCTGACGCCTTTGGTTTTCAGGCGGAACCTTAAAGCCTTGGGTGTCACTATGTGTGTTCGAACCTCACGAGCACCCACGGCCCCTAAATCCTGGGTCTGCCACGGTAAGCTAAGGGTATTGTTGTTGTTGTTTTGTGTTTATCCATATGTTGTGTCCATAACTTCTTCGCGTTGTGCGCTCCTTTAATTTCCTCGTCAAAACATGTCATGTCACCTCAATACGGTTTGTAGCTCTGGACAGACTTAGGGAGATTATATTGGATGTATTGAGTTTAATGAAACTGAGGAGAAATTTTTTTGTTGCTGCTGTTTGTTGCTGCTATTGCGCTGATTGTTCAGCCGAGGGTCTTTATGGAACAAACTCTTTACACCCCGAGGGTCCATATTCCAAGATAATATGGACGTCTTGTCATATTATCTTTTATGTGTTCATCTTCTTTGTACATCGACTTGCTACAACACTTTCAGCTGAGGGTTTTTGGAAACAACCTCTCTACCTACCTCCACGAAGTAGTGGTAAGGTCTGGGTATTGTTGTTGTTGTTGTCGTTTTGTGTTTATCCATATGTTGTATCCATAACTTGTTTGAAGTCTCAACTACGAGTGGATTAGTTGAGTGGCTAGACTGATACTCTAAACGAGACCAATATTATCAAAAAGAAAGTAGCAAAACGCATGAGACAAGAAAAGTTCACAGAAGGTTGGGAAATAGTACGCTCAGATGTTGTTTTCGGGGCACTCCTTTAGTTTCCTTGTCAAAACTTGGATCATCAATACGGTTAATAGCCCTAGACAAACTTAGGGAGATTATAGGATGTATTGAGTTTAATGAAACTCAGTGAGAAATTTTTTGTTGGATCTGTTTGTTGCTGCTGTTGTGCTGATTGTTTAGCCGAGCTTCTTAAGGAACAAAATCTTCACACCACACACCACCGAAATGCGTAAATTTTAAAACTTTTTCCCAAATAGGTTCTAATTTCTCAGTAATATCTTTATCACATTAGTTTTCTATATATATACCTCATATATTTGAAATATTGCTACATTTTCTAAAATTAGCTGGATTTGAAATGAAACTTGGCTGCTGGCAGGTTTCTTTATCAATGATAGATAAAGGAACTCAAATTGTTTTTCCAGAGCTTTATATTTATATACAGTCTATTCATGGCTTTTCTTTGTCTTTTTTATTGTATAATTTCTGTCATATAGTTTAACTTTTCTTGTACTTGATAGTGTTCAGATATGCACGATTATGTCAGAATTGCGGGAAAGATTGAATCTGCTTGGTGAATATGCTATACCGACAAGCAAATACTTTCTTGGATACTTGCCTGAGACAACTTCATTTTTTTTTTCAAAGCTTACTTCTCACAAGAACGTATTGGTTGTTATACGTGATGTTTGTCTCTAATTGGTTGACTTTTACTTTGATAGGGATTTGACATTAAAGATTATCCTGGTGGGCATCCAGGGACTACCGTATTCCCCAGGCCAAACTACTTGGAATTTCCTACTAATGTTGAAAGGATGAAGGATTATGCTGCACAGGCACTTAAGCTGTACAATGAGAAATTTGTATGCTCTTGTCACGCTTCCCATTGTCTTTCTACTTGTTCTTTTTTCCTTGTTTTCTCCAGAAAACTTGACGAAGCTCCCTTGTGTTCATTTTAGGACACTAAATATGAGGTCAATGAGATTCTCAAGGTTAATGGAGATGAGTGCGGCATTTACTTCTTCTATATTACCTTTATGATTACAAATGGCGAGAAGGAATATTTTCAAGCCTAGGTGGTGCGACGTGTAGGTGGATCTTTGCGTTTCGCAATTGTTAGGCCAAGGGTAATGAAATCTGCTATACATGTCTTTTGTCATCTAGTAATTCGTTCTTCCTTTGGTTTATTTTTAATTCTTATACTCTCTCTCTTGTGCTTTTATGTAGGCGAATGGAGCTTTGGGCATATAGTGGATGTGACGTTTGTGCATTGTTTTGCCTCAGGTTCAAGCTTTAGTTTTGCGTTAACAGCTCTTGTCAATGTTGGACACTGTTTCTAGTAAATTATACCTTTGTTTTAAGTTTGTCATCATGGTTTAGTTGCTACTAATTGAAAGCGGATTATCTCTGTCTAGTGTAAAAAGGAGAAAGAACAACTGTGTCTGACCTTTATCTAGTAACTCTCTTGTTAACTCTCTCTTTTAGTGGATGTGAAGTCTTTTGTGCTTATAGTGGATGTTACCAAACTAACTCTTGCTAGGTAGCATCTGCATGGTATGGTATGGTACGATATGATATTTGCACTGTTCATTTACCTCTTTACGACCTTACCAAATAAGAACCTTGTCCCCAACAGGTCCCTATTCACTTCTTGAGCAAAGAAACGTGGAAAATGTGGGAAACAGGTCATATTTGAGCTAGCTGCATCAGGCAGCTCCCACTTGTAGGTTCTCGGATATGGAGTCTCCTTTGTTGCTGGAAATGCAGGGAGTGCTGACGGAGTTTCACATAAGCCCTCAACGTCATCAAATTAGGGAAACAACCGGAGACAACAAGCATCTATATTGTGAGGGAGAGGAAAAATCAAGGTGGACAAGTATCTGGGAGAGCTTCAAAAAGTTGTTGCAAGAGATGAAAAAGAGCAAAATGCCTGGACTTCTCTGTAGAAAAAGACCTTCATATGCCCCCCAAACCAATATGATCCATTTAATAGATCGTTAGGGGAGGGCCTAAGAGGTTTCTCCCAAAACACACTCTCACGATCGCAACGCCGCGTCGATCCATAAGCTAACGCACATGTAAAATTACAAAACATCCTTAGTTTTTAGTATTTCGCGGATATGGCTTAAAAAAAGCCTCCGCCTGCCTGCCAAAACCAACATGATATCTTTAATAGGTCGTCGGGGGCGCGTCCAAGAAATTTTGGCCAAAAAATACTCCGATGATTGCACCCCCCATCAATCCATAGGCTAACACACACGGAGAATCGTGTTATGGTCGTAAGGATTTTTTATGACTTTTCGTGTGTGTTGTGGATCGATGGGGAGTGCGGTCGCAGGAGCGTGATTTGGCCAAAACTTCTAAGGCGCTCCTCTGACGACCTATTAAATGAATCATGGTTGTTTGGGGGGCAAGCGAAGTTTTTTTTTTTTTTTTTTAAAGCCATTTAAGAAAAATACTAAAAACTGAGTATTTTTGTGATTTTCTGTGCGCGTTAGTCTATGTATCACTGGAGAGTGAGGTCGTCAGAGTACGTTTTGGCGAAACTTCTTGTGAACTCCCCTAACGCCCTATTAAAGTGATCGTGTTGATTTTGGGGATGGATGAAGGTCTTTCTAAAGCCATATGAGTGAAATACTTAAAACTTTGGATTTTTGAGATTTTCCGTGTCTGTTAACCTATGGATCAATAGGGGATTCGATCGTCGGAGTGCGTTTTGAACAAAATTTCTTGGGTGCGCACCTTACAACTTAATAGATCATGTTGTTTTGGCCGGGAGGGGGAGTTGGAGTTTTTTTAAACATATATGAGCGAAATACTTAAAAAATTAGGATTTTTTTTTGTGATTTTCCATGTCTGTTAACCTATGGATCAATAGGGGGTTCAATCGTCGAAGTGCGTTTTGAGCAAAATTTCTTGGGCGCTCACCTAACAACTAATTAAATGTAATGGGCTTGTTTTTTTTTTTTTTTGGGGGGGGGGGGGGGGAGAAGGGGGGAGGAGAAGGAAGGTTTTTTTTTTTAGCCATATGAGTAAAATGCTAAAAACTACGGATTTTTGGGAATTTTTTGTTTGTGTTAGCATATGGATTGTGTTGGTATGGGGGGGTGGCGGAGATATTTTAAGCCATATGAGCGAAATTTGAAAAAGTAAAGATTTTTTGTGATTTTTCGTATGTGGTAGCCTATAGGCGGTCCTATCGTCGAAGTGCGCATTTTGAGCAAAATTTCTTGGGCGCGCCCCTTACAACTTATTAATGGATTGTGTTGGTATGGGGCGTTGCTGAGGTTTTGTAAGCCATATGAACAAAGTCTTAAAAACTATGGATTTTTTTTGCGATTTTTCATGTGTTAGCCTATGGATTGATGGGGTGTGCAGTTGTTGGAGTGCGTTTTAGGCGATACATGTTGGGCGCTCCATGGACGACCTATTAAATGGATCGTGTTGGTATGGGGCGTAGGGGAGCTGCAGAACGAGTTTTTTAAATCCATCTAAGCGATATACGAAACACTGAATATTCTTTTGCAATTTATTGTGTATGTTAGCCTATGGATCGATGGGCTTTGCAATCGGCGAAGTGAATTTTGGGCAAAACTTCTTTGGCACACTCCCAACCTCCATGGAACGCCTCAGTCAATATTCAGCCCTCAGCATGCCCAGACCCCCGTACCACACTGTAACCGTGGGCTTTAGCAAACTGATTTGGCCCGAAAATGCCACATTCACACCGTTTTGCCCGTTTGTCCACCCAAATGGCGACGAAAATTTAAACGAATCACACTAGGATGATACCCAATGTCCCTAGTATGCCTAGGTCTATTTTCTGCTTACCTAGGTCCCACCCCCAAAATCATGGGATATAGCACACCGATTTGGTCCAAAAATGCCCCGTTTACGCCGTTTTGCATGTTTATCCTCCCAAATGGCCACGAAAATTTAAACAGACCACACTGAGATGATACCCAACCTCCATGGCATGCCTCGGTTGATTTTTGACACACAGCACGCTCGAGCCCTGGGACCACCCCCAAAATTGTGAGCTATAGCACACCAATTTGGCCCAAAAATGCCCCAACGCATTGTTTCGCCTATTTGTCCACCCAAATTGCCACGAAAATTTAAACAGATCACACTGGGAAGATATCCAACCTCCCTGTAATGTCCCAGTTGATTTTTGGCCCACAGCACGCTTGAACCCCGGCCCACCCCTGAAACTGTGGGCTATAGCACATCGATTTTACCCAAAAATACTCCGTTCGCACCGTTTCACCCTTTTGTCCACCCAAATGGCCCTAAAAATTTAAAAGAATCATACTAGGACGATCCCTAACCTCCCTAGAATTCCCGGTCATTTTTTCCCCATATCACTCCCGGACCCTGGGCCCTCCCCCGAAATCGTGGGCTATGGAACACTAATTTGGCTCAAAAATTCTCCGTTCGCACTGTTTTGCCTGTTTGTCCACCCAAATGGCCACAGAAATTTAAATGGACCATACTGGGATGTTCCCCAACCTCCCTGAAATGCCTCGATTGATTTGTGGCCCACAGCATGCCTAGACCCGAGGAACACCCCCTAAACCGTGGGCTATAGCATACCAATTTGGATCGATAATTCCTGTTGATTCCATTTCTCCCGTTGTCCACCCAAATGACCACAAAAATTTAAACAGACCACACTGGGATGATCTCAAAACTCCCTGGTCAATTTTTGGGCCACAAAAATCCCAGACCTCGGGCCCACCCCCAAAACCGTGGGCAGTAATTAGCATACCAATTTGGCCCAAAAATTCTCTGTTCGCATCGTTTCACCCGTTTGTCCACCCAAATTGCCAAGAAAATTTAAACGGACCACACTAGGATGATCCTCAACCTCCTTGGCACTCCTTGATCAATTTTTAGCCCACAGCATGCCCGAATCCCGGCCTAACCCTCGAAACCCTAGGCTATAGCACACTAATTTAGCCTAAAAATACCCCGTTCGCGCCGTTTTACCCGTTTGTTCACCCAAATGGCCACGAAAATTAAACAGATCACATTGGGACGATGCCCAACCTCCCTAGCACGGCCTGGTAGATTTTCAGCCTACAGCATGACTGGACCCCGAGCCCATCCCCGAAACCATAGGCTATTGAACACAAAATAAGCTCAAAAATTCCCCATTCGCATCGTTTCACCCGTTTGTCCACCCAAATGGCCACAAAAATGTAGACGGACCACACAAAGACAATCCCCAACCTATTTGTCAAGCCCCCATTGATTTTTGAAACATATCATGTCCGAACCCCGGGCCCACCCCAAAAACAGTGGGCTATAGCCCATCAATTTAGCCTGAAAATGCCACGTTCGTGCTGTTTCACTTGTTTATCTTCCCAAATGGCCACGAAATTTAAACGGACCACACTGGAATGATCCCCATCCTCCCTGGCATGCCCCGATTAATTATTAGCCTACAACATGACTGGACCTCGGGCCCACCCCCGAAGCCGTGGACTATAGCACATAGATTAAGCCCGAAAATTTCCTATTTGCGCCATTTCGCCCATTTATCCTCCGAAATGGCTACAATATTTAAATGGATCACACTAGGACGATCCCCAACCTCCCTAGCACGTCCTGGTTGATTTTCAGAATACAGCACGTCCGAACTCCATGACCACCCCCCAAAACCATGGCACACCGATTTGTCCCGAAAATACCTCATTCTCGTTGTTTCGCCCGTTTATCCATACAAATGGCCACAAAAATTCAAACGAACCATACAGTAATGATACCCAACCTCCCTAGCATGGCCCGGTCAATTTTTGGCCTACAGCATGCCCGAACCCCAGGTCCACCCCCAAAATCATGGGCTATAGCATACCGATTTGGCCCAAGAATCCCCCGTTCATGTTGTTTTGCTCGTTTGTCCAACTAAATGGTGACAAAAATTTAAACGAACCATACTGGGAAAATCCCCAAACTCCTTGGCATGCCCTGATCAATTTTTGGCCCGCAGCACGCCCGAACCCTGGGCCCACCCCTAAAACCGTGGGCTATAGAACATTGATTTACCCCGAAAAAGCCCCGTTCGCTCTGTTTTGCCTGTTTGTCCACCCAAATGGCCACAAATATTTAAACGGACCACACTGGAATGATCACTAACCTCCCTCATGCCCACAGCATGCCCACAGTACACCTCATTAGCATGCCCGAACCCCGATACCACCCCAAAAACCATAGGCCATAACACACCGATTTGGCCAGAAAATACCTCATTAGCGTTGTTTTGCTATTTGTCCACCCAAATAGCCACAAAAATTTAAATGGACCACACTGAGACGATCCCAAATTTTTGGCCCACAGCACGCCTGGACCCCGAGCCCACACCCAAAATTATGGGCTATAGTACATCAATTTATCCCAAAGATGCCCTGTTCGCAACGTTTCACCTGTTTGTCAACCCAAATGGCCACGAAAATTTAAAAGGACCACACTAGGATGATCCCCAACCTCCATAGCACTCTTAGTCAATATTCAGCCCTCAGCATGCCCAGACCCCAGGCCCACCCCAAAATCGTGGGCTATAGCACATCGATTTGGCTCGAAAATGCCTCTTTCGAACCTTTATGCATGTTTTTCCACCCAAATTGACATAAAAATTTAAAAAGACCACACTGGGATGATTCTCAACCTCCCTGGAATGCCTCAATCAATTTTTGGCCTACAGAACAGCCGGACCTTGGGCCCACCCTCGAAACTGCTGGCTATAGCACACTAATTTGACCCAAAAATGCCCTATTCTCGCTGTTTCGCCTGTTTGTCCACCCAAATAGCGACGAATATTTAAACGGACCACACTGGGATGATTCCTTACATACTTGGGATGCCTCAATCAATTTTTGGGCCATAGCACGGCTAGACCCAAGGCTCACCCACGAAATCATGGGCTATTGCATACCGATAAGGCCTAAAAATGCCCTATTCGCACCATTTCATTCGTTTGTCCACCCAAATAGCCATAAAATTTAAACGGACCACACTGGATGATCCCCTACCTCCCTGGTATGCCCCGATCAATTTTAGGCACATAAAATACTCAAAATCCTGGCCCACCCTCGAAATCGTGGGCTATTACACACCGATTTGGAACAAAAATGCCCCGTTCTTGCCGTTTTGCCCGTTTGTCCACCCAAATGGCCACAAAAATTTAAACGAACCACACTGGGATGATCCCCAACCTACCTGGCATGCCCCAATCAATTTTTGGCCTACAGAACGCCCAGACCCTAGGCCCCCCCCCAAATGTGGGCTATTGCACACTGATTTGTCCCAAAAATAACTCGTTCACGTCATTTCGCTCGTTTGTCCACCCAAACTGCACGAAAATTTAAACCAATCATACTTGGATGATCTACAACCTCCCTGGCATAACCCAATTAACTTTCAACACAGACCATGCCCGGACCCCTGGCCCACCCCCAAAACCGTGGGCTATAGCACACCAATTTTGCCAGAAAATGCCTCGTTCACGCCGTTTCATATGTTTGTTCACCCAAATGGACACAACAATTTAAACAAACCACACTTGGATGATCTCCAACCTCTCTTGCATGCACCAGCCAGTATTCAACCCACAAAACGCCCGGATCCCGGGTCCAACCTTAAAATCATGGGCTATAGCATACCGATGTAGCCCAAATATTCCCCGTTTGCGCCGTTTTGCTTGTTTGCCCACCCAAATAGCCACAAAAATTTAAAAAGACCACACTGAGTTAATTCCCTACCTCCCTAACATGCCCCAATCAATTTTCGGCCTACAGTATGCCCATACCCCGGGCCCACCCCTAAAACCGTGGGCTATAGCACACCATATTGGCTAAAAAATGCCTCATTCACGTTGTTTTGCTCGTTTGTCCTCTGAAATGGACACGAAAATTTAAATGACACACTAGGACGATTTTCAACCTATCTGGCATGCCTCGATTAATTTTTCGCTGATAGCATACCCATTCCTCGGACCACCCCCGAAACCGTAGGCTATAGCACACTAATTTGGCTCAAAAATGCCTCATCCACTCCATTTTGCCTGTTTGTCCACACAAATAGCCATGAATATTTAAACGGATCATACTGGGACTATCCCCAACCACCCTAGCATGCCCCAGTCTTTTTTTGGCCCACAGAACACCCAAAACCCGGCCCCACCCTTAAAATCGTGGTCTATAATACACTGATTTATCCTTAAAACACCTTATTCGCATTGTTTCGCCCGTTTATCCACCCAAATGGCCACGAAAATTTAAACGGGCTGCACAAGGACTATCCCCAACCTCCCTGGCATACCCCAATTGATTTTTGTCCCATAATATGCTCGAACCCAGGGCCCACTCCCAAAACCATGGGCTATAGCAATCCGATTTTGCTCGAAATTGCTCCGTTCGGGCCATTTCGGTCGTTTGTCCATGAAAATGGCCAGGAAAATTTACGGACCACACTGGGATGATCCCCAACATCCCTGGCATGCCTCAGTTGATTTTTGACCCACAACACGCCCGAACCCCGAGCTCATCCTAGAAATCATGGGCTATAGCATACCAATTTAAAACAAAAACTCCCATTTGCACTATTTCACCTGTTTGTCCATACAAATGGCCATGAAAATTTAAACGGACCACATTGGGATGATTTCTAACCTCCTTGGCATGCCATGATTAATTTTTGGCCAACTGTACACCCGAAATCCAGGTCCACCCCCAAAACCGTGGGCTATAGCACACCAATTTGGCCCAAAAATACCCCATTCGCGTCATCTCGCCCGTTTGTCCACCCTAATGGTCACAAAAATTTAAACGGACCATACTGGAATGATCCCCAAACTCCCTGACATGCCCAGTCAATTTTCTGCTCACAACACTCCCAGACCCTGGACCCACCCTCAAAACTGTGGGCTATACTACACCAATTTAGCCCAAAAATGCCCCGTTCGCGCCATTTCACCTGTTTGTCCACCCAAATAACCATGAAATTTTAAACGAACCACATCGGAATGATTCTCAACCTCCCTAGTAAGCTCTGATCAATTTTTGGCCCACAGCATTCGTGAACCCCAGGCCCACCCCTAAAATCATGGGCCATAGCATATCGATTTGTCCAGAAAATACTCGATTCGCGTCGTTTTGCCCATTTGTCCACCTAAATAACCAGAAAAATTTAAACGAACCACATCGGGATAATACAAATCTCCCTAATATGATATGGTCAATTTTTGGCCCACATCACGCCCGAACCTTGGGCCACCCCCCAAAACCATGGGCTATATAGCACACCGATTTCTCCCGAAAACACCCCATTCATGCCGTTTCGCCCTTTTGTCTACCCAAATAGCTACAAAAATTTAGACGGACCACACTAGGATGATCCCCAACCTCCCTAACATGCCTCAATCGATTTTTGGACTACAGCACGCTCGGACCCCAGGTTCACCCCCAAAATCGTGGGCTATAGCACATCGATTTGGCTCAAAAATTCCTTGTTTGCGTTGTTTTGCTTGTTCGTCTACCCAAATGGCCACAAAAATTTAAACGGACCATGCTGTGATGATTCCCAACCTCCATCGCATGCCTCGATTGATTTTAAATCCATAACACGCTCGAACCCAGGGCCCACCCCTAAAATCGTAGGCCATAGCAAACTAATTTACCCTAAAAATGCCCCGTTCGCGCCGTTTCACCCGTCTCTCCACCCAAATGGCCAAGAAAATTTAAACGAACCACATTGGGTTGATCCCCAACCTCCCTGGCATGCTCCAGTCAATTTTTGGCCTACAGTACTCTCGAACGATGGGCTTACCCCCCAAATCATGGGCTATAGCACACCAATTTAGCCTAAAAATTTTCCGTTCGCGTTGTTTCACCCGTTTGTCCACCCAAATGGCCATAAAAATTTAAACGGACCATAAATGGATGATTCCTAACTTCTGTGGCATGCCCCGATCAATTTTTAGCCCACAGTACGCTCGGACCCTGAGCTCACCCCCGAAATCATGGGCTATAGCACACCGATTTTTCCCGAAAACTTCCCGTTCGCACCATTTCGCCTGTTTGTCCATCCAAAGGACCATGAAAATTTAAATGGAATACACTGGGATGATCCCTAACCTCCCTGGTACACCCCAGACAATTTTTGGCCCACAACACACCCTGAACCCAGGCCCACCCCCAAACCTGTGCGCTATAGCACACCGATTTGGCTCGAAAATGCCCCACTCGCGCTGTCTCACTCGTTTCTCCATCTTAATGGTCACGAAAATTTAAATAGACCACATTAGAATAATCCCCGACCTCCCTGATATGCCCTATCAATTTTCAGCTCACAGAACTCCCGGACCTTGGGTCCACCCTCAAAATTGTTTGCTTTAGCACACTAATTTGGCCCAAAAAATCCCGTTTGCGTCATTTCGTCCGTTTGTCCACCTAAATAACCACAAAAATTTAAACGAACCACATCGGGATGATCCCCAACCTCCCTAGAGTGCTTCTGCCGATTTTTAGTCCACAACATGCCCGAACCCCGGGCTTACCCCCAAAACCATAGGCTATAGCACACTGATTTTTATTAAAAATATCCTGCATATGCTGTTTAGCCCGCTTGTCCACCCAAATGGCCATGAAAAATAAAACGAACCACACTAGGATGATTTCCAACCTCCATGGCACACCCCAATTGATTTTTAGTGAACAACACGCTCGGACCCCAGGTCTACCCCCAAAAACGTGGGCTATAGCACACCGATTTGGCCCAAAAATTCCTTATTCATGTCGTTTCACCCATTTATCCACCAAAATAGCCATGAAAATTTAAACGGACCACACTACAATGACCCCTTCATCCATGGCATGCCTCAGTCGATTTTTAGCCCAAAGCACACCTCGGGCACACCCCCAAAATCTTGGGCTATAGCACACCAATTTGGGTAAAAAATGCGTCGTTCACATCATTTCGCTCATTTGTCCACCCAAATGGCCACAAAAAATTAAAAGGACCATACTAGGATTATTTCCAACCTCTCTGGCAATCTCCAATATATTTTTGACCCACACCACGCTCGGACCCCGAGCCCACCCCCAAAAACGTGGGCTATAGTACACCGACTTAGCCCAAAAATTCCCCGTTCGCACTGTTTCTCCTGTTTGTCCACACATATGGTGACGAAAATTTAAAAGGATCAAACTAAGATGATCGCCAATATCCCTGCCATGCCTTGGTCAATTTTCAGCCCACAGAACGCCCGGACCCGGGGCCCATCCTCGAAACCATGGGCTAAAGAACACCAATTTGACCTAAAAATGCCCTGTTCGTGCCGTTTTGCCTGTTTGTCCACCCAAATAGCCACGAAATTTTAAACAGACCATATTGGGATGATCCCCAACCTCTATGGCATGCACTTATCAATTTTTGAACCACAGCACGCCCGAACCCCGGAACCACCCCCAAAATCGTGGGCTATAGCACACCAATTTAGCTCGAATACGCCCCGTTCACACTGTTTCACCGGTTTGTCCACCTAAATGGCCACAAAAATATAAAAGGACCACATCGGGAGGATCCCCAATCTCCCGGAATACCTCAGTCGATTTTTGACCCACAACACTCTCGGACCCTGAGCTCACTCCCAAAAATGTGGGCTATAGCACATCGATTTGGCCCGAAAATACCTCATTTGCATCGTTTTCCCATTTGTCCACACAAATTTCCATGCATATTTAAACGGACCACAATGGGGTGATCCCCAATCTCCCTGGCATACCCCAGCCCTTTTTTTCCCAAAGAACACTTGAAACCCGGCCCTACCCCTAAAACCTTGGGCTATAGTACACCAATTTATCCGAAAAATGCCCCATTTGTGTCGTTTTGCCTGTTTGTCCACCTAAATGGCCACGAAAATTTAAACAAACCATACTGGGATGATCCCTAACCTCCCTGGCACGTATTGGTTGGTTTTTTCCCCACAATATGCCCGGACCCAGAGCCCACCCCTGAAATCGTGGGCTATAGCAAACCAATTTGGCTCGAAAATGCCCCGTTCGCGCCATTTTGCCCGTTTGTCCGTGCAAATGGCCAAGAAATTTAAATGGACCATAGTAGGACGATCTCCAACCTCCCTAGCATGCCCCGATCAATTTTTGACCTATAATATGCCCGTACCCTGGGCCCACCCCTAAAATCGTGGTCTATAACATACCGATTTGGCTCGAAAACTACCCATTTGTGCTGTTTTGCCCGTTTGTCCACCCAAATGGTCACAAAAATTTAAACGGACCACACTGGGATGATCCCCAACCTCCCTGGCATACCCCAATCGATTTTTGGCCTATAGCACGCCCAGACCTCGGGTTCACCCCCGAAATAGTGGACTATTGCACACCGATTTGGCTCAAAAATTCCCTGTTTATGCAGTTTTGTTTGTTCGCCTACGTAAATGGCCACAAAAATATAAACGGACCACGCTGGGATGATCCCTAACCTTCCTGGCACGCATTGATTGATTTTGGGGCCACAACACGTCTGAACCCAGGGCCCACCCCTAAAAACGTGAGCTATAGCAAACCGATTTGGCCTATAAATGCCTCGTTCATGTCGCTTTAGCGTCTCTCCACCCAAATGGCCAAGAAAATTTAAACGGACCACACTGAGATGATTCCCAACCTCCCTGGCATGCTACAGTCAATTTTCATCCCACATCACGCCTGAAGCATGGGCTCACCCTCGAAATCATGGGCAATAGCACACCGATTTGGCCTAAAAATTCCCCATTCATGCTGTTTCATCCGTTTGTCCACTCAAATGGCCATGAAAGTTTAAAAGAACCACATCGAGATGATCCCCAACCTCCTAGGCATGCCCCGATCAATTTTTGGCCCACAGCATGCCCGGACCCTGGGCTCACCCCTGAAATCATGGGCTATAACACACCGATTTGGCCCAGAAAATCCTCGTTCGAACCATTTTGCCTATTTGTCCATCCAAATGGTTAGGAAAATTTAAACGAACCATATTGAGAAAATCCCTAACCTCCTTGGCATGCCTCGATCGATTTTTGGCCCATACCACACCCTGAACTCAGGCCACACCTATAACCATGGGCTATAACATACCGATTTGGCTCAAAAATGCCCAATTCACGCCGTTTCGCCCCTTTGTCGCCCCTAATGGCCACAAAAATTGAAATGGACCACCCTCGAAACTGTGGGCTTTAGCACACCGATTTGGCCCAAAAAATATCCCGTTCGTGCCATTTCGCCCGTTTGTCCACCCAAATAACCACAAAAATTTAAATGAACCTCATCGGGTTGATCCCCTACCTCCCTGGGATGCTTCGATTGATTTTTAGCCCACAGCACGCTCGAAACTTGGGCCCACCCCCAAAACCATGGGCTATGCGCATTATTTCGCTCGTTTGTCCACCCAAATAGCCATGAAATTTCAACGAACCACACTAGGATGATCCCCAACCTCCGTTACACTCCCCAATCAATTTTTGGTGAACAGCTCGCTTGAACCCTGGGTCCACCCTAAAAAACGTGGGCTATAGCACACTGATTTGGCCCAAAAATTAACCGGTTTACCCGTTTGTCCACCCAATGGCCACAAAAATTTAGACGGACCACATTGGGATGATCCACAACCTCTCTGGTAGTCCCTAATCAATTTTGGGAACACAATACGCTTGGACCCCGAGACCACCCCCAAAACCATGGGCAATAGCTCACCAACTTGGCCCAAAAATGTCCCATTCACACCGTTTATCCTATTCGTCCACCCAAATGGCCATAAAATTTTAAACGTACCACACTGGGATTATCCTCAACCTATCTAGAATTCCTTAATTTTAGGATACAACACGCTCAAACCTAGTTTCATCCCCCAAAATCGTGGGCTATAGCAAACTGATTTTGCCTAAAATTCCCCCGTTCGTGGCGTTTCACCCATTTGTCCACCCAAATGGCCAAGAAAATTTAATCGAACCATATTGGGATGATCCCCAACCTCCCTGGCATGCCTGGGTTAATTTTTGACCCACAACATACCCAACTACAGGCTCACCCCTAAAATCATGGGCTATAGCACACCAATTTGGCCCGAAAATTCTCCATTCGTGCTGTTTCACCCGTTTGTCCACCCAAATAACCATGAAAATTTAAACGGACTACACTGGGATAATCCCATACATCCATGGCATGCCCCAATCGATTTTTAGCCAACAGTGTGCCCGGCCTTAGGCACACACCTGAAATCTTGGGCTATAGCGCACCAATTTGGCTCGAAAATGCCCTGTTCGTACCGTTTCGCCCGTTCGTCCACCCAAATGGCCAAAAAAATTAAACAGACCACAATGAGATGATATCCAACCTCCATGGCATTCCTCAATAAATTTTTGGCCCACACCATTCCTGAACTCCTGCTCCTCCCCCCCCCCCCCCCCTCCCGAAATCGTGGGCTATAGCACACCGACTTAGACTGAAAATTCCTTGTTTGTGCTCTTTCTCCTGTTTGTCCATCCAAATAGTCACGAAAATTTAAAAGGATCATACTGAGATGATCGCCACACCTTAGTTAATTTTCATCCCATAACACACACTAACCCAGGCCCACTCTCGAAACTATGGGCTAAAGCACATCGATTTGGCCTAAAAATGCATTGTTCGCGTTGTTTCATCTTTTTGTCCACCCAAATAGCCACGAAAATTTAAACGGACAACATTGGGATAATCCCCAACCTACCTGGCATGCCCCAATTAATTTTCAAACCACAGCACGCCCGAACCCCGAGCCCACCCCCAAAATCGTGGGCTATAGCACACCAATTTGGCCCGAATATGCCCTATTCGCACTGTTTTACCGGTTTATTCATCCAAATGGACAATAAAATATAAACGGATCACACTGGGATGATCCCTAATCTCCCGGTATGCCTCGATCGATTTTTGGCCCACATCACACTCGGATCCCGAGCTCACCCCCAAAATTGTGGGCTATAGCACACCGATTTATCCCGAAAATGCCTCATTTGCATCGTTTTTCTCGTTTGTCCAGACAAAGGGCCATGAATATCTAAATGGACCACAATGGGATGATCCCCAACCTCCCTGGCATGCCTCAGTCATTTTTTGGCCCACAGAACACCCGAAACTCGGCCCCACCCGTAAAACTTTGGGCTATAGTACACCAATTTAGCCTGAAAATGCCTCATTTGCACTATTCGCCCATTTGTCTACCCAAATGGCCACAAAAATTTAAAAAGACCACACTGGGATGATCCACAACCTCCCTGGCATGCCCCAATTAGTTTTTGAACAAAAATATGCTCGGATCCAGGGCCTACCCCCGAAATTGTAGGCTATGGCAAATCGATTTAGCTTGAAAATGCCCCGTTTGCGCAGGTTTGCCCGTTTGTCCATGCAAATAGCCAAGAAAATTTAAATGGACAACACTGGGACGATCACTAACCTCCCTAGCATGCCCCAGTTGATATTCGACCTATAATGCGCTCGAACCCTGGGCCCACCCCCAAAATCGTAGGCTATAACACACTGATTTGGCCCAAAATCTCCCCGTTCACACCATTTCGCCTGTTTGTCAATCCAAATGGACATGTGAAGTTAAAGAGACTATACTGGGATGATCCCCAACCTTTCTGACATGCCTAGATTAATTTTTGGCCCACAACACTCTCGAACCCTGAGCCCACCCCCAAAATCGTGGGCTATAGCACACCAATTTGGCCCAAAAATGCCTCATTCGCGCCATTTCACCGGTTTGTCCATCCTAATGGCCATGAAAATTTAAACGGACCACACTAGAACAATCCCCAACCTCTCTGACTTGGATGATCGATTTTTGGATCATAGCACTCCCAAACCCTGGGCCACCCTCAAAATCGTGGCTATAGCACACCGATTTGACCGAAAAATGCCTCAGTCGTGCTGTTTTGCCCGTTTGTCCACCCAAATAACCACAAAAATTTAAATGAACCACATCGAGATGATGCGTAACCTCGCTGGTATGCTTTAGTCAATTTTTGGCCCACAGCGTTCTCGAACTCCAGACCCACCCCTAAAACTATGGGCTATAGCACACTGATTTATCCCAAACATGTCTCGTTTATGTCGTTTCGCCCGTTTGTCCATCTAAATGGCCACAAAAATTTAAACGGACCACACTGGGATGATCACCAGCCTCCTTGGCATGCCTAAATTGATTTTTCCCACAGCATTCCTAAACCCCGGGTCCACCCCTAAAATCTCAGGCTATATCACATCAATATGGCCTGAAAATTCCCCGTTTGGGCCGTTTCGCCTGTTTGTCCACCCAAATAGCCACAAAATTTAAACGACCCATAATGAGATGATCCCCAACCTCCCTGGAATGCCCTGATTGATTTTTAGCTCACATCACGCCTGAACCCCAGGCCCACCCCTAAAACCATGGGCTATAGCACACCGATTTTGCCCAAAAATATCCCATTCACGTCGTTTCTCCTGTTCGTCCACATAAATGGCCATAAAAATTTAAACGAACCATGATGGAATCATCCCTAACCTCCCTGGCATGCCTCAGTAGATTTTTTTACCACAACACGCCCAATACAGGGCCACCCCCTAAACCGTGGGCTATAGCAAACTGATTCATCCCAAAAAATACCCCTTTCACGCTGTTTCACCCGTTTGTCCACCCAAATGGCCAAGAAAATTTAAACAAACCACACTGGGATGATCCCCAATATCCTTGGCATGCCCTAATCAATTTTTTGCCAACAGTACGTCCAAACCACGGGCTCATCCCTAAATCGTGGGCTATAGCACACCGATTTGGCCCAAAAATTTCCCGTTGGCATCGTTTCACCCGTTTGTCCATCCAAATAGCCACAAAAATTTAAACGGGCCATACTAGGATGATCCCCTATATTCCTGGCAGGCCTTAGTCAATTTTTGTTCCATAGCATGCCTGGACCTCGGGCATACCCTTGAAACCGTGGGCTATAGCCCACCGACTTGGCTCAAAAATGCCACATTCGCATCGTTTTGCCTATTTATATGTCCACGAAAATTTAAATGGACCACACTGGGATGATTCTCAACCTCCCTAGCATGCCCCAATTAATTTTTGGCACACATCACACCCGAACCTAGGGATCACCCCCAAATTCATGGGCTATAGCACACCAATTTGCCCGAAAATACCCCGTTCGCGCCGTTTACCCGTTTGTCTACCCAAATAGCCACGAATATTTAAATGGACCACACTAGAACGATACCCAACCTCCTTGGCACTTCTCTATTGATTTTTGGCCCATAAAACCCTGTAACCCGGGTCCACCCCCGAAATCGTTGGCTATAGCACGCCGAATTAGCCTGAAAATGACCCATTCGTGTCGTTTCACCCGTTTCTCTATGAAAATAGCTACAAAAATTTAAACGGACCATACTGAGATGATCCACAACCTTCCTAGCTTGCCCCAATTGATTTTCGGCCCACATAATACCCGAACTCCGAGACCACCCCCAAAACCATGGGCTATAGCTCACCAATTTGGCTAAAAAAAAATGCTTCGTTCGTGCTGCTTTGCCTATTTGTCCATCCAAATGACCTCAAAAATTTAAATGGACCACATGGGAACGATCCTTAACCTCTCTGGCATAACTTGATCAATTTTTGGCCCACATCACTCCCGAACCCTGGTACTATCCCCAAAACCGTGGGCTATTGCACATGATTTGGCTTGAAAATGCCCCGTTTAAGCCGTTTCGCCCGTTTGCCCACCCAAATGACCAGAAAAATTTATAAGAACCACACTGAAACCATCCTCAACCTCACTGGCATGCCTCAATCTATTTTTTTACATATAACACATTTGTACCCCTGGCCTACCCCAAAAAACATGGGCAATAGCACACCGATTTGACCCAAAAATGGCCCGTTCACGCTGTTTCACCCATTTGTCCACCCAAATGGCCACAAAAATTTAAACAGACCACACTGGGATGATCCCCAACCTCCCTAGCATATCTTAGTCAATTTTTGGCCCACATCACTCTCGAATTCTAGGCCCACCCCCAAAAGCATGGGCTATTGCACATCAATTTGGCTGAAAATGCCCCGTTTGTGCCGTTTTACCCATTTGCTCACCCAAATGACCACAAAAATTTAAACGAACCATACTGGGATAATCCCCAACCTCTTTTCCATAATCCAGTCGATTTTTAGCACACAACACGCCCGAACCCTTAGCCCACCCCAAAACCGTGGGCTATAGAACACCGATTTGGCCCAAAAATGCCTCGTTCACGTAGTTTTACCCTTATGTCTACCCAAATGGCCACAAAAATTTAAACGGGCCATACTAGGACAATCCCCAACCTCCATATCACACCACGATCAATTTTCAGAGCATAGTACACCTGGACCCTTGGCCCACCCCCAAAACCGTGGGTTATAACACACCAATTTGGTCCAAAAATGCTTAGTTCACACCGTTTCGCCCGTTTGTCCACCCTAATGGCCACAAAAGTTTAAACGGATAATATTGGAATGCTCCCCAACCTCCATAGCATGCCTCGATCAATTTTTGAACCACAACATGACCAAACCCGAGGCCCACCCCCAAAATAGTGGGCTATAACACACCAATTTGGCCCGAAAATGCCCCTTTCGCACCGTTTTGCCCGTTTATCCATCCAATGGAAACAAAAATTTAAACAGACCCCGCTGGGATGATCCATAACCTCTATGGCATGCCTTGGTGAATTTTCAAACTACAGCACTCTCGAACCCCGAGGCCACCCCTGGAATCATGGGCTATAGCATACCAATTTGGCTCAAAAATGCCTTGTTTGCACCGTTTCGTCAGTTTTTCCACCCAAATGGACATGAAAATTTAAACGAACCACACTGGGATGATCCCCAACCTCCCAGAATGCCCCGGTTAATTTTTCACCTACAACACACCCAGACCCTGGGCTCACCACCAAAATTATGCACTATAGCACACCGATTTGGCCCAAAAATGCCCCGTTCACGCTATTTCACCCTATTGTCCACATAAATAACCACGAATATTTAAACGAATCATATTGGGACGACCCCAACCTCCATGGCATGCCCCAGTCAATTTGTGTCCTAAAAAATACCCGAAACCCAGGTCCACCCTAAAACTGTGGGTCATAGCACACCGATTTAGCCTAAAAATGCCTCGTTCGAGATGTTTTGCCTATTTGTCTACCCAAATAGACACGAAAATTTAAATGGACAACACCGGGATGATCCTCAACCTCCATGGCCCACCCCAATCTATTTTGGCCCATAGCACGCCCAAACTCTAGGCCCACCCCAAAAACCAAGGTCTATAGCACACCGATTTGGCCCGAAAATGCCCCGTTCGTTCTATTTCACTCGTTTGTCCACCCAAATGGCCACGAAAATTTAAACGGACCACACTGGGATGATCCCAAACCTCCCTACCATGACCTGATCAATTTTTATCCCAAAAAACGCTCGAACCTCAGGACCACCCCCAAAATCATGGGCTATAGCACACCGATTTGGCTCAAAAATGCCCTTTTCGCACCGTTTTGCTCGTTTGTCAATCCAAATGGACACAAAAATTTAAAAGGACTATACTGGGACAGTCCCCAACTTCCCTGACATGCCTTGATCAATTTTTAGCTGACAGCATGCCCAGAGCCTAGGCCCACCCCCAAAACCATAGGCTATAACACACCAATTTGGCCCAAAAATGCCCCGTTCTCGCCGTTTTGCTCATTTGTCCATCCAAATGGCCACAAAAATTAAATGAACCCTAATGGGATGATCCCAACCTCCCTCACATACCACGATTGATTTTTATCCCACAACATACTCGGATCCCAGGCCCACCCTCGAAACCATAGGGTATAGCACACTGATTTGGCTCGAAAATGACCGTTCGCCTGTTTGTCCACCCAAATGGCCACAAAAATTTAAATAGACCACACTAGAATGTTCCCCAACCTCCCTGGAATATGTCGGTCAATTTTTAGCCCACAGCACGCCCGAACCCCGAGCCCACCCCCGAAAGAAAGGGCTATAGCATATGAATTTGGCCCAAAAATGTCCCGTTCATGCCATTTCGCCTGTTTGTCCACCCAAATAGGCCCAAAAATTTAAACGGATCATACTGGGATGATACCAACCTCCCTAGAACGCCTAGTAAATTTTAGGCCCACAACACCCCAGCCACCGGGCTCATCCACAAAATCGTGGGCTATAGAACATAGATTTGACCCGAAAATGCCTCGTTCACGCTATTTCGCCCTATTATCCATCCAAATAACCACGAATCCTTAAACGGACAATACCAGGAAAATACCCAACCTCCCTAGCATGCCTCAATCATTTTTTAGCTCACAGAACTCTCAAAACCTGTGCCCACCCCAAAACTATGGGCTATAGCTCACCAATTTAGCCTTAAAACGCTTCGTTCACTCCGTTTTGCCCATTTGTCCACCCAAATGGCCACAAAAATTTAAACAAACCACACTGGGATGACCATGCCCTACTTTAGTTTATTTTTGACCCATAACACGCTCGAACACTAGGCCCACCCTCGAAACCAAGGGCTATAGCACACCAAATTTTCCCGAAAATGCCCTGTTCATGATATTTCGCCCATTTGTCCACCTGAAAGGCTACAAAAATATAAACAGACCACACTGGGAAGATTCCCAAACTCCATATCACATTTTATTTTATTTTTGGCCTATAACACACTCGAACCCAGGGCCTACCCACAAAATCGTGGGCTATAACACATCGATTTGGCTAAAAAATTCCCTGTTCATGCCGTTTCGCTCGTTTGTCCACTCAAATGGCCACGAAAATTTAAAAAGACCATATTAGGATGATCTTTAACCTCCTTGGCATGCCTCCATTGATTTTTAGCCCACATCACACTCGTACCCTAGGCCCACACCCAAAACCATGGGCTATGGCACACCGATTTGGCCCCAAAATGCCCCATTCACACTGTTTCATCGGTTTGTACACACAAATGGCAACACAAATTTAAATGGACCATACTGGGATGATCCCTAACCTCCCTGGCATGCTCGGATCAATTTTTGGCCCACAGCACGCTCGAACCTTGGGTCCATCCTCGAAACCATGTGGTATAGCATACCGATTTGGCCCGAAACTGCCCGATCACGCTGTTTCGCTCATTTGTCTACCCAAATGGCCACAAAAATTTAAATGGACCATACCGACCCCCAAACATGGGCTATAGCACACCTATTTAGCCAGAATATGCCCCATTCATGCCTTTTTGCTGGTTTGTCCACCCAAATGGCAATGAAAATATATTCAGACCACATTGGGATGATCCTAACCTCCCTGTCATGTCCCTATTGATTTTTGGCCCACAGAATTCCCGAACCCCTGGCCCACTCCTAAAACTGTTGGCTATAGCACACCGATTTAGCTCAAAAATTCCCCTTTCGCATCGTTTCCCCCGTTTGTCCATCCAAATGGCCATGAAAATTTAAACAGACCATACTAGGACAATCTCCAACCTTCCTGGCATTATCCGATCGATTTTCGACCCACATCACGCTCAAAAATCTAGCCCACCCCAAAAATTATGGGCTATAGCACACCGATTTGGCCAGAAAATGCCCCATTCGTGCCTTTTTGCCTGCTTGTCCACCCAAATGCCACAAAAATTTAATCGAACCATAATGGGACAATTCCAACCTCCCTGGCACGTCCCGATCGATTACGTCCGAAAGCATACTCGAACCCCGAGCCCACCATCAAAATCATAGGCTATATCACACCAATTTGACTTGAAAATAACATGTTCGTGCAGTTTCACCCGTTTTTCCACCAAAATGGCCATGAAAATTTAAAAGGACCACACTGGGATGATCCTTAAACTCCCTGGCATGCCCCAGTCAATTTTTAGCCCACAACACGCTCGAACCCCGAGCCCACCCTGAAATTGTGGGCTGTAGCACACCGATTTGGCCTGAAAATGCTCCGTTCGCGCCGTTTCGCCCGTTTGTCCACACAAATAGCCATAAAATTTAAACGAACAATACTGGGATGGTCCCTAATCTCTCTGACATGTCTTGATCGATTTTCAGCATACAGAACGCCCGAACCCCGAGCCCACCCCCAAAATCGTGGGCTATAACACACCAATTTGGCCAAAAAATGATCCGTTCATGCCGTTTTGCCTATTTAACCACCTAAATGGCCACAAAAATTTAAATGGACCATACTGGGATGGTCCTAACCTCCCTGGCAAGCCCCAGTCAATTTTCGATCCACAACAAGCCCAAACTCCAAGCCCACCCTCAAAATCGTGGGCTATAGCACACCGATTTTGCCCATAAATACCTCGTTCACGCTGTTTCGCCCATTTGTCCACCCAAATAGCCACAAAAATTTAAATGGACCACACTGGAAAGATCCCAACCTACCTAGCATGCCCCAATCAATTTTTGACCTATAGCACGCCCGGACCCCAAGCCCACCCTCGAAACCGTGGGCTATAGCACATCGATTTGGCCCAAAAATGCCCCATTCATGCCATTTCTCTTGTTTAACCACCCAAATGGCCACGAAAATTTAAATGGACCATACTGGAATGATCCCAAACCTCCCTGGCACGCTCCAGTCGATTTTTGGCCCACAGAACTCCCGTACCCTGGGTCCACCCTCAAAATCGTGGACTATAGCACACCGATTTAACCCAAAAATGCCTTGTTCACATCGTTTTTGAGCTAAATCAATGTGCTATAGACCACGGTTTGAGAGTTGGACCGAGGATCTTGCATGTTTGGATCCAAAATTGATCGGATGGGCTCACTACATGCTAAAATATTGAAAAGTGTGCAACTTACATAGATATTATGTATTAAAATATCATGTTGATCCCTACAAGCAGAAGAGATAAAAATTAAAGTTTGCCTATAGTTTAGTCACCTGTAAGCATAGTACATCAAATTTTTCTCTATTAGCAAGCTGTTGTATGCAAAGTTTCTTTAATTTTAATATTATAGGTCAATCTACATTTACAATTAATTTTAATCTTCATTTGAAACAAGTTTTTCCATATCGAAACATATATCTTAAATTTGAGCTTTGATGATGGAAATTTTGTCGATGGAAAGCGCTTGCACTTAAAAGGGCCTACATAACGCGCGTTAGTCATGTCAATAGTAGCCAAATACTAGATGGTTAAATTAATAAAGTTAATAGAAAAAAAAGATTATATTAGATGACTAACCTAGATTTTGATGTTATTGTCTTGACATATCGTGCCTTAATTGGAAAGGGAAGAGCTGGTAAGCAAAATAAAATGGCTCTCTATTTGCGGTGGCGGATTCAGAATTTATAGATTGTGGGTGCTTAAAAAATTTAAAAACTGAAAAAAATAAAAATTTACCTAAATTAGGTTTGAACTCGGGAATCGATCTCTTCCCGTGGAGAACCATAGAGGCAACCTAAATGCCAATGCACCCAATAAACTTTTTATTTTAGTGGGTCCTTTTATACATTATATGCATGTTTTCGTATATTTTCTATGTAATTTTACCTATTATCCGTCTAGTTAAATAGATATCGAAGCACCTCAAAAATGAATATAGGTCCGTCCCTGTATATTTGACAATAAAAATATGTAAATTCTTAGGAACATCGTTAGGAATACAGTGTGTAACACCCCGTAAATTTTTTCGTACACTTATCGCGATTATATGGAGTCCTAAAGGCTTGCGTATAGGTTAAATTAAGTGTACGGTGTTCGGAAGTATCCCGTCAATAGTTGTATGTGTAGTTAGTGGAATAAGCTTTCCAACGATATAAAGTTTGCCCAAACAGAGGAGTATTTCATATAAGCGAGCACATTCGAAATTTCAAATCGGTGGCCGGGAAGCCTGTGAACAATAAATCTGCAGGAAAATTTCTGCAGCTAGGCAATTATTTTTTGGATCAACTTTAGACGATCATAACTCCTTGTACAAAAAGAACTGTGTGAGCTTCTATATATTAACGAAAATCTCCGAGAGTCTTCTTTACGATGAAATTGGTTTCATCCAAATCCAATGTCTGAGTAAGGAGCTATACCCGTTTTACTGCAGCCTATAAAAAAAAAACAGAATTGTGGGACAGATTTTTGGGTCAACTTTAGACGATCATAACTCCTTGTACAGGAAGAACTGGGTGGTATACTTTATATGAAAATGAAATCCCTTTGAATTATATTTCCAATCCAATTGGTTTCACCCAAATACGATACCGGAGCAAAGAGTTATGATCGATTTACTTCAGCCTGTCAAAACTGTCTACTGGGGACAGATTCGGGATTTATTTAAATTTTTAGGGCAAAATGGTCATTTTCTATTACCTCTTGGACGAAAATTGGTCTTTATAAACATACACTTAGCCTTATATATATCATATATCATCCAATTATTAAGAGAAGGTGAAACCCTAGCCTAATTTCAACTTCAAATATTTTGTGATTCAACCGTAGAAAATTCGAATTGGTTCCGTAGTTGTGTTCACCATCTCGAAAGCTTCGGGAAGCACCCCATGGTTATGTAAGGAGGATTCTAAATACAAGAGTTCATTGTTAAGGTATGAATATTGTTTATTCTTGATTCTTATCCATGAATAAGTATTGATAAAGGATTATGAGTATTGTCTTGATGTTGGAAGATAACTAGAAACATAGTTATGAATTGTTTTGTATACATTGTTAGTAGTAAATTATGGAAGTTGTTGTATTGGATTATGGAGGATGAATTGTGGTGATATATCATTATATTAGTGGTTATGTATGCCTAGTGATCATGTTGGTATTGGATGGTGACTAAGAAGGGAAATAAAGGCTAAGAGTGATGTTGAGGGATATTTCATGAAAATGCATGATATGTGAATGTAATAAGAGTATAAGAGGATGTATGTAGCACTCTTATTGATGAGTTAAAGGATTACTTCCTAGACATTATTTGGTGAAGTTAATACCTAAATGGTAAGGTTTGGGTGCTAATACGAGTTTGCCACAAATGACTTATTGTAGATAAGTGTTCAAAGAGTACGGGAAGTCACTTGTATTGAAGTGGTTATATCAAGGTATGTAAGACATACTCTATCTAATCTTTGGCATGAATAATGACCCGTGGCACTCTCAAGTAAGCTTCCAACATTGTCCTACGACACATGACACATAATAACATCATATGATCTTCGACACTACCAATTGAACTTGTTTTCACTTTTAAGATGTCCGGCTAGTAAAAAAAAAAATGTCCATATACTATTGTTGACTCCGAAATGGTTTAATGAGGTATCCATGATTCTCTACTTCATCTTAATGATATTGATTACCTATTTACATGTTTTTCCTATTGAGGTATCATGGTTTCAAGTTCCATAAAGTGTGACCACAAAGTAACCAATCTCAAAGATTAATTGAATTATGAAATGGAATGTCTATATTTTAAATTGATGATTTGATGTATTTTATTAGTACCACTGATCAGTTGGCCATTGTATTATAAAGATTATCTATATATGCTATTCCAGGGGTGGTCCCTGATGTATTGTATTAGTACCACTGATCAGTTGGCCATTGTATGACATATGTTATGTATTGATAAGGATTACGGGAAGTAATGATATGCAAGTAATGTGCAGGTATCCCATCAGTTCTTTTAAGTGTGGTCTACTCATACTGTTTATTCACTCGTATCTGGTTTCTGTTGACCTTTTGTATATCATCTTGATACTCACTGCCTTACATACTCAGTACATATTTCCGTACTGACGTCCCTCACGGGGGACCTGCATTCATGCCTGAAGGAACAGGTACTTCAGGTCGTACACCTCCACAGTAAGAGCCAGGACGTTCTGTTGTTAGTGGTGAGCTCCAGTTGTTTCGGGGCATCCCAAGTCGTCTCTATATGTACTTTTGGTATTTGCATAAAAGTCTTTTGTGGGCGGGAGTTTGTCCCGACCCCAACTCAGTTGTGTATCTATGTAGAGGCTTTTGTAGACATATTGTACAGCCATAGGAGTGTTTGGTTGATAGACGTGATGGCTCTGACGGCCAATTACTGTTCATATATATATTTATGCGTGTTTGCTGGGATGATACAGGTACTGTTTTCTTCTATTTACAACGAAGTGCTGCCCAAATTTCTAATTTTCATAAATAATATAAATGTGAAAGTATAGGTTATGAACGGGTTCTCCCGGGCCTCCTCGGCTACGGGTGCCAGTCCGCTCCAATGGGATTTGGGGTATGACACAGTGGTGGTTAGATGGGCATATTATTTGTCTTAGTATTGATGCTTCTCTTTTCTTTGTATTTTTATTTAAACTTTTGTCACTCTTATAATATTTTAAATTTTGTTTTTTTTACATTTTTTTAAAGTCAAAATCAACCAAAAACATTTTTTTATTTACACAATAAAAATAAGATATTTGGGAATCTATTCTCTCAAAACCCACATCGTGAGATCACCATGCATGTTATTGTTAAGTGAAAATTAATGACATATGTAAAAATGGAATGAACTTATTGATTTCAACTATATTTTCATTAGTCTTTTGGAAAATTTGTAAAATGAACAATGTATTATAAAGAATTGATTTTCTAATACATAGACAGTTTTTAAGTTAATTTATTTATATTAGTACAAGGTTACTCAATAATCATTAACTACTAGGAATAGTACTTTAAATACACAGGTTGAAATGAGAGTGTAGAGTGAGCTGAAACGATTCAGAACAAAAAAATATTTAAATAATAAAAAAAAGTCATGCAAGTCGTTGGGTCCTAGGAGACTTGCAAGTCGTTGGACCCACAACGTTTTGTCCTCTTTGGTTTTTTTCCAAATCATGTGCCCCCTTTGAAATTTTTTGATAAAAAAAGAGCTCTTTTGACTCTGGATCGAACTCAAAGAAAGCGCTTAGTATTTTGCTTGCGTCTTTACTAAAATTTGAACGTGACAACTTAATTCTCAACTTATTTTACTAACCACTAATCCGCATCCTTAAGTTCGGTCCTACCGTACATTTCTGATAGAAGTTGTTTCCCACGTACGACTTAAATCCCTGATCTTCTAGTTAAATCTTTTATGTTGCATCCATCTTTGTTAGTTTGTCCGATTTTAACTAAATACGAAGTTGATGATAAAAAACTTTTGAATCTTATATAGATTATTATTATATCCAGATAAAAAAAAAAAGGGCAGCACAGTGCACTAAAGCTACCGCTATGCGCGGTGTTCGGGGAAGGGCCCCACCATAAGGGTGTATCGTACGCAGTCTTACCTTGCATTTCTGTCAGAGGCTGTTTCCAAGGCTTGAAGCCGTGACCTCCTGGTCACATGACAACAACTTTACCAGTTACTCCAAGGCTCCCCTTCATTATTTTTACATCCAAATATTTTTTAATTTTATGATCTTAAATATATCATGTAGAAAGTTGAAATGTCAAAAATCACAAGGTTTGTCTCATGAAAATTAGGCTGAAAGGGGTTGACAACATGTTATTTTGGTGTAATGGATACAGAAATTGCTTATTAAATAAACAGAAAAAGCTCAAAAATACCTCTCGTTAGATTTTTGGCTCAAAATATCCCTTCGTTAAATATTTGGCTCAAAAATACCCCTGAACTATCTGAAATGGAACAAAAATATTCCACGTTAGTTTTTTGGCTCAAAAATACCCCTCTGTTAAATATTATTAGTTAAATATTATTAAAAAATTATGTAAAAAATAAAAATAAAAAACTGATTAATAAAAAAAATATAAAATTTTTAAAAAAATGTCATTAAGGATGTAAATTATTAAAAAATCATTTAAAAAATAAAAAACTATTTATTAAAAAAAATTATAAAACTTTTTAGAAAATAAAAATAAGAAATGGCATTGAGGATCCAAATTATTAAAAAATAATTATAAAATTGTTTAAAACATAAAAATAACAAAGTGATTATTAAAAAGAAATTATAAAATTTTAAAAAATAAAAATAAAAAATTGCATTGAGTATCCAAATTATTAAAACATAATTATAAGCTTATTTTAAAAAATAAAAATAAAGAACTGATTATTAAGAAGAAATTATAAAATTTTAAAAAAAATGAATAGCTAGTTTATAATTTTTTAAAAAGTGAACTAGCACTTCAAAAACAGATTTTCGACCACTTTCCTAGAGCAATAAATAATAACTCTTTTTTCCGTTTCAAATTATGTGGCGTAATTTTTAAAAATATTTATCTTAAATTATTTATCAATTTGTATTCTTAAAAAAAGAGCTACTCGTATGCAACTTTACCTTATATTTCTACCACTATAGTGCCCTTTATATACAGGGTTCAGAAAAGGGCTCCACCACTATAGTGCCAGTTATGTATAGGCCGGGTTTCGGGAAGGGCCCCACCACAAGGATGTACTGTATGCCGCCTTACCTTATATTTCTGTCCCCCACCACAAGGATTTACCTTATATTTCTGCCACTAAAGTGCCCGTTATATACAGGGTTCGGAGAAGGGCTTCACCACTAAAGTGCCCATTTTGTATAGGGTCTCGGGAAGGGCCCTACCATAATGATGTACTGTATGCAGCCTTACCTTATATTTTTGCCCCCCACCACAAGGATTTACCTTATATTTCTGCCACTAAAGTGCCCGGGTTTGGAGAAGGGCTCCACCACTAAAGTGCCCATTATGTACAGTGTTTCGAGAAGGGTCCCACCACAACAATGTACTGTATGAAGCCTTACCTTATATTTCTATACCCACCACAAAGATGTACTATGTGCAGCGTTACGTTATATTTCTGTCACATATTTCTGTCAAAGTTGGTTTTCAAGGCTTGAAACCGTGAACTCCCGATCACATGACAACAACTTTACCAGTTACTCCAAGGCTGTCCTACGTCAATTTAGATTATTAAGATGCGTAATTATCCTTTTTCTATTTAGTAATTTTTTTGAATTATACACTTTATTATAATAAGATGATGACATATTAAAGGTTTCAATCGAGAGAAATTGTTCTTTAAGAAATAAATAAGCATGGACTTTTAAGACATAATTAATACATATCCTTATGAGATTAAAAAAAAAAAAAAGGTTATTTCCGACAGATTCTCATCAACAATCCATTTCTTTTATCCGAACTTGGAATCGATAAGTTTATAGAAAATAATGTGAAAATTACATAGCAAGTTGCATTTCTTTTCTTTCTTTTTTTTTCAGATGGAACTTTATTACTACTTTGATTGACTCATATTGACTTGACACATTACTTAATTAAAAAATTAAAATTTTAGTTAGAAATACTCCATATCTTTTACTAAACTAATCCTACAAATGTTGCTTAAAACTCTAAATTAGCCTTAGCTAGATAGATACGAGATATTTCTCTTTTTGTTCCTTTTTAATTACTCCATTTATTTAAAAAAGAATGACTCCTACTTTAATTTTAACTTTTCACGTGAAATATTTAAAACCACAAAATTAAATAATATTTTCAAACATTTGACATAACATTAATTTAAAACCCCAAAGTCTTTTATATTTTATTGAAGTCAAAATCACTGTCAGTAGTAGACTAGTAGCGCTCTCCTCTTCTCCTCCGTGGAGCATTTAGAATCAGTCTCTCTTTCTTTCTTTTTATTTTCTCTATTAGTGAAGGTGGTAGGTCAAATTTTTGGGATTTTATTAAAACTTTTGTCACTCTTATAATATTTTAAATTCACCTTTTTTACACTTTTTTTCAACTTTCAAGTCAAAATCAACCAAAAATAATTTTTTATTTACACAATAAAAACAAGATATTCGCGAATCTATTCTCTCAAAACCCACATCGGGAGATCACCATACATGTTATTGTTAAGTCAAAATTAATGAAATATATAAAAATGGAATGAACTTATTGATTTCAACTATATTTTCATTAGTTTTTTGGAAAATTGGTAAAATGAACAACGTATTATAAATAATTGATTTTCTGATACATAGACAATTTTTAAGTTAATTATTTATCTTAGTACAAGGTTAATAATCATTAATTACTAAGAATAGTACTTTAAATGCACATGTTGAAACGATAGTGTGGAGAGAGCTGAAACAACTCGGAACAAAAACTGTTTAAATAATGAAAAAAAGTCACGCAAGTCACTAGGCCCTAGGCGACTTGCAAGTCGCTGGACCCACAATGTTTTGTCCCCTTTTGTTTTCTTTCCAAATCAAGTGACCCCTTTGGAATTTTTGGCCAAAAAAAGAACTCTTTTGACTCCAGACTCAAAAAAATCACTTAGCATTTTGTTTGCGTATTTGCTAAATTTGAACGCGACAACTTAATTCTCAACTTATTTCATTACCCACTAATAATCCGCATCCTTAAGTTCGGTCTTACCTTACATTTCTGATAGAAGTTGTTCCCTACGTACGACTTAAATCACTGATCTTCTAGTTAAATCTTTTATATTCCATCATTTTTGTTAATTAGTTTGTCCGATTTTGACTAAATACAAAGTTGATGATAAAAAACTTTTGAATCTTATATAGATTATTATTATATTCAGACAAAAAAAAAAAGGGCAGCTCGATGTACTAAAGCTACCGCTATGCGTGGTGTCCGGGGAATGGTCCCACCATAAGGGTGTATCGTACGCAGCCTTACCTTGCATTTCTGTCAGAGACTGTTTCCAAGGCTTGAACCCGTGACCTCCTAGTCACATGACAGCAACTTTACCAGTTACTTCAAGGATCCCCTTAAATATTATTATATCCAAATATTTTTTAATATTATGATGTTAAATATATCACATAAAAAGTTGAAATGTCAAAAATCACAAGATTTGTCTCATGAAAATTAGGCTGAAAGTGACTGACAAGTTGTTATTTTGGTGTAATGGATACAGAAATTTTAATTAAATAAATAAACCCTCTGCATGGTAAAGGGACAGACTTTTTTCATGCATGCAGTGACAGACTTTTTTCATGCATGCAGTCTTTTAGGTTTCTATACTTTTAGATTTTCGACCACTTTCCTAGAGCAATAATATACTTTTTTTTCCGTCTCAAATTATGTGGTATAATTTTTGAAAATATTTATCTTAAATTATTTATCAATTTGTATTATTAAAAAAGAGCAGCTCGATACACTAAAGTGTCTGCAATATACAAAATTCGAAAAAGAACCCCACCACAAGGGTGTACTGTATGCTGCTTTACCTTATATTTTTGTCACTAAAGTGCCCATTATGTACAGGGTCCGGGGAAGGCCCCAAGACTAAAGTTTCCGTTATATACAGGGTCCGAATAAGGGCTCCACCACAAGGGTGTACTGTATGCACCCTTATCTTATATTTTTGCCACATATTTCTGCCAAAGTCAGTTTCTAAGGCTTGAAACCATGACCTTCCGATCACATGACAACAACTTTACCAGTTATTCCAAGGCTCCCATTCGTCAATTTAGATTATTAAGATTAATAATTATCCTTTTTCTATTTTATTCTTAATAGTAATATTTTTGAAGACTATATATGAAAACTTTATTATAATAAGATGATAACATATAAAAGGTTTCAATTAAGACTGTTATGTGGTCCGGGCCCGGCCAACCCGTAATCGGCAAGTATCATTTAACTGGTTTGTTGACCGGGTTGGGGTTTAAGTGGGCCGGTCCGGGATCAACAGTAAAAAATTAAAAATAACCCTAACCCGGCCCACTTAACCCAACCCGGTTAAACCCACCTAAACCCGGTCAAATCCGATTAAAAAATTGGTCAAACCCAGTTAAAAATATAAAAAAAAAAAAACTTTTTTTCAATATACATTATATATACCCACCTATATACATTATAAATACGTTAAATAATATATATACACTATATATATATATTATATACTACATTAGAATTTAAAAATATATACACATATACACAATTACACATATATACGCACCATCCAATATATATATATACTTCTTTAAAGTTTAAATAATATATACTACAATATATATACATTGCAATATATATATATATATATATATATATATATATATAGTTACAGTTATAGTTATATAGTTATATACTAATTTATAAAACATGTACACATATATACGTTAAATATACACATCTATAGAAGATATATACACATGCATACGCACCATTCAATGTATATATACTACTACTAATAAAATATACCACATTAGAATATATATATATATATATATATATATATATATATATATATATATATATATATATATATATATATAGTTATAGTTATAGTTATAGACTAATTTATAAAACATATACACATGTATAAGTTAAATGTAAACATCTATAGAAGATATATACACATGTATACGCACCTTTCAATGTATATATACTAATACTAATAAAATATACTACGATGTATATACATTACAATATATATAGATATAGTTATATACTAATTTATAAAATATATACATATGTATATGTTAAATATACACGTCTATAGAAGATATATTCACATATATACACTCAATTCTATGTATATGTAATACTTTAAATTAAATATACTACAATGTTTATACATTACAATATATATATATATATATATATATACATATATATATATATATATACACGTTAAATATACACGTCTATAGAAGATATATACATATGTATACACACCATTCAATGTATATATACTACTACTAATAAAATATACTACAATATATATACATTACAATATATATATATATATATATATATATATATATAGTTATATATAGTTATATACTAATTTATAAAATATATACACATGTATACGTTAAATATACATGTCTATAGAAGATATACACACATGTATACGCACCATTCAATGTATATATACTACTACTAATAAAATATACTACAATATATATACATTATAATATATATATATATATATATATATATATATATATATATAGTTATAGTTATAGTTATAGTTATAGTCATAGTTATAGTTATATACTAATTTATAAAACATATACACATGTATACATTAAATATACACGTCTAAAGAAGATATATTCGCATATATACACTCAATTCTATGTATATGTAATACTTTAAATTAGATATATATATATATATATATATATATATATATATATAGTTATAGTTATAGTTATAGTTATAGTTATAGTTATAGTTATATACTAATTTATAAAACATATACACATGTATACGTTAAATATACACATCTAAAGAAGATATATACACAAATATACAAAACATATGCTACTTAATATAATAAATTAATAATACTTGGTAGTAAATTAATAAAATATTAGAAGTAAGTTTTTAATTTAAAGTAGAAAACTAGAAATTCAATTTAAAATTTTAAAATCATTAAATGAAAAAATATAAAAAGTAAGGACTAAGGAGTGAATGAATTTGAGGAATTTTATTGATTGCAAAATGATCCAAAATTTATAATTTACATAAATTTTAAAACTCAAAAATAAAAATAAAAAAAATTGAATCCGGGTCAGTTAACCGGTGGGCCTGAACCGGTCTAGGTTCGAGCCAGGTTAACCAAGCCCAAATTAAAGAAATAACTGGCTCGGGACCTGGAACCCTAAAGCTTACTGGGCCGGGTCAAATCGGGCCGGATCCTTTAAGTGGGTCGGCTAGGGACGGTTCATCCGGGCCCACTTGACAGGCTTAGTTTCAATAGAGAGAAATTGTTCTTTAAGACATAGCAAGTTGATGTTAGAAGTGCAACATTTCCTTTTTCAGATGGAACTTTATTACGTTGATTGACCCATGTTGACTTGACACATTACTTAATTAAAAAATTAAAATTTTAGTTAAAAATATATCTTTTACTAAACTAATTGTACTAATGATGCTTGAAACTCTAAATTTGCCTTAGCTAAAATATAATTTGAAAATTACCTAGAAATTTTTATAATCTAAAATATGTCACTTAAAAAATTAAAACTAATTAAACAGATATAATAGATATTACCTATTGGGGGTGATGAAATTGTGTAGGCCTAATTTGAGAGATTGTATCATTGATTTTAATACTTAGGAGAAAAAGAAAGTTCAATTCCTATCTAAGATGAAACACCAAAGGAGGAAACAAATGGTGAAGGAGAATTTTGGAATTTGGGACTCTCAAATAATTTTTTTTTTTTGAAAAAAAAAAAAGACTAACAAAATTTAAAGATTTGATATTTTCTTTGAGAAGGTAAAATAATAACAAAATAAATAAGATTTATTATGTACTTTTTTTATTTAATAATTGTGATGTTCGATAAGTTTTTGTCCGCCTCCTGTTGTCGAAATTCTTTCTTAAATATCCTCTGTAAGTTTATTTTTTTAATTAAATGGACTATACGTTATTTATTTATTTTGTGAGAAATGAACACTTTTGAATACTTATTAAAATTTATTTACAAATTTTGAAAGTTACAAATTAGTCCACAAATCACCGAACTTATAGAATTTAAACAAAACTCATCCCATCAAAATCTTTTAAAAAATTTAGAAATTAATTCAGAATTTGATTTACGATGGACAGATCGATTATCAATCTGACAGATTGATTATCGATCCAAACAATATATGGACAGGTTGATTATCGATCCGATCGATACATGGAAAGATCGATTATCGATCGGGTATATCGATTATAGATCCGAATTAATATCTGGACAGATCGATTATCGATCCGAACAATATATGGAAAGATCAATTATTGATCTGAACAATATACTGACAAATCGATTATCGATCCGACCAATGTTATACATTGGTCTTCTATGTGATTCAATAGCTGACCGATTATAGTAATTAGTCCGACATATTAATCATCGATTATTTTTAGTCCAACAAATTAAACATTGATACTTTTTATCCGATCGATTACATATATATACACAAATCTTTTTCTTACGAGCTTCAAAAAGGAGAAAGTTGAAGAATCAATGAGTTTTCGATAAGAATGGAGGAGAATAAAGTTAGAGAGACAGAAAAAAAGTAATTTGAAAATGAAAAAATAAGCTAGGATTTTATGTTTTAATTATATTTGTAAGTAGTTCCCACAGTTTTTAGTATGTTAATATTGTCTAATTTTTTTATTATAGTTATTTTTTATTTAATTTTTTTTTTTAAATGAGAAAATGAGATTGGAAACTTGAAGAGGCCTAATAGCCAAATTTTCTCCCTATAGCAATAGATATGTGGTAATTTTATATAATCAAGGATGCAATAGACGAGAAAAATCGGAGTCTGAAGCTAAAATGACTATTTATATAATTAAGGATGCAATAGCTAAAGGGGCCACTTGATCTGAAAAGAGATCAAAGGGGACAAAATATTGTGGGTCCAACAACTTGCAGGTCGCCTGGTGTCCAGTGACTTGCAGGTCGCCTGGGATCAATGACTTACATGGCTTTGTTTTATTATTTAAGCAATTTTTGTTCTCGACTCTTCTATAATATTATAGATCAATCTACATTTATAATTAATTTTAATCTTCATCATTTGAAACAAGTTTTTCAATATCGAAATATATATCTTAAATTCGAGCTTTGATGATGAAAATTTTTCCGATGGAAAGCGCTTGCCCTTAAATAGGGCCTGACGCGCATTAAGTCATGTCAATAGTAGCTAAATACTAGATAGTTAAATTAAAGTATAAATAACATAAATACCAATCTTGTAAAAGTAATTACACTCTCTCTCACTTTTTAAATTACTTTACTTTCTCTTCCCATTAATATACACAATATAGCCGACACATACATAGCATTCTGTGTATATGTGGGATTTTTATAATATGTTTAGCGAGTTGAGATTTTTGTAATATTGAAAATATAAATTGTATATTTTTGTAATTTTTAGTAAATTAATAACAATCTCTAAATTCTTCGGAACATTGTTAGGGATATAGTGATGGTTAGATGGGCATATTATTTGTCTTAGTAATATTGATGCTTCTCTTTTCTTTGTATTTTTATTAAAATTTTTGGCACTCTTATAATATTTTAAATTTATTTTTTTACACTTTTTTTTTCATGTCAAAATCAATCAAAAAAAGTCTTTTCATTCACACAAAATAAAAACAAGATATTCGCGAATCTATTCTCTCAAGACCCACTCATGAGATCACTACGTATGTTATTGTTACGTAAAAAATACTAATGAAATATGTTAAAATAGAATGAACTTATTGATTTCAACTATGTACATTTTCATTAGTCTTTTGGAAAATGTTGAAAATAGAGGCTTTAGATTTTATACGTTCAAACTTTTAATTTTCTACTGTGGAATTGTTTGTTTGTGGCCATTTCATTTGCTGGAAAAATATATCATCTTTCACTATTACATCACAATATCTTTTGCATTACCATTTGAAAAATCAAACAGAAATTTCATTTCATAGCCATTCGCAAGTTCGATTCCACACAACTTACAAATTAATAACACAAAAAATAGAAAAAGGAGACTTGAAGCTGGGATTCAATCCCGGGTCACATTTGTGGGAAACAACATTGAGAACCAGCGAGCCAAAAGTGCTATTGTATGGTCACATTTGCGGGAATATTTCCAAACCAGCGCGCCCAAAGTGCTATTGTATTCTTTAGGGTGCACATAATTTATATAACAATTTCTTAAGGTATATACATGTACGTATACACAACTTTTTCCGAACTTATCGGGTGCACGTGCACCCCCACCCTAACACGTGGATCCGCCCCTGGTCCAGCTCAGTGGTTGTGGGTTCATTTCCTAGCACCTATCTTGTGAGTTCGATCCCTGCCAGGGCATTTTTCTTGTTGTTATTTTAACAGTGTAGACACGTAATTTTGTCTCGTCAATAATATTTCTTGTTTCGATATCACACAATTTAACCCCCATTCTTACAATTTTTTCCCAAGAAAATAAATAATTACCCCATCTTTTACTTATTTATTTATTTATTTATTTATTTTTGTTTTGTTTTTATCCAAAAATAACAAGTCATAACAAACTTTGTCTCATTCTAACATTCCAACAACCCACCCAATAAAAAATGGACACCTAACCCCTACCCCTCCAATTAAAAAACAACACCTCACCACTCACCGAACCACCTCACCACCGCCCCCTCTCACGTGACCGCCACACTCTCTTTTTCTTGTCCACAAAGCAAAAAGAGGAACAAAATACAAGCCATATATAGAATTCACATAGGCATACTCCCGATTTCATTTTTTTTTCAAGAGAATTCACTGGAAAAACTAAGTAAGAACCTTCACACTACACCCATGAGATAATGGTTTTTTCCATGGAATAAGGGAGAGATCACCAGAATTCACACAGCCTACCAGAGAAAAATAGGGTACATACACTAGACACAATTTTTTTTCCTTCTTAAAAAATAGTCAGTAAATACACTCCTCCATCGACGCACAAAAAATGGGGTAGATCGAGAGAGAGGGAGAGTAGAAGAGAGGGAGGGAGTAGATCGATAGGGAGAGACAAAAAAGGGTCAAATAGCGAGCTAAGATAGGTGTCGGCTAGAGCAGATCTCATCGCGAAGGAGGTATTCTCCAGTGATTTTTTGCCTGAAGTCCATCGGAATCGCCCCCTAGAAACGTTAAAAGTCCCGGTTCGTCTACTGTTCCGGTGAAACTCGCCAGAAAAAATAGTACCAATAGCTTCATCCCGACCCAAAGTCGCGCTCAAGGGTCTGTCCTTTTCCAGATTTCAGTTGAATCCCACTGGAAAACGTTGGTTTTGGCCACCAAAAATCATGTAAATCGATCAATCGTGGCTGACTTCGGCAAAGTCTCGCTGGAAAAGGGTCATACATTTTTTGGGTTTATTTTTGAAGCTTCAGGTGTTCCTTTGTTCTTTCTTGGATTTCTTCGTTCGAATCGGATTTTGGATTTGTTTTCTTTGGGGCTGATTCGTAACCGATCGGGGGAGTCGAGGTTCTGGTCTTCAAGGTTCTTGGGAAGGCTCTTATCCTCTATTAAGTCAATTGAAAGCTCTTGAGGTCCAATTATACCTTTTCTTCTTCTTCTTCTTCTAATTTTTATGTGATTATGAATGATTTGTGTGGTTGGCATGTTTGAATCCCTATTTGTTGTTTGTTTGATGTTGGATTTGGAGTTGAAAACTTGATTGACGAATGGCATATGGAATTAGTTTAATCATGGTGAGAATTGAAAACAGATAAAAATGAGCGTGATTAGTTGGTATTGATCAATTGGTGTTTGTTTGATGGAAAATAGGCATCGTATTTGCTAAATTTGAATAATATCATATTTTAGATCGAAACTAGTAGGCAAACGATGGGTTTGGATAGGTAAATTTAGAACCTGTGGATTGTGGAATGATTTGAATATGTGTCGAATGTTCTTATTTACCGCATTTTGATCAATTGTATTCATTTGGCCGGGGATTGCCCGAGGTATTTGTATTGATTTATCCGGGGAATACCCCGAAGTATTTTGTACTCAGAGGACGTCCGTGATGAAGGCCCAAGGTATCGGGTAAAACGTCAAAGCATAGTTTAAGATTAGTTTAGAATAGGACTTATATTTTTTTGCATTTTTCTATTTTCGGATTGTAATAATTGGACTGAACACTATAATTTTGGATTTGTTTGATTGATTGATTGATTGATTGTTTTTTGTGTGTTTGTGTGGTTTATACATTTTGTAGTGTCGAATTAGCTGATATGCTCCACCAAGAGATCGTGGTTGAACCACGGAACCAAGGGGTTCCTAACACCTTCCCCTCGATTAACAAAATTCCTTAACCGAAATCCCTGTTCGCGGATCAGTTTAAAAGAGTCAAAAACAGTTTTGAAAAAGGATTCCCAAAGGTGACTTGGCACACCCAATTATGCCAAGTGGCGACTCTGAGTTAAATGTAAATATCCTTTTCGAAATAAAATTTTTATTTTTTGTCACTTTAATAATGAAAACCCTTTCGAAACCTTAAAAATAATTCTATTTGGAGTTGAAAAAGGGGTGTGACAGCTCTGGCAACTCTGTCGGGGATAACTTTTCAGAATTCGAGCTTTTTGTGGAGTCGTATCGGCTTTGTTTGGCATTATGAGTCTATAAGCATTGTTTGTGATTTTGTTTGTGTTATTGTTATCACTATTGTGTGTTTTCGTGCTCTTTGTTTACAATATTTATCCTATGTATTACCGCTTTTATATTTGTCATCATGTGCATAACCTGAGTCTTTCTTTCCGCAACAAGTCCGTAGTACACGTGTTGTACACGACCTCTAGCTGAGTCACCCTTATTTTAGGGGGAAGTCGTCGGTGTTATGGATTAGATGGAAAGCAAAGCAGTCACTCTCGACCATACGCTCCCCTGAACAGCCTTGTTAGTGAACCCCAGCGTAAGTCAGCCTTTAGGTCATGCTTATGTGCATCATATTGAGACCTAGCGGGGCCCATTTGATCCTTTGTAGGAGACTCACCTCTAAAGCATCTCTATATGCTAAATGCTATATTTCTGAGGGTAATGTGGTCATTTGACAAACTGATTTGGGGAAACTTGTGTTAGAAGTAAAGAAAAAAAAGAGAGGAGAAAAAAAAGAGAAAAAAAAAGAGAGTTTTGCAGTTTTCTAGAGTTCTTTATGGCTTTTATTTTTCACAATTCAAAAATTCAAAAAGATTTTCTTACCTTTTTCACGCATTTACTCAAAAACAAAAAAAAACTCAAAAAGATTTTTCCTTTATCTCCTTTAGCATGCATTCATAATTCGAATTCCAAAAAAAAAAATCACTTTTAGTAGCTTTCTATAAAAGAAAAATTCAAAAAAAAAAAAGATGTCAAAAGTTTTGTACATTTCCTATAATGAAAATACCAAAAAGATTTTTTCATAATTGTTGGTGTCAGTCTTAATTGAAGTATCTAATTAAAAAGCCAAAAAAATTTTATTCGTTTGTCTTTGGTTTTGTCTCTTAAGTTAGGGTCAATCTATTAGTTAATCATTAATTGTCCAATCTGGACGAACTACTCATACCTGATTCCCGCCCCTTGGGGAGGGATACGTAGGCAATCCTCAGTGGATTCGGTAATCTTTATTTTTGGCCTTTGTCTTAGTCTTAGCCTAGATTTTTCTCCCAGTAATCTAGTGTTGTTAGTTGTCCTAGCCAAGTAGGTTGATTTTATTCAGTGGTACTGTTCGGCGATTTGGAGTCATAAAGTGGCATGTCCTTTGACATGTCCACATCAAAGTCTCAAGGGTTGGGAATCTTTTGCTCCTATCGAATTTTGTAAAATAACGTCTTATGTGACTCCTGATGGTTGTCAAGGTGCCCAAAAAGTTAATCAAGTGATGGGGCATATTTAACTATGTTGACCAGCAGAAATTGATTAAAATATTAGGAGATCTTACAGAACTTCTGCATATTACCCCTCGTCCATATCTAATATAGGCGGTGTTGACCTTTTGGGATCCAAGTAGTTTTGTGTTTAGGTTTGGAAAGTGTGAAATGCCTCCTACTTTGGCAGAAATATCTGGTCTGTTGCATTGGCAAGAGGTTTTTTGCAGTGTTGTGGGTTAAAAAGTAAAGATACGTATTTGGGTTGTTTGAAAGATTCGTGGATTTCCTTAAGATTTTTTGTTTGCTAGATTTGGGCCCTCGGAAGGTTTTGATTGCTTTTGGGATGAATTTCATATGACTAAGGAGAAGTGGGAGAGAAAGCGTCTTGAAGTCTTCACCCTCGCTTTGTTAGGTACTTTAGTGTTTCCACTAGAAGAAAGACGCATCAATACATGTTTGCAATCTATAGTGATAGCCTTATTTCATGAGGAACAAGGGGATAAAGTTACCATCATACCTATGATCTTAACAGAAATATATAAGGCTTTAACCAAAGTGAAGGAAGGGATGAGATTTTTTTAGGGAAGTAACCTGATGTTGCAACTATGGTTGATGGAGCATTTGCATTCACCTTCTCTAATTAGACCGGATGTGATTGACCGTTGTATGCCCAATCGAGTGAAAGTCATGGGACAAAGAATGCGTGTTGCTAAATTCTCGCTACCCGTGGGAATCGATGCTTGGATTGAATTTCTCGAGTCAAGAACTGAGGATAACATTCTATGGAGATGTCTATGGCTTCGTCCAAAAATAATCTTATCTGGGTGTCAGATGCAACTCCTTTTGGTTATGATAGGACTTAATTGTACTCGACTATACACTCCTGCTAGGGTAATGCGTCAGCTGGGTAGATCTCAAGACATCCCACCCATGGTGGATCTGCTAAAAGATGTTGAGTACTTTAAGAACCAAGCCTTAGAGGAGAGAAAATACAAGCAACTCTAGAATCACGCAACAAAAATGGTTATAAATACTTTCAAAGAAGGGTCGGATAACCCAGGGTACAGTTTAAGATATGAGATTTGGCTTCAATTTATACCTCGGGGTGTTAGCAGGCCATTACCAGTGCAACTTAGAGGAAGAATACGAGAAGAATGCATTGTTGATGAAAGTGGGGATGAAAGTGTGGAGGCCAAAGTGGAGACACTGAGGGTTCGGTTATCAAATTTTCTCAAGACTGTAGAGGGTTGTGAGAACAATCTGTTCAGGTGCACTCCTTATGAGGCGGGAATACGTGCCAGAAGCTTCTTCCCAAATATTGGGGTGTCTTTGCTAGATATGCTACAAAGTTTGAATGGGAGAAAGAGAACTTCACAGACAGGTCCATCTCAGCTAGGGTCATCACGCAGAGCACCAGTTTGAAAGAACATTTCTTATCTTTTATTTAGTTTGAGTCTCTTATTTTCTGTTATTGCAAGGTGGTGTCTTTGTCATATCGGTTTTAAGTTTTCTTTTGGAGTCTTTATTAGGAGAAGTATGTATGTCAAATTGTTGGTCTGGAGTGTTGTTTGATATTTGTTGTTTAGTTTTAAAGTGGTCTTAAATTTGGAGTATGTTTAGTTGTTTCTTTATCAAAATTAATAGACTACCTATATAATTATTAAATACATCTGGGTTATTCTGTAATTAGTTATTCTTCAGTTCTCTATATATACAGCTGTAACCCCTTCAATATCAATAAGATTAACTATTATTAAATTATATCATGGTATCAAAGCTAGGGTTTCTTCTTCCGCCCAAACCCTAATCTCTCCTCTTTTCCGACGTGTGTGCGCCGCCGCCACCGTCTACACCACGCCGCACGGCCTCCCTCCTCCGTCGTAGGTCGGAGCCATGGACAAGGTTGTTGATCCTCTGTCAAATTTACCGTCTGGAGTAAAATTACTGCTCAGGAATCTCCACAACCTCATCCCCGAAAAATTATCTGACAACAACTACCCGGCCTGGGCACTTAACATCCGCACTGCCTTCGCAGCCAACTTGCTGCTCGGATGGATTGACGGTGCGGAGAAGCCGCCGCCCGAGACAGCCGAGATGGACGGCGTCATGCTCCCGAATCCCGACTACCTTCCGTGGATGATCGTAGACACTCAGATCCGAGTCTGCCTTCTCGCAGTTATTAGCCCCTCTGTGCACAAACACGCCCGGGGTTTTCTCACATCAGCTTCACTTTGGGACGCACTAGCCACAAGGTACAACTCTGTGTCCACGGCTCATATTTTTCAGTTGCGTGACCGATTGCATACTCTTCGGAAGGGAACAAAGACGATGACTCAATACCTTGATGATGTGGCCTCTATTCTGTCTGACCTAGATGCTGTGAACGAGATTATTCCTGAACGAGACGTGGTGAATGCCGTGTTACGTGGTCTTCCGGCTGGCTATTCCTCTCTCAAACAGCATATTCGCCTCTCACCTATCAAAATCACTCTGAATCAACTGTCTGGCTGGCTTAATGCAGAAGAGTTGAATCTAGACATGGAACACAAATTACTGCTCGGAGAAGCTAGTTCCACTCCTGGCGTCACGTCTCTTTACTCGGCTGGCAGCGGGGGCTCGGCCAGGGGTCGCGGTGATGATCGCCGTAATCAAGGGCGAGGCCGCGACGGTGGTGACCGTCGGAACGCCGGGCAGCAAGGCAGAGGCGGGCCTCCACCGAGGGACGGCTTCCAGTCAGGCCGCGGACAGGGACGAGGAAACCAGCGAGGACCCACACGAGATCTTCCGACGTGCCAAATTTGTGCTAAGCGGGGCCATTCTGCGGCTAATTGCTGGTATCGTTATGATGACTCGCAAAATGTAAATAGCCAGTCCGGAGGATCAAGGGCGATGCATGCGTCCACAAACGCTCAATCTGGCGATTGGTATCTAGATACAGGTGCTAACACCCATGTGACGTCTGATTATTCACAACTTCAAGCTCCTCATCCGTATCATGGCTCAGAATCTATTACAGTAGGCAATGGTCAATCCCTTCCCATCACTAACACCGGCTCTGGGTATGTCTATACCCCAAATGGTAAATTTCATCTCTCAACCCTTCACCCCGTCCCTTCCCTCACATCCAATCTTTTATCTGTTTATCGCTTTACTAAAGAAAATAACTGCACCCTCATTTTTAATGACACCAATTTCCAGATAGTGGACAATACCACGAACCGGGTGGGTACACGGGCCGCTGTGAGCATGGGCTATACACTCTTCCATCCAGGTCTCCGTCTGTTGTGAGTCAAGCCGTTCTCTCGTCCACCTGGCATCGCCGGCTTGGGCACCCATCATCCGCCATCACCAAATCCATTTTATCTTCCTTAGGTTTTAATTTTTCAGAAAAATTACATTGCGAGTCCTGTTCAGTGTCTAAATCTTGTCGTTTACCTTTTTCACTGTCTGAACACAAGGCCACTGCGCCATTTCAATTAATTCATTCTGATGTTTGGGGTCCAACCTCAGTTCCTTCTGTTCAAGGTTTTCGTTATTATATCTGTATTGTTAATGATTACAGTAAATTCACTTGGCTTTATCCTCTGAAATTTAAATCCGAAGCTTATACTGTTTTTGTCAACTTTAACCGAATGGTTCAAAATTAATTTAATGCCAAAATCAAAATTTTTCGAAGTGACAATGGCAAAGAATTTGTCAACAATGCATTTGGTGTTTTTCTTCAAAATCTAGGGGCTCTTCATCACACTTCATGTCCATATACCCCTGAACAAAATGGCGTTGCTGAGCGCAAACACCGTCACCTAATAGAAACAGTTGTTGCGCTCCTCCATGATTCCACCTTACCTGTTTCCTTTTGGGTTGATGCCCTTGCTACTGCCAACTACCTCATAAATCGCTTGCCCACTCACACTCTCTCCAACTCCACTCCATATGCCCGTCTCTACAATCATCCACCCGACTACATCCATCTCCGCCCGTTTGGGTGTCTCGTTTATCCCTGGTTACGCCCACACACTCACCATAAACTTCAACCTCGGTCCACCCCTTGTGTCTTTCTAGGCTATCATCCCACTATCAAAGGTTACAAATGTTTCGATCCTGTATCTCAGAAAACCTATGTTTCCCGTCATGTTCGTTTTGTGGAGGAACAATTTCCTTACACAAGTCTTTCCTCTACTCCTTACTCCCCCAATCCACTTGGCATTGTGCCATTATTCCCGTCCTTTTCACCCGCTCATGCTCCGGCTCACTCGGCACCTAACCCGGTACCCCACTACACTATTACTCACCCGAACCCCCAAACCTCCCACCCGAACACCCAGCCGACTACCACACATACAGCCACCCCATCCGCCGCTGCACATCCCAGCTCCCACGGCAGCCCCACCCAACCCCCGTCCACACATCATACAACTCCACCACCCCTTCCTAATCACCCTCCTATCAACACTCACCCTATGACAACCCGAGCCAAGGCCGGTACCTTCAAACCCAAAGCCTACCACACTCACATACCCTTTGATGCACATCCCATAACTGAGCCTACTACCTACACCCAAGCCTCCAAAAATAGTTTCTGGTGCCAAGCTATGGATGAGGAATTTCAGGCTCTGACTGAACAACGTACATGGGATTTGGTACCTCTGCCTAATAACCGAAAGTCTATTGGGTGCAAATGGGTGTTTCGCATCAAACGAAATTCAGATGGATCTCTTTCTCGCTATAAAGCACGTCTGGTTGCAAAAGGGTATCATCAGGAGTATGGTGTGGATTATAAGGAGACCTTCAGCCCTGTTGTTAAGCAGCAGACTATTCGTCTGGTCTTGTATCTTGCTCTTCACTATGATTGGCCGCTTCATCAGTTAGACGTCAGCAATGCCTTTCTTCATGGTCATCTTGAGGAAGAAATCTATATGGTTCAGCCACCGGGATATGTTAATCCCAACCGTCCTCACTATGTTTGCAAGCTTCGCAAATCACTGTATGGCCTGAAACAGGCCCCACGTGCCTGGTACACACGTCTCTCTACTTTTCTGCAGGGTCTTGGTTTTTGCACCTCCCATCATGACAACAGCCTCTTCACCCTTCACTGTTCTCGAGGGACTGTCATCATTCTTATCTATGTGGATGATATTGTTATTACAGGCAGCTCGTCATCACTCATCACTGAAATTACTGAGGCTATGCATCGTGACTTCAAACTTAAGGACCTCGGTCCTCTGGAGTTCTTTCTTGGCCTCGAACTCATCCGTAAATCGGGAACTATATTGATGCATCAGACAAAATATACTCTTGAACTTCTACATCGAGCTGGAATGACAGACTGCAAACCCGCGGTCACTCCCATGGCAGTCCGCCAATCCCCAGGGCCGAATACTCCCTTTGCCGATCCTACACTATATCGGAGTCTCGTTGGTGGACTTCATTATCTTGCTGTTACTCGTCCGGACATCCAATATGCAGTCAATCGAGTCTCCCAATCAATGCATGCTCCCACAGAACAACATTTTCAGGCCTTGAAACGCATTCTGCGCTATCTTAAAGGTACTCTTCACTGTGGACTTTTATTTCAAAAGGGCTCGTTTGATATATCTGTTTTTTCTGATTCGGATTGGGCTAACGACAAAGATGATCGGAAGTCCACTACTGGATATATTGTTATGCTGGGACCGAATCTGATTTCCTGGTGCACCAAGAAGCAAACGTGAGTGTCCCGTTCCTCCACCGAAGCAGAATATCGTGCCATGGCTGCGGGTGTTGCTGAAGCCATGTGGTTACGATACCTTACGGAGGCACTTGGCATTCCCCCGACGAAACCACAGATTTATTGTGACAATCAGTCCGCTATTTGTGTTACCAAAAATCCAGTCCTTCATGATCGTATGAAGCATGTTGGGTCCGACTGTCACTTTGTTCGCGATGAGGTACTTGCAGGAACGATGGCCACGCACTATGTCCCATCTACTGACCAGCTTGCTGATATTCTCACCAAGCCTCTTCCGTTACAGCCTTTTCAGCATCTCTGCTCCAAGCTGCCCCTCGTTACCGCTGATCAGCTTGCGGGGGGATAATAGACTACCTATATAATTATTAAATACATCTGGGTTATTCTGTAATTAGTTATTCTTCAGTTCTCTATATATACAGCTGTAACCCCTTCAATATCAATAAGATCAATTATTATTAAATTATATCAAAAATGTTGTGATGTTGCGTCATTCTTTCTTTTGTTTGTTTTCTCTTTAAAAAAATAATAATAATAAAAATCATCAAAAATCATTAATTTTCTGGTATTTATGCATGAGCGTCCCGAACTATGCAAGATCTGATTCATGTACAACATGATACGTAGGCAACCTACTTTTGGGGTTTGATCTAATCATTTTGTTTCTTGGTTTTTCATTATTTTTCTTTTATTTTAAGGAAAAACAAAAGCCATAAATAATGATAAAAAGAGAGGAGACAGTGAGAGAGGAAAAGAAAGAAAGAATAATGAGAGAAGGAATGGAAGGATAAAAAAAAGGGGACTGATGCGAGAGATGGAGAAGTGATGGCGAGGGAAAAAAAAGAGGTGTGATTGGAGTAAAGAATCAAATGGGTGTAGGAGAAAGATAGGGATGATGTTAAAATGGCCCCATTACCCTCTAAGTCCGGTAGAAATGTACATGAACCTAAGATGTATACAATGTGATTTCTATGCTTGTTGCCTGACCTAAATCCTAATGGGTTTTGTGTTTGATGAGCATGTTCTTTCAGATAAGTGGTTGGTTTGTAGCACTCTGGCTAGTCATCCGTACTTCACTAGATCAAAAGCGAAGCTTGCCATGGCTAGTAGGGAGATTGAAAATTCACTCATTGACCCAGATCAGGATCCCAGGAAAGAAAGTTCAGAACACAATGATGAGGTATTGAGACTTAGACAACAATTGCTAGATCTGCACCGAACATAGGCTAGTGTAATGCCTCCTTCTTCGCTCCCTGAAGATCTTGGGAAAATTTCTAATTGCCCACCGCTCTCCCAATTACAGTTCTCTGTTCCCATTGAGTCACCGGAGCACACACCAGGATTCACTCCGCGGCAATATTACCCTGGCACTTCTAGTGTGTCCCTGGCAGTTCCTCAACCAAGGCCCGTGACTCAGCCGGCACCACCGGCAATACTTGTGTTCGTGGCTCCGCCACTACCTGAATCTCCCACCTATGTTGTGCGTCCGACAACGGTGCTTCCTCGGTCTGTTAGTGAGCCAGTATTGAAGGTTTCAGATAATCAGTATTATTCCACAGAGCCTACTTTGAGGATTAATGAACCGTATGGGTACACTCAGCCACCTGTATTTTTGTTTGATATGGAGAAACCTGTCGCAATAGAGGAATAAGAGGTCATAGCGCGAAAATTGAAAAGTTTAGAATAGGCCATGAGGAATTTACAAGGAGTCGAAGGTTATAAGAGTGTTGCCTATAAAGATCTTTGCATGTTCCCAGACATTAACCTCCTCCTTGGTTTTAAAATGCCCAAGTTTGAGAAATACGCGGGGCACGGTGATCTCGTGGTACATTTGAGATGTTATTGCAATCAATTAAGGGATGCGGGGGAAGAGAAGAGTTTCTTATGGCTTTCTTTGGCGAGAGTCTTTCCGATCTAGCTTCAGAATGGTTCGTCGATCAGGATATTGAAAATTGGAACAACTGGGATGGCCTAGCTAATGAATTTGTGCAATATTTTCAATATAACGTCGATCTGGTTCCTGATGAGAAAACCCTGGTCAATATGAAGAAGAAAAGTACTGAAGGCTTTCGGGAACATGCGATAAGATGGCGTGAACAGGCCGCAAGGGTAAAACCTTCAATGAAGGAGAGTAAGTTGGTAGAGGTCTTCATTCAGGCACAGGATGAGACCTATTTTCAACATTTATTTCCAGCGATGGGAAAGTCGTTTATTGAAGTCCTAAAAATGGGAGAGATGATAGAGGACGGAATTAAGACTGGACGGATTATGAGTTTTGCCACATTAAAGGCCACCACCAAAGCTATTCAAGGTGGCTCTGGAACTTTTGGAGGTAAAAAGAAGAAAGAGGACGTGGCGACCGTTGTAGCTGGATCCCATTCCTATCCCAAAAGACCGCCTCACCCCTATCACCAACCCCAACCCCAAGCCTATGCCCAAGCTCCATATATTTCTCCCCATCATTAATATCCCCCAAAAAACCCACTATATTCTGTTCCACCACCCTCGTACCCAGTATATAGCGCACAACCATATGCTCAAACCCCTTCTTACCCGCAATGGCGTGCGCAAGCTCCTCAAATTGTCCTTCAGCTCCTCCAAATTACCAAAACCCCTCCAAACTTGCTTTCCAACCTAGGCCCGAGTATAATAAAGAGAAGGCAATCAAGAGTCAGTTCACACCTCTCGGAGAGTCGTACGTCATTCTATTTGATAGGTTGAGGAAGTTGAAGGTCTTGAGCCCAATTTAAGGAAGGCTTTCGAATCCACCTCCAAGAAATCTTGATTATTCGTTAAGGTGTGCGTATTGTTCTGACATGCATGGTCACGATATCGAGAAATGCTGGCATTTGAAGAGAGCTTTCCAAGAATTAATTGACGCAAATCAAATTCTGGTCCAGGCCCCGAAAGTTCCAAACATTAACCAAAATTCGTTGCCAACCCATGTTGAAACCAATATATTAGAACTGATATATGATGGGAAAGAGTCATCAAGGTGTTATAAGCCTATTGGCAGAATACAGACCAATGAGGATAAATCAGTGAATGTGGCAGATTCATTAAAAGCAATGTCATTGAGTCTGGAAGAAATAAAAGAAGATAAAGTTAAAGCAAGCAAATAGAAACCCGTGATCACGGAGAGAGGAGAAAGAAAAACGGATGGTTCAAGTTAGGATAAACCAAAGTTGACGGTGGTAGGAGCTACAGGTAAGCCTATCTTGACGGTGCAAGGAGCGCTTGCAATCTCTGTTATCATCAAATCGGTGACCCAACCTTCGATAGTTGATACGAAAAAGGTCCCCTGGAACTATAAGCAGACTGTGATAACTTATCAGGGGAAAAAAGTCATGGAAGAGGTAGATGATGTAGGGGGTCTGACTCGGTCAGGAAAATGCTTTGTGCCTGAAGGTCTAAGGAAGTGCAAGCCAATTGTAAGTGGGCCTTTATCTATCAAAAATCCTATCACTGAAGAAGAAGCCAAAGAATTTTTAAAAAAGATGAAGTTGCCAGAGTATTCAATAATAGATCAGTTGAAGAAAACTCCTGCTCAAATTTTCCTCTTATCTTTGTTGTTGCATTCCAAGGAAAATCGTGATATTATATTGAAGGTATTAAATAAAGCATATATTTCTAGGGAGATTACAGTAAATCAGCTTGAGAAAATGGTTGGAAAAATCTTTGAGGTCAATCAGATCAGCTTCTCTGATGATGAATTGCCTATTGAAGGTACGGGGCATAACTGGGGTCTTTACATTATAGTGAAGTGCGAAGTTTTCTACGTCATTTATGTCATGATTGATGGAGATTCAGGTGCAAATATCTGCCCTATTTATACTTTGGAAAAGTTGAATATTGGTGTTGAGAGGATCAGGTCCAATAATGTATGTGTAAGGGCTTTCGATGGAGCGAAGTCCAACTCCATTGGCGAAATAGAATTAATGTTGATTATAGGGCCTATTGAATTTGCCCTAGAGTTTCAAGTATTGAATATCGACTCCTATTACAATCTATTATTGGGAAGACCATGGATCCACAAGGCCAATACGGTTGCATCTACGTTGCACCAGATGATCAAGTTTGAGCATGACAGGCAAGAAGTAGTTATTCATGGTGAAAGGGATTTGTTCGCCTACAAAGATTATCCCTTTTCTCTAATTGAAGTAAACAATGTAGAGGAGATATTTGTCTATCAAACTTTTGATACAGTGCAAATAGATCGTATCCTTGAAGGACGGGTTATTCCGGGACCATATTTGTCTTCTACTTCTATCATGATGGTGAATGAGCTTTTGATATATGGATTTGTGCTAAGGAAGGGTTTGGGAGTGTCTTTGCACGGTATCGTTCATCCCTTATATCCGAGAGAGAACATGGGTATTTTGGTCTGGGATTTGAAGCTACGACTGAAGATTTGAAGAAGGCCAAGGGAAGTAAAAAGGAAACATGGCCACTCCCTCGCCTAATTCCGCTACTCAGTGAATCATCTGTCAAGAGTGATGTCACGAAGCCTGTAGAATTTGAAGATGAATTGGTTGATGACTTCCAGAACCTTCTGATTGATGTTGACATGGTTGAAGCAGGAGAGGGTACCAGTAAGGAAGACGTGCAGTTCATAGGTCCTGCGGTCCAGCTCAACAATTAGGAAGTCACTCCTCTCCCCATCAGAAGGGAGTTTTGGTAGTTTATTTTGTTTTTCTTTCTATTTATCCGAGTTATTCCAGGGTTGTAATTCAGAGTTTAGCTTGTTTACATGCTGTTGTCATTTGTGTTTAAACCCCCTATCTTTCCCTTTTAATGAAATGTAATGTCCCCTTATTTTGTGTCTAATATATTTTGTTTTTGTCATTTTCTTTATACAGTTCTCTTTATGCTGATTCTAATGACATGACATGCATGCGGAATTTTTAGACTGATCTTAAAATCCAAACTAATCAAGATATAATGAAGCAAGAGGGGGAATATGATAAAGAAGAGGAACTAGAGGAAATAAGCAACGAGTTGGAACAGTTTGAAGACAAGCCGAATCCTAATTTGAATGAAATTGAGCAGATTAATCTAGGGAATCAAGAAGATGTTAGGGAAACTAAAATCAGTGTACATGCTTTTCCGCAGCTAAAAGATGGAGTGATTCAAGTATTAATTGATTATAAGGATGTTTTTGCACGGTCTTATGATGATATGCCTGGTTTAAGCACTGAATTAGTGGCTCATATATTACCAACTGATCCCACATTCCCCCCTGTGAAACAGAAGTTGAGAAAGTTTAAAAGTGACGTAAATATTAAAATCAAAGAGGAAATCATGAAACAACTTGAAACCAAAGTCATTCGAGCTCGTTATCCTACGTGGTTATCCAATGTTGTTCCTATTCCAAAGAAAGATGGCAAAATTCGAGTATGTTTTGATTACCATGATTTGAACAGAGCAAGTCCAAAGGATGATTTTTCGCTGCCCAACATCCATATTTTGCTGGACTACTGCGCTAAACATGAGGTTGCCTCTTTTGTGGATTTCTATGCCGGATACCACCAGATCATTATGGATGATGAAGACGCGGAGAAGACGTCTTTTATCACACCATGGGGGACCTATTGTTATCGAGTAATGCTATTCGATTTGAAGAATGTTGGAGAAACATACATGAGAGCCATGACCACTATGTTTCATGATATGATGCATAAGGAGATTGAAGTCTATGTAGATGATATGATTATTAAATCAAAGAGTTAGACTGACCATGTTAAAGATTTAAGAAAGTTCTTTGAAAGGCTTCGCAGGTATAATCTCAAGCTGAACCCCGCAATACCTATATTTGAAGTTTCATCTGGAAAGCTGTTGGGGCTTTTAGTCAGCCGTTGGGGCATCGAATTGGATCCTTTGAAGATCAAAGCCATTCAGGATCTGCCGCCTCCCAAGAACAGAACAGAGGTGATAAGTTTGCTTAGTAGGTTGAACTACATTAGTAGGTTTATTTCTCAAGTCACAACCACATGTGATCCCATTTTCAAGTTGCTGAAAAAGAGTACTGTGGTAGAGTGGACTGAAGAATGTCAGGAAGCGTTCGACAAAATCAAAAGATACCTATCAAATCCGCCCGTGCTGGTACCACCGGAACCTGGTAGGCCTTTGATCTTATATTTATCAGTCATGGACAATTCTTTCGGTTGTGTTCTAGGTCAACATGATGTCACGGGCAAAAAAGAGCAGGCTATTTATTATCTTAGCAAGAAGTTCACAACATATGAGGCTAGGTACACTCTTCTTGAAAGGACGTGTTATGCCCTAACTTGGGTAGTACAGAAGGTGAAGCATCATCTTTCGTCCTATACTACCTATCTCATCTCCCACATGGATCTTTTGAAGTATATCTTTTAGAAGCCTATGCCGACCGGTCAATTGGCAAAGTGGAAAATATTGCTTACCGAGTTCGACATTTTATATGTGACTTGAACCGCTGTGAAAGGCCAAGCCTTGGCAGATCATCTTGCTAAGAATCCCATTGATGAAGAGTACGAGCCATTAAAGATATATTTTCCTGATGAAGAAGTGTTGTGTGTCGATAAAGTCATTATAGATGCTGATCCAGGTTGGAAGTTGTTCTTCGATGGAGCTATCAACATGAAAGGATTTGGAATAGGTGGAGTTCTTATCTCTGAATTGGGGCAACATTTACCGGTAACAGCACAACTTTGATTTTATTGTACCAATAAAATGGCGGAATATGAAGCTTGCATTTTGGGTTTGAGGCTAACTGTTGATATGGGAGTCCAGGAACTATTAGTGTTGGGGGATTTAGATTTGCTCGTCCATCAGATTCAAGGCGAATGAGAGATACAAGATTTAAAGCTCATATCATATCGACAATGCTTGCAAGATCTATGTCAACGGTTTGTGTCAGTAAAGTTTAGGCATATTCGAAGGATTCATAATAAGATTGTTGATACTTTAGCTACTCTGTCTTAAATGATCCAACATCATGATAAAGCCTAAATCGATCCAGTACATATATAGAGTCGTGATCAACATGCTTACTGTAATGCGGTTGAAGAAGAGCTCGATGGAGAACCTTGGTTCTTTAATATCAAGCGATACATTCAGTCAGGAGAATACCCAACACATGCCACCAGTGATCAAAAGAGGACTATTAGTCATTTGGCTAGTGGATTTTTCTTAAGTGGGGGAATCTTATACAAGAGAACCCTAGATCTGGGACTTTTGAGGTGTATGGATGCAAAAGAAGCCTCGACGATCATGGTTGAAATACACTCCAGAGTATGTGGTCCGCATATGAACGGTTATATCTTGTCAAAGAAGATGCTCCGAGCAGGTTATTATTGGCTTACTATGGAGCGGGATTCTATTCATTTGTTTCAGAAATGTCATCAATGTCAGGTACACAGTGATCTGATACATTCTCCTCCTACTGAGTTGCACGCAATGGCTGCTTTGTGGCCATTCGTAGCTTGGGGGATGGACGTGATTGGACCTATTGAGCCAAAAACGTCGAATGTGCATAGATTTATTTTGGTGGCCATCGATTACTTCACAAAGTGGGTAGAAACAGTAACTTTCAAGTTAGTAACAAAGAAGGTGGTGGTAGATTTTGTCCATGCCAACATTATTTGTAGGTTTTGAATTCTAAGGATGATCATTACAGACAATGCTGCCAATCTCAATAGTCATTTGATGCAAGAAGTGTCAACAGTTTAAGATCGCATATCGAAATTCCACTCCATATCATCCAAAGTTTAATGACGCTGTGGAAACCGCCAATAAGAATATCAAGAAGATACTGCGGAAAATGGTACAAGGGTCTAGACAATGGAATGAGAAGTTGTCGTTTGCATTGCTGGGTTATCGCATTATTGTTCGCACTTCAACAGCGGCAACTCCATATTTATTGGTGTATGGGACAGAAGCAGTCATACCTACAGAAGTTGAAATTCTCTCTCTTCGAATCATTCTGGAAACAGAGATTAATGATGATGAGTGGGTCAAAACCCATTTGGAATAATTAAATTTGATTGAGGAAAAAAGGCTAATATCGGTATGTCATGGCCAATTGTATCAGAAGAGAATGGCTCGAGCGTATAAAAAAAAGGTACGACACAGGCATTTTGAAGTTGGTCAGTTGTTATTGAAGCGTATCCTTCCTCACCAGGTTGAAGCGAAAGGCAATTTCTCCCCAAACTGCCAAGGTCCCTTCATTGTGAAGAAAGTGTTGCCCAATGGAGCCTTATATTTGACAGATATTGAAGGCAAAATGGCAGAAATGGCTATCAATGCTGATGCGGTCAAAAGATATTATGTATGATATTTTATCCTTTGTTGATTTTATTGCATGCTTAGTACTTGGATTTTCGAAGATTGATATGATGAAGGCATTTTATTCTTCTATCCAAACATTGTATCATCCTTTGTTTACCCATTTGAGATTAATTTTATTTTTCCTTCATATCTCTCTTTTGAAATCAAAATAGAATCAAAGATAAATGTCAGGAAAATAAGAATAAAAGAAAGAGTTCGAAAATAAAAGAAAAAAAGATAGAAGAAAAAAATCAGATCAAAACAAAGAACAAGCTGATGGAACTACGTGTGACCTGATTCTCCTCTCTTGGGAGTGAGATACGTAGGCTGCCCTATTCAGGGCCCGTTCCAACCAAAATAGAGATTTTAGAGTCACCCAGTCAACAAAAACTGGGGCATGAGTTAATGTGTTGTTTGAGTCGATTCCAAAAGTTGTAAATCCCACCCCCACTTCAAGTGTCGTTTGAGCCCCAGCCATCCTTTTCTTTCAAACCTTATCCAAAAAGCCAAGTTACAACCAAAGAATGTATTTCAGATTAATTTTTTATTATGTTAAGGCTAAGCATGCAATGGATATGATGATACATTGTGGGGTACTACTTGTCTTCCTTATCATAAAAAATTTGGAAAGAGATAAAAATGAGAGAGTTTTATTGGTAAAAATCCTCGTGGGCACCGTAAGGTGACGGTGAGTCGAGAGAAATAAAAATAATAAAGTCTTACTGGTAAAAACCCTCACGGGCACCATAAGGTGATGGGGAGTTGAGAAAAATAAAAAAGAGAGAGTCTTATTGGTGAAAACCCTTATAGGCACCATAAGGCGATGGCGAGTTTGAGAGAAAAGTGAAAAAGAAAGAGATTTGTTGGTGAAAGTCTTTTAAGATGTCGTCAATTGAATGAGATATATGAGTCCAATAGATTTGAAGAAGAGTCTCAACGGCAAAGGCATGAACTCAACAACAAATGGGAAGTTTGGATAGGAAGATCAGGCAGCTTAATCCAAAATGCATGCCATGCTCATTGGAGTTGGTTGCCGTATTCAGATAAGTTTTCTTTTTGAATAAGGGACATTGCCCTTTTCTTTCATTTACATATTCATATTTTTGTCCTTTTATGTCTTTATTAAAATAAAAGTCACCATCGTTTCTTTACATTTTTTGAGTCTATTCTGTGTCAAAACAAGCGAGAAAAGATTTCAAAACTTGTTACCAGTCTTTCCAATTGTATGAGAAAAAGCCAAGGACCAACACATGAAAGAAACATATCATAATTCAAGTCATAGAAAAGAAAGTTCATCAGCCGACAGGTTCTTGGATGCCTGAAATATTCAGCTTTCAAAAGGGGCATCTCAGAGACATGGTAAAATAGAAGATCGGTACTTGAGTCAAAGGCATTTCCCCGATTTGGTCTGGGTCAATGATGCGGCAAAGCAGGGGCAAGTGTCATCAATTTGAAACAAATATTAAAGGAATATTGGAGCAGGTGTCGGGACAGCCAAGTGCCGCAACCCACCACTAAGTTTTTAACTGAAAAATTGTCTTTGTTGAAAAAATCGCTTCACTTAACTCAGCTACCATTGGAAATGCACATCCATAGGAATTTACCTTCTGTTTAGGACCCTCCTGAAAAATAGGATTTTATTTTCTGTTTAGGATCCTCCTGAAAAATAAGATCTTATTTTTTGTTCAGGACCCTCCTAAAAAATAGGAATTTACTTTATGTGCAGGACCCTCCTGAAAAGGAGATTTTACTTTCTGTTCAGGACCCTCCTGAAAAATGGGAATTTACTTTCTGTTCAGGACCCTCATAAAAAATAGGATTTTACTTTATATTCAGGACCCTCCTGAAAATCAGATTTTACTTTTTGTTCAGGACCCTCCTGAAAAATAGAACTTTACTTTATGTTCAGGACCCTCCTGAAAAATGGAATTTTACTTTCTGTTCAGGACCCTCCTAAAAAATGAGAATTTACTTTATGTTCAGGACTCTCCTGAAAAATGGAAATTTACTTTATGTTCAGGACTCTCCTGAAAAATGAGAATTTACTTTATGTTCAAGACCCCCCTGAAAAATGGGATTTTTCTTTCTGTTCAGGACCCTCCTGAAAAATGAGATTTTACTTTCTGTTAGGACCCTCCTGAAAAATGGGGCTTTACTTTCTGTTCAGGACCCTCCTGAAAAATGAGATTTTACTTTCAGGAAAATGAATTCTTTCTTTATCATAATATTTGTTTAGATATTTTTGTTCTAGTTTTGATTTTGATTACAGGAGCCTGCCTGAAGAACCAGGGTGATGAAATTGCAAGTCAGGAGCCCGTCTGAATAATAGGGTGATGAATATTAAAAGTCAAGAGCCCGCCTGAAGAACAGGGTGAGGAAGATGAAAGCCAAGCAACAAGGTAAAGAAATCAAAAGTTGAAAAATAACAAGTCAGGAGCCCGCCCGAAGCATAGGGAGAATAAATAAAAAGTCAAGAAACAAGGTGAAGAAGTTAAAGGTCAAGCAACAAGGTGAAGAAATTGAAAGTCAACAAATTGAAAAATAGTAAGTCAGGAGCCCACCTGAAGAACAGGGTGATGAAACGGAAAATTGAAGAAACTGCAAGTTAGGAACCCGCCTGAAGAACAGGGTGATGAAATTGAAGGAAAAAATGGCAAGTCAGAAGCCCGCCTAAAGAGCAAGACGAATAAATGAAAGTCGAGCAACGAAGTGAAGCAATGGAAAATCAAGCAACGAGTTGAAAGAAATTGCAAGTTAGGAGCCCGCCTGAAGAATAGGGTGATAAAACTCAAGTAAAGAGTCAAGGAAAACTGCATAGATAGGATTTTGTAATTCATTTATGTTTTAACTTGGAATTTTTATTTTGATGTAATGACAGAGCCGCTGACTGGAACCTCGATGGAACCTCACTCGACTCTCCAACTCGGTATATTCCGCCTTATTTTGATCTTTGAAGATACCTGTCACTTGATTCCCTCATAACTTGAGTAGGTAGGATGTCCGTCAAGACTCAGTTGCCCTTCTTTCTTCTGTTCCTTTCTTTGAATAATGATCGGGACAAAATTCTGTCTCGTTGTCTACTTCTTTGTATGAAAATACTGGGTGTTTACATTCAAAGGGGGCATGATGTAGACACGTAATTTTGTCCCGTCAATAATATTTCTTGTTCCGATATCACACAATTTAACCCCCATTCTTATAATTTTTCCCCAAGAAAATAAATAACCACCCCATCTTTTACTTTTTTTTTTAATCCAAAAATAACAAGTCATAACAAACTTTGTCTCATTCAAACATTCCAACAACCCACCCAATAAAAAATGGACACCTAAACCCTACCCCTCCAATTAAAAAACAACACCTCACCACTCACCAAACCACCTCACCACCACCCCTCTCACGTGACCCCCACCCTCTTTTTTTCTTGTCCACAAATCAAAAAGGGGAACAAAATACGAGCCATATATAGAATTCACATAGGCATACTCCTGATTCCATTTTTTTCAAGAGAATTCACTGGAAAAACTATGTAAGAACCTTCACACTACACCCATGAGATAATGGTTTTTTCCATGGAATAAGGGAGAGATCACCAGAATCCGCACAGCCTACCGGAGAAAAATAGGGTACACACACTAGACACAATTTTTTTTCCTTCTTAAAAAACAGTCAGTAAATGCACTCCTCCATCAGCGCACAGAAAATGGGGTAGATCGAGAGAGAGGGAGAGTAGAAGAGAGGGAGGGAGTAGATCGATAGGGAGAGACAAAAAAGGGTCGAATAGCGAGCTAAGATAGGTGTCGGCTAGAGCAGATCTCATCGCGAAGGAGGTATTCTCCAGTGATTTTTTGCCTGAAGTCCATCGGAATCGCCCCCTAGAAACGTTAAAAGTCCCGGTTCGTCTACTGTTCCGGTGAAACTTGCCGGAAAAACAGTACCAACAGCTTCATCCCGACCCAAAGTCGCGCTCAAGGGTCTGCCCTTTTCCAGATTTCAGTTGAATCCCACTGGAAAACGTTGGTTTTGGCCACCAAAAATCATGTAAATCGACCAATGGTGGCTGACTCCGGCAAAGTCTCATCGGAAAAGGGTCATACATTTCTGGGGTTTATTTTTGAAGCTTTAGGTGTTCCTCTGTTCTTTCTTGGATTTCTTCGTTCGAATCGGATTTCAGATTTATTTTCTTTGGGGCTGATTCGTAACCGATCGGGGGAGTCGAGGTTCTGGTCTTCAAGGTTCTCGGGAAGGCTCTTATCTTTTTGAAACCCATTAAAATAATTCTTTTTGGAGTTGAAAAAGAGGTGTGACAAACAACAGCCAGTTTAAGCCAGCAAATAGCTGAATCTTTTTTTTTTTTTTTTTATATATTGAACCTGAATCTTTTTTTATATATTGAACCTAACTTTTTTTTTTTATATATATATTGAACCAACTGGGTAAAAAAGCTGGGTCAACCACTGAGTACAAGGTTACTCAATAAACATTAATTACTAGGAATAGTACTTTAAATACACAGGTTGAAATGAGAGTGCAGAGCGAGCTGAAACGACTCGGAACAAAAAACTGTTTAAATAATGAAAAAAAGTCATGCAAGTCCTAGGTGACTTGCAAGTCGCTGGACCCGCAACATTTTGTCCCTTTTGGTTTCTCTCCAAATCAAGTGACCCCTTTGAAATTTTTGGTCAAAAAAGGAGCTCTTTTGACCCCGAACTCAAAAAAATCACTTAGTATTTTATTTGTCTTTGCTATTTTTTTTTTGAATCTTATGTTTTTAAACTAAAATTATATAGATTATTATTATATCCAGATATTTTTTAATTTAATAATCTAAAATATATCACGTAAAAAATTGAAATCTCAAGAATCAGAAGGTTTGTCTGAAAATTAGGCTGAAAAGGATTGATAACTTGCTATTTTAGTGTATGGTAAGTGGTGGAGATATAGAAATTGCTTATTAAATAAATAAACCCTCTGCATGGTAAAGGGACAGACTTTTTGCATGCATGCATGCAGTCTTTTAGGTTTCCATATTTATGTTATTAATAATAGGGACAAGGTTTCAACAATCCACCTTGAAATTCACATGCCAACGCTCTCACCTTGAAAGTTCTTTCTTCAGTGATCGGTGCCTTCCCACTCCAACAATAGAAACGAAGGATGTTATGGGGAACTCTTTTCGGGCAAAGTCATGACTGACAAAGTTCCTCTCCTGAAGTCTTCCAGTCATCATCAGAATGTTGTTGTTGCAAATTCTCCTAGCTGCAAAGAGAGCCTTAGAAGTTTGGTGTGTTCCTCCAGCTTCCTGGTTTGGTGAGGTTCGCTACACATCTAGTGTTAGAACTCGGGCAGAAATAATTAGCAAACCACACATATTTACGTGGAAACCCTTGCGGGGAAAAAAACACGGGTTGAGGCAGAGGAGGTTTCACTATGAAAATAGAGGAGTACAATGTGGAGCGATGGTATTTATGAATAATCAAAATCGACCCACTAATTTCACTCGTATAATACAGTACGTGCATACAAATGGGCCGGATCACAACTCTAACAATCTCCACCTTGACAAGAATTCTAATTCAGGACACAAATCCATTTCAAGACTAACTCTTTACCTCTTCCACAAAAGCCCCTAAGGGAACATCTTAACAGCTAACACCAACCAAGTCCAAACAATGCTCAAACTTGGCACTTGGTAGTGTCTTGGTCATCATATTAGTAGGATTATCATGAGTACTAATCTTGCTCACCACAACATCATCATGAGCAATAATTTCACGCACAAAATGATATCAAACATCGATGTTCTTTTTCCTCTCGTGAAACATCTGAAGTTGGTTTTTGGTCAGGCGAAGCGATGCAAACATGTCGTTTTCAGGCCAAATCGATGTGCTATAGCCCATGGTTTCAGGGGTGGGCATGGGGTCGGGCGTGTTTTTGTTCGAAAATAGACCGAGTTGCCTCAGGCAGGTAGGGGAGCGACCTAGTGAATGCCTTTGGGATGGGCGGGGTCGTTTGGGTGTCAAACATGTGATACAACGCGAACAGGTCATTTTTAGGCCAAATTAGTGTGCTATATCCTATGGTTTTTGGGGTGGGCCCAAGGACCGGGCGTGCTTTGGAAAAAAAATTGATCGGGCTACTCTAAGCAGGCTGGGAAGCGGCCCAGTGTGGGCCTTTAGGGTGGGCAGGGTCGTTTAGGTGGTCAAATGGTGAAACGACGCGAGGGGGCCGTTCTTAGGCCAAATTAGTGTAGGATGACTTAGCTGATTGGACCGAGATCAGACTCCATGTGCTCACAAGGTGGTTTATGTCAGTTCACCACTTTCTCCCACAAATAACTAAGACTTAAATTTACCATACTTATTTATCGAGTGTGTGCCACGTCCAGGGCCTTGGGTCAGAGCATGACATACTAGCTTACTAAGGTATTATCGATGATGTCTCTTTTCGTGATTGGACTAGTTCTGGTCTCAAGGACCAAGAAAATATATATGTTGAGCCTTTAGAAAATTCGTCTAAGAACCGAATGAATCAAAGGATGAATCATGATCATTCAAGGAATATTGACATGAGTTTTTTTTACCATGATCCGAAGAGGAGAATGCCCCTTTTGCCGAGTTAGGCTTGGAAGAATCACTCAGGGATGAAACTTATTTGGCGCATTTCCTTGTGTGTTGGATCTGTATATTTATTCTTCCCAACAAGAAGGTTGTTTGTGTTCGTGTTAGAGTCTTCAAAGTTGCAAACTTGATGGCTCAGGGAGAAAATTTTGTTTGGCAATTGTGGTCCTTGAAAGCATCTATGCGGCATTTGGGAGGGTTCAAACTTGGGTTCCTACAATATACTCCTTCCTATTTATTATGTTTATGAATGGATAAGTGAGTATTTTGAAACTTATTAGCCCGTCAACCATCCATAACGAGGGGTGTAAATATGGCTGATTTAGGGAGAAAAGATGGCAAAGCATTTTGACCTTGTTGATGCTCGCAAGCTATTTCAACAAGTGGATGTACAAAACCTTCTTTATTTGTCCTTACTACAATGAAAAGAGCTGCATATTGATGATAGTGGCAAACTGTCCTATTCCTGGAATGATTTCTTCTTAGGCCTTCGTTCAAGTTTTGTCACTTTGAGTGCAGTGATGATTTGATTGTGGAACCTTATAACAATTATTGTTAGTTGACAATTTAGGTTTTGTCAAGATGTTCCCGATGTTTTAATAAAGCACCATTATGATGGTTCACTGCTAGCTTTGTGTAGCTCTGGGATTCCTATATTCGTCTTGAAAGCTCGTTAAAGCTAATCTTCATCATGGGAATGGTCATATTTCAACTTCTTGTGCTAATACATTTTGTGTGTATTGAACGAATCAATTAGAGATGCTTATTATGTATATGAATTTTAATAAAACAACTTCTCAAAACTATTACATGTACTTATACTTTTAATCTTGATATAATTGTTATGATCTATGTGATTTGATTAATTAGTTTGATACATTAATCAACACATTCCTGATACATTAGATAGTAACAAATTCATTAGTGAAATAATAATTAATTGATAGAACCATATTTTGGACTTGACCCTCTGCGTGTATACACGCACCATAGGCGCGTGAAAGGGCTCAAATTTGACTTTTTAATCAATTAAAAGCTGTCACGTGTAAATAATTGATATATATTTATATTTTTAAAAAAATTAATATTTATTTTCTTCGACCTGTTATCCCACAATTCTTCTTTATTCTGTTGCAAATACATCATTTTGACCCTCTGCGTGTATACACGCACCACAGGCGCGTGAAAGGGCTCAAATTTGACTTTTTTGATCAATTAAAAGCTGCCACGTGTAAATAATTGATATATATTTATATTTTAAAAAAATTAATATTTATTTTCTTTTTAAAATTACCCCGTTCCCCCCTCCCTCCCTCCCCTCCCCCCCCCCCCCCCAATCATTTTTTCTTCAACACCATTAAAGCTCCTCCAGTAAAGCTCCATTGAAGCTTTTTTTTTTTAAAAAAAAATAATATCATTAAAGCTCCATTTGTAGTTAAATCATATCATTTAACTACCCACCATTTCTTCTTCAACACCATTAAAGCTCTTCCATTAAAGCTCCATTGAAGCTTTTTTAAAAAAAAATAAATAATATCATTAAAGCTCCATTTGTAGTTAAATCATATCATTTAACTACCCACTATTTCTTCTTCAACACCATTAAAGCTCTTCCATTAAAGCTCCATTGAAGCTTTTTTTAAAAAAAAAAATCATATCATTAAAGTTTCATTTATCACTTTTGAATGTTTAATCGAATTGCATTTTGATTTTGAAGAAGCAATTGATATGAAGTTTGAATTAAAATGGGTGAAATTTAATAAAAAATCAAAAGTGTAAAAATGGAGTTTCAAATTCACGATGGTGGTGAGTGTGTTTTTTTATGGTTGTATTGGTAGTGATGATGGTGGTGATGATGACGGCGGTGGTGATGATGGTGGGTGGGTGGGGTGTAGGGGCAGACGGTGATGGGGTGGGGATGTTGGAGGAGGAAGACGATGGATGGGGGTGGGGGTGGGGGTGGGGGAGCTGTTGGGGGGAGGGGGAGTTGCTGGATGGGATGGGGTGAGGGAAAAGGGGGTGGGGTGGGGTGATAAATTAAATAAAAAGGAAAAATTTATTAAAAAAATAAATAAAATATGAAATTAAGTATATTTAACACGTGGCAGCACCGGATTGGTGCATGTATTCACTTTCTTTGTTGTGATGGTGTATTTACAACGGAATAAAGAAGAATCGTGAGGTAATAGGTCGAAATTAAAGTTTAGGTGTCTTTTTGCAAAACTCGGACAATATCAGGGGGGTCTTTATGCATTTTCTCAAAGCATAACAATAAAGGATTAAATTAATCAATAAATTTGATTTTTCAAAATTGGATTTAATTTGATTGGTGTCGGTAGTTGTAACATGGAGAGTTAAATAAGGTGTAATGATAGATTTCAAAACTAAATCGAAGAGTGAAATTAGAGATTTTTAGTGGAATAATTTATAATTTATTATAATATGATTAATTCATTCATGTAACACCCCGTAAATTTTTTCGTACACTTATCGCGATTATATGGAGTCCTAAAGGCTTGCGTATGGGTTAAATTAAGTGTATGGTGTTCGGAAGTATCCCGTCAAGTTGTATGTGTAGGTATTGGAATAAGATTTACAACGATATAAAGTTTTCCCAAAACAGAGGAGTATTTCATATAAGCGAGCACATTCGAAATTTTAAATCGGTGGCCGGGAAGCCTGTAAACAGTAATTCTGCAGGAAAATTACTGCAGCTAAGCAATCCAACTTTAGACGATCATAACTCCTTGTACAAAAAGAACTGTGTGAGCTGCAATATATCGACGAAAAGCTCCGAGAGTCTTATTTCCGATTAAATTGGTTTCATCCAAATCCAATGTCTAAGTAAGGAGCTATACCCGTTTTACTACAGCCTATAAAAAAAAACATAATTGTGGGACAGATTTTTGGGTCAACTTTAAACGACCATAACTCCTTGTAAAGGAATAACTGGGTGGTATACTTTATATGAAAATGAAAGCCCTTTGAATTATATTTCCAATTCAATTGGTTTCACCCAAATACGATACCGGAGCAAAGAGTTATGATCGATTTACTTCAGCCTGTCAAAACTGTCCACTGGGGACAGATTCGGGATTTATTTAAATCTTTAGGGCAAAATGGTCATTTTCTATTACCTCTTGGACGAAAATTGGTCTTTATAAACCTGCACTTAGCCTCATATATCAGATATCATCCAATTATTAAGAGAAGGTGAAACCCTAGCCTAATTTCAACTTCAAATATTTTGTGATTCAACCGTAGAAAATTCGAATTGGTTCCGTAGTTGTGTTCACCATCTCGAAAGCTTCGAGAAGCACCCCTTGATTATGTAAGGAGGATTCTAAATACAAGAGTTCATTGTTAAGGTATGAATATTGTTTATTCTTGATTCTTATCCATGAATAAGTATTGATAAAGGATTATGAGTATTGTCTTGATGTTGGAAGATAACTAGAAACATAGTTATGAATTGTTGTGTATAAATTGTTAGTAGTAAATTATGGAAGTTGTTGTATTGGATTATGGAGGATGAATTGTGGTGATATATCATTATATTAGTGGTTATGTATGCCTAGTGATCATGTTGGTATTGGATGGTGATTAAGAAGGGAAATAAAGGCTAAGAGTGATGTTGAGGGATATTTCATGAAAATGCATGATATGTGAATGTAATAAGAGTATAAGAGGATGTATGTAGTACTCTTATTGATGAGCTAAAGGATTACTTCCTAGACATTATTTGGTGAAGTTAATACCTAAATGGTAAGGTTTGGTTGCTAATACTAGTTTGCCACAAATGACTTATTGTAGATAAGTGTTCGAAGAGTACGGGAAGTCACTTGTATTGAAGTGGTTATATCAAGGTATGTAAGACATACTCTATCTAATCTTTGGCATGAATAATGACCCATGGCACTCTCAAGTAAGCTTCCAACATTGTCCTACGACTCATGACACATAATAACATCATATTCTCTTCGACACTACCAATTGAACTTGTTTTCACTTTTAAGATGTCCGGCTAGTCAAAAAAAAATGTCCATCTACTATTGTTGACTCCGAAATGGTTTAATGAGGTATCCATGATTCTCTACTTCATTTTTATGATATTGATTACCTATTTACATGTTTTTCCTATTGAGGTATCATGGTTTCAAGTTCCATAAAGTGTGACCACAAAGTAACCAATCTCAAAGATTAATTGAATTAAGAAATGGAATGTCTGTATTTTAAATTGATGATATGATGTATTGTATTAGTACCACTGATCAGTTGGACATTGTATTATAAAGATTATGTATATATGCTATTCCAGGGGTGGTCCCTGATGTATTGTATTAGTACCACTGATCAGTTGGCCATTGTATGACATATGTTATGTATTGATAAGGATTACGGGAAGTAATGATATGAAAGTAATGTGCAGGTATCCCATCAGTTCTTTTAAGTGTGGTCTACTCATACTGTTTATTCACTCGTATCTGGGTTCTGTTGACCTTTTGTATCTCATCTTGATACTCACTGCCTTACATACTCAGTACATATTTCCGTACTGACGTCCCTCACGGGGGACCTGTATTCATGCCTGCAGGAACAGGTACTTCAGGTCGTACACCTCCGCAGTAAGAGCCAGGACATTCTGTTGTTAGTGGTGAGCTCCAGTTGTTTCGGGGCATCCCAAGTCGTCTCTATATGTACTTTTGGTATTTGTATAAAAGTCTTTTGTGGGCGGGAGTTTGTCCCGACCCCAACTCAGTTGTGTATCTATCTAGAGGCTTTTGTAGACATATTGTACAGCCATAGGAGTGTTTGGTTGATAGACGTGATGGCTCTGACGGCCAATTACTGTTCATACATATATTTATGCGTGTCTGCTGGGCTGATACAGGTACTGTTTTCTTCTATTTACAACGAAGTGCTGTCCAAATTTCTAATTTTCATAAGTAATGTAGATGTGAAAGTATAGGTTATGAACGGGTTCTCCCGGGCCTCCTCGGCTGCGGGTGCCAGTCCGCTCCAATGGGATTTGGGGTATGACAATTCATTTGTAAGCTAATATCATAATTGGAAGACTCATTTAATAAATATTTAATCCCTACTATGATTGATTAATTAATCAAATTTGAAAAAGAAAAGAAGTACCTTAGAAGAAGTAAAATTGTTTTTACTAGTCTTCCAATATTTGTTTTAACATCACAACTCTTTAAAACAAAAAACATTTAAAGAGTAAAATGCCTGTGTTATAAAACAGAAAAACGTTTACCTATTTATGTAGGAAAATATTTACATATTTATGGATAAAATCGTTTTACGTATTTATGGAGAAAACGTTACATCATATATAAAGAATAGGATAATGGAGGAATAAAGAGTGGAAATTACATGAAACTTATATCCACATTCTACCTTCACTAATTATTGTGTTTAATACACTAGTAAACTAATGCCAGAAAACGTTGGCAACATAATTGTTCTTTAATATGAGCAAAACTAATAAATTAAAATGCTCTAAGAACAGTGAACCTCTCTCATTTTAATATTAACACAAGAGAATCTACTAACTGAAGAAAGGCTACCATGCATGATGAAAATGTGCTCTGCATTGAATCCCCAGTACTTAGTAAAACAATAACTTTTACTCCAAAGTCGTCGTAGTCTCAGACTTGATCTATGACTATTCAGGGGAAATAAAAAGTTACTGCTTAGACATAATAGTCAAGATATTGGCATGAACTTTATAAATAACTCATTATGACCTTGTGCTATCCCGATTTCATGAGCGTCTTTGAGAATGAGCCTAATTCTCATAGGAAGCGGCCTACTTCCACATTCACATAGGTGAAATTCGTTGAGAGTGCTCCTGTAATTTTCATTAAGAGTTTTCTTTTAAATTCAACCTCACAATCATTATAGGTAAATGCACTCACACCATAGGGAGGGATTAAAAGTGGTGCATTTTTCACAAAAAAATCATCATGTAATTCATTTTTTTCATTGAACTTGGTTATAGGATCTCTAATCCTTAGGTTAGGTTTCCTCACATATGACTCAAGATTTTATAGGCTTCAATCTCATCTCTCTCAATGTGCTCCAGACCTATTCTCTTGCTAAGGACTTAGCCTATGGATCTGCAAGATTATCAAAAGATTTGACATAATCAGTATTAATGGTACCATTTGTCAAATATGATCTCACATTACTGTGTTTTCTCCTGACATGTCTGAATTTATTGTTATAATAACGATTTTGAACTCTACTAACTGCAGCGCTGCTGTCACAATAAATTAAGAATATCTTTAGTTTCATTAATAACATTTATGTTAGAGCCAAAGATCAATAAATCATCAACATATAGGCAAATAATAACATGCTAATTATTTCAAGACTTATGATATATGCACTTATCACATTCATTTGTTTTAAAGCCATTATCAATCATGTAGGAATCAATTTTTTCATGTCATTTCTTTGGTATCTATTTCAAGTCATATAGGTATTTAGTAAGTTTACACACTTTACTTTCTTGTTCAGCTTCAACAAAACACTCAGATTGTTTCGTATAAATTTCCTCATTTAGGTCTCTATCTAAAAAAAACAAACAGTTTTTACATTCATTTGATAAATTTGTAAATAAAAAATTGCCGTAATAGCAACTAAAAGTCTAATGAATGTAATTCTAGTTACTGGAGAAAAAGTATCAAAAATTTTTAGGTCTTCTAGTTGCTTAAAACATTAGCCACTAGTCTAGCCTTGCATTTATCAACAGATACATCTGATTTTAAGTTTTTACGTAAGACCTATTTACATCCAATTGTTTTACAACCCGGTGGTAAATCAACTAGCTTTCAAGTTTTATTGAAAATTAGTGATTTCATTTCATCGTTTGCAGCCTCTTTCCAGAAATAGCATCATGTGAAGACAAAACTTCTTTTAAAGTGAGAGGGTCATCGTCAACGTTGAAAACATAATAATCAGGACCAAAATCTTTTTCTATTCTGGCTCTTTTACTTCTTAACTCAAAATCATCATTTTTTTTTATTTTTCAAAATAGAAGTAGAAGAATTAGCTATAGGTAGTGACAAAATATCTTCTTTAGTCCTTTGACCCCCACTATTTTTAGAATCAAAAGAAAATTTATTTTCATGAAAAATAGTATCACCAGATTCAATTATAACACTACCTTCAAGATTAAAAAATCTATAGGTTGTTCAATATGAAGCATAACCAAGAAAAGCACATAACTTTTTTACACCATTTAGAGGTTTTAGGGCCCATTAACATAGGTTATGACCTTTTCACAACACAAAAGGTGTTAATTTAATATTTTTATGAGGCACACGATTCAACACATAACAAGCAGTCAAAATAGTTGCACCCAAAAATTTAGAGGTACACTTGACTCAATTAGCATGGCATTAATCAACTCAACCAAAGTTCTATTCTTCCTTTCTGATACACTGTTAGATGCAGGCGAGTAAGGAGGAGTGGGATCATAAATTATACCTAATGATCTAACAAAAGAATTGAATTCATGTGACTCATAATCACGGCCTCTATCACTTCTAATCCTTTTTATTTTTCTATTGAAATGATTTTCAACTTCATGGAGAAAAGATTTAAAATTATCAAAATCATCACTTCTATTTTTCATTAAGTAAACTTAGAAAAATTATCAATGAAAGTGATAAAATTCTCTTTCCTCCACGAGTTAAAATTCTTTCAAATTCACAAATATCAATATGAACTAATTCTAACAAATTAGTTTTTCTTTCAACTTGAAAATGAGGTCTTTTTTTAATTTTTGGCTTTACTACAAGCCTCACATTTTTAAAATTCTTTTTGATCATTGAAATTAATCATCAATACATTTCTTAAGCATCGACACATGAAATACAAGATGAACAGAAGCTAAACTTGCAGGCAAATCCAACTCATACGCAACTCTAATAATCCTCCTCGTAATTTGATAACGAAGACCGAGTTTTTTCTTCTTCCCAAATCCGACGACTCCCTTCATATCAATTGTTCAAAATTTATTCAACAAAAAATCAATCGTTCAAAATTTAAAAGGGGATATATATATATAACCACACGTGCCTTGCATGTGTAATCTTTGATTATTTAAAATTAGAAAGATGATTTTATCTATTACGAAGATTTTTAATGAAGTGCAAAAAGTGGTATATTTTACATAATTCAGATGAGGAAAGATATATATTAGTTATTAATTTATATGAATAGCTACTGTAAGGTATATTCTTTAGTTCAGTGATAGATTTTAAATTGGAGTCATTTTTGTAGAGTCAATTTTTATTTTATTTTTTAAGAAGTGTATCTTTTTAAAAGTGAGGTATGCGGCTAATTTTTAAAAAAAAATAAGTGTTTTGTGTGGCCCAAGATTCATTATGCCTCCCTGCAATTTTCATAACCAAAAACTCCATGCACTTAACCACAAATATAGTTTAAAAAGAACAACAATGTCACATAAAAATTGAGCACATACAAACTAAAATATCACATAAAAGGAGAATATGATTCGAGATATCAGAATTATACGATTATAATTAATCTTTAAATAAAAAAAAATTTCAAAGCCCGATCAAAAATTCATCTATCACCTGTAACTACAACAAAACAAACGATTTCAAAGCCCGATCAAATATTCATCTATCACCTGTAACTACAACAAAACAAACGATAATGAAGATATCAAAACAATATGATAAATCAAACTTTTCCACAAAAATAGTCTTTAACATCTAGGGCAACAAACAAACGAAAAAAGAATCAAATACATGAGCTAAAACTAAATAATAAGTAGACACATACAATAATAATTAAATCAACACAACAAAAGAACATTAAATTACACTAAACATAATACTACAATAGGACCTCATTTGTTGACCTTCTTGAATTAGATGTAATATGCATGATATACTTACATAAATTTGATACATATAGATATTTTCTTCGTTGTTCTTTATCATATATTTTAGGACTCATTTTTTACATACACGTACACCTCTTACCTAGTGTTTCTTTCCTTTATATTATAGGAGTCAATATTATAAAGATATTACTAAATAATAAGTAAAAAAAATAAAAAGATAATTTTATCTATTACGAAGACTTTTAATGAAGGGCAAAAAGTTCAAACATTCACACTTTTAACATTATATATATATATATATATATATATATATATATATATATATATATATATATATATATATATATATATATATATATATATATATATATATATATACTAGTTTAGCTGCACGTGCCTCGCACGTGTCACTTTTGATTATTTAAAATTAAACGATTTTATCTATTACGAAGGTTTTTAATGAAATGCAAAAAGTTCAAAAAGGATATTTTATTGTAAGCACGCGCGCGCGCACACACACACACACACACACACACACACACACACACACACACACACACACACACACACACACACATATATATATATATATATATATGAGAAAAATAATTACATTGTTAGATTCAAACATACAAGAATATCAAACCTAGAAATCAAAATTCACAAACAAAACAGATGTGATAATGCATGATGCGTTAAACTTAAAATCACTCCCAAGCAAAAGAAAAAATAATAAGTCACGATAACCAATAGAAAAGGAAAAACAACTCAAAAAGAGAGAGAGAGAAAGAATAACATACTAACCTAGCGGATGACAATTACAATGGTTGAAGAAAACACAAAATACAAGCGTGGGACGAAACAATATATATTAATATAAAAATATGTTGACAATTAAACCTACATAAATTACAAAACAAATAGGAGTCCTAATTTAAGAAAAAAAAAACTTACCATATTTTAAAGTCATTACCATGTTTTAAAATCCTAACCCATATATTCTAGGATTCAAAATTATATATATATATATATAAGTAAATAATAATTGGAGAAAAAAAGTGAAAAGACGATTTTGTCTATTATAAAGTGTTTTAATGAAGGACAAAAAATTCAAATCACTTTTCTAAGGGTCTTCATACTTTTAATATACTAGTTTAGTCGCACGTGCCTCGCACGTGTAACTTTGAATTATTTAAAATTAGGCGATTTTATCTATTACGATGGTTTTGTATTGAGGTGCAAAAAATTTAAAACATATATTTTATTGTAAACATATATATATTTTACCATAATAAGTTTCAAGTGGTTAATGGATTTAATACATTATAGATGTAGATGTAGATTTATAGATTTTCTAAATCAAATTTTGTTGATTTAGAATTCTTAAACTAATGGAAAAAATATTAGTTGTCATTAATTCTGATGACTTCTATAAGGAAAGGTTTACTATAAATATATTTAATTAATTTTCAACTATTAAATATTAAAAAAATAGTAAAAAGACGATTTTGTCTAAAGCAAAGACTTTTAATGAAGGGCAAAAAGTTCAAACGATATTTCTAAGGCCCTTCCCGCTTTTAATATATTACTAATTTAGTGTACATGCTTTGCAAGTGTGTTTCACGTCAATTAATGAAATTATTATGTAAAAGGCAGCAGTTAACGGTAAAATGAATATTATATCTATTTAAATAAGATAAATAACTATCGTATGTTATATATATTATTTTATGTCGTGTCTCACTTGATCTTTTTCTTTTTACAAATGATTTATTGATTTATGTTCTTTCTTGTCACTTTAGTTATTTTATCATGATAAAATTTTTATTAAAAACAAAATTATTACGTAAAAAGGTAGCACTTAACGGTAAAATGAATGTTATATCTATTTAAATAAGATAAATAACTATTGTATGTTATATATATTTTGTCTGTCGTGTCTCATTTGATTTTTTTCTTTTTACAAACGATTTATTGATTTATGTTCTTTCTTTTCACTTGAGTTATTTTATCATGATAAATTTTTTTATTTTAATGTATTGTCATTACATTAACAACAATTAATGTATATGACTTAGACCAACTCATACACTATCATTCTTCAAATTTACACAACATGCATGCATATTATATTTATACATATTTCTTGTAATATATAACAAAATTTTATTAAATATATATATATACAAATTAATATCTCATAAAAGTTTGTTTATAATATCTTTTATAAATAGTTTATTTATTGTCTTTATAAATTCAATATATGCAATATAATTTTCAAAACATAATAATAAATATCTTATCTTTACATAAAAAAAAATTGAAAATTCAACCGGACATTCATCAACAAAAATAGAAATGAAAGTACAACAAAACAATATGATAATTGAAATTTCAAAGCAATATGATTAAACCTAACCTTTTGATACTCCTAATAGACCTCTCGGCACCTCCCTGTGCTGTTTTAATATGTAATATTAGTAATCATGTTTACCAAAAAAAAAAATCTAATCTTTACACAAAAAATTTTCAAAGCTCGATCTAACATTTGCCTACAACCTTTATTAATAAGAAAAAAAGTGGATAGTAATAAAATAGAAATTCGAACAAAACAATATGATAATCGAGAAATCAAAAGTTAATTATAAACAAAAATAAAGAGAAAAGACAACTAAACTCAGAAATTACATTGTCGTACCTGATCTTCCACAGGGATACTATGATCTATAATAATTAGTTGAAAAATTGTTAAATTAGGTACACAATTCGACTCACTCCATGAAAAGCTCAAGATCTTTTAAAGTTTCTTCATTGATCCTCTCCAAATCTTGACTATTTTTGTTATGTATGATGTTCAAAGTTCATCACGGGGCTTGTTTAGAATATCATAGCTTCTTCTAGCAAATCAATAATATCTTTTCCTTCCCTACCCATATGATGCTTCTTCTTTACGAAATCTCTTAATTATTTATGAAAATTGAGAAATATGTGAACCAGTTTAAGAGAAAGTTGGAGCTAAATAGATTTTATACTTATGTTATATAGTTTAATTGGAAAAAATAATTTATTTAAGGTAAATTTTAATGAATAAAATTCATAAATATTAGGATTCCCTACCTAATTCAATAAGGAAATTCATAATCAAAATTTTAACTAATTTCAAAATTCAAAATATTATGAATAAATTTTTCTAGTTGAAAAACTTAGTTCCTATATTCAAATTGTAACAGGTGTTAGGGTTTTTGGCCTGATTTTCTTACTATATTTAAGTTTTATTTTTTCTCAGAAGGAAAATAAAAGTTACCATAATTACTTTTACTTTTCCTGAAAGAAAAAATATAATTCTTTTCCATATTTGGCTAACTTCTTTCTTTTACTTTTCCTGAAAGAAAAAATATCATTCTTTTCCATATTTGGCTAACCTCTTTCTTGGAGGAAAGGTTTTGGACATCTATAAATAGAGGACCCCTTCTCATACCATAACACAATAGCATCCACAATTAGTCATTAAAAAGTCTTTGTTTAGAGGGAGATTTCTCCCAATAGGTTTAATATTTTTCGATATTAGGTTTAATAATATGTAGGCCGATTGGCCAAAACATATAATAATTTTATACTTTTCAGTGTTGTTTTCTTTGTCGTCTGATTTATTGTCTCAAGGTGTGTAAACTTTAAGCTTGCGCATGATGCCCTCTCGATTTCGAACCAACAACAAGTATGTTGCTTAAGATTATTATGAACTTTCCATAATAACAACATATTAAATAACAAAAAACAAATATATTTATTATTTTATCTAATACGTTCCACCAAACCAACCCATAAATATTAAAGATTATCATGCTAAATTGGTTTCACCACTTTCAATCATGTAACTTCATATCCTACACTATGCAGATTAATTGCTATTTTCTATCATGATAATTAGTTAATGAACAACCCTAATTAGCCCCTTAATTGCATCTAGATTTACATATAAATTTCAAATCAATTGCGTAAATTGTAATCTTAAAAAATATGCAAAAATCCTAGAAATCCACAAAATATATGTTTCTAACTACGAAGAATGTCTGTATTCTACACTATTAAATATTAAATTGATATGGATTATAATTGAAAATTGAACAAATTGGACTATTAATAGAGAACATAATTAAAGGACTTTTTTTGTTTTATATTTTACCATATATTCTCTCTTACCATTTATTTTAGAAATTCATATTTTTTGAAATATATTTACTTTTACCATATAATTTAGGATTCCTTAATTAAATATTATAATAACCATAATATAATATTTTAAGAAAAATAGGTGAAAAGACAATATTATCTATTGTAAAGTATTTTAATGAAGGACAAAAAGTTGAATTCACTTTTCTAAGGGTTTTCACACTTTTAACATATTATTATATTATTTTTATATTATTATTATAGATAGATTATAGATTATAGAAATATATAAAGTAAAGTTAAGAGTGTGAATAGGACCGTTAAACTTTTTTTTTTTGGTAGGAGAAAGCAAAAATAAAGTAAGTTTTGGGGGCAAAAAGTAAGGTAAAGAAAAGAAAAGATTGGGGCTGTGTCGTATTGAAGGGTGTTTGGTTTGTGTATCAATTCGTTGTCATGTCGTCACCGGCTGAGATCGGAATCGACACGTCTGATTTCTCGAAGGACTCCTCTAGCGAATCGGATTCGGAGCCGTCCGTGAAGAAGCAAAAGGTTAATGAGGAGGAGGGACTACGTAAGATTGGGTCCTTTACCAATGGAGCATGATTATAAAAACTGTTGCTGCAAGCTTAATATGCCAGATTCAGATGATGAGTATGAGATAGATAAAGATTGCTGGAGCAAGTATCTCCAACAGCTCAATGAGAGTGAGGTATCTATGTTTATTTTCATCAAAGTAAATATATACTATTTGTGTTTGTTTATCCTTGATTTCTGCCTGCCTGCCTTTTGTTGTTGGTTCTCTTTGTGTTACTAATTGTGAAACCACATGTGGGATTACACTAGGTTTATTTGCTCTCCTTTTAGTGTTTACACATTGCGGTTCAATGAAGTTGGGTTGAGAACCACGTGCAATTCCCAACAGAGACAAAACGCTACGTCGTGATTTCTTCCCTTCTCTTTTATGCTGGTGATACTCTTATCTTAACTAATCAAACTCATCTTGATTTTGACATGACAAGCTTTGGTCAAGGTCTACACGCCCATTATCATGCTAACAGACTTTTCGCTCCCCTCTGGGAATTTACATTGATTATAAAAAATTATTGTTAGACATAATTTGATGAGGTATATATAGTGGAATTAAGCAAAGAACAACTTCCAACTTCAACTGGCCAACTCTATTATTCATTATGTCTTTATAGCTGGATTTAGAATGAAACTTGAGAACTGGCAAAATCATCTCTCCAATTGCATATGGTTCAAAGTTTACTTTCATCTGTTGTTGTTATTGCATTTAGTCTGTCACACTGTTTTTGGTTGTTACATTCCACTTAATTATTAGTTGCTATGTTTTCCCTTTTTCCATACCTACTTTGATTTGATGTCCAAGGTCTGGGTACACTCTACCCTCCCCAGACCCTACTTGTGGGTATGTTATTGTTGTTGCTTATGTGGTTGGGTCCTTTGCATTTGTTGTATCCATAACTTGTTCTTGTGAGGGCTGTTGTGCTCTCCTTTCCTCCTCAAGACTTGGCACATCAATACGGTTTATATTGGTTGCAGTATGCGATGTTTGTCTCTAATTGGTTTACTTTTACTCCGATGGGGATTCGACATTAAAGATTATCCTGGTCATTTTCCAGCGACTACCGTATTCCCCAGTCCAAACTACTTGAAAATTCCTGATAATGTTGAGAAGATGAAGGGTTGTGCTGCAGAGGCACTTAAGCTGTACAATGAGAGATTTGTATGCGCCATTGTCTTTCTACTTGTTCTTTTTCCTTGTTTTCTCCAGAAAGCTGACAAAGCTCCTGTGTATTCAATTTAGGAAACTAAATATGAGGTCAATGAAATTCTCAAGGTTAATTGAGATGAGTGCGGCACATACTTAATTTTCTATGTTACCTTTACGGTTTCCAATGGCGAGAATGAAGGAATATTTTCAAGCTAAGGTGGTGAGGCGTATGGGTGGATCTTTGCGTTTCTCAATCGTTAGGCCAAGGGTAATGAATGAAATCTGCTATACATGCTGCATCACATTATGAAGCTCATTTTTGTTGTCAATATGTAATCAATGTTGAAGGGAATATAATGATTTTATAGAGCCATCAAAAGAAAAGAATTGGATGATCATAAGCCATTGTTCTAACCCCACTAGTCACTATGATTGAATTGATAAGCTAGCCAATGATTTAGTCACACCTGGATGTTTACTGCGCGGACCGGCCAGGCCGAATTCGGGCACCACTTGGGATGGGAATGGCACAGCAGACATGAAAGCACTCCAATTGCCTTCGATGATTGGTCTGTCAACCACGCTTGCTCTTTTTTTTTTTTTTTTTTTTTTTTTTTTTTAATTTCAATCAGCGTCTTGTATTCAAAACTCACTAGTTTGGTTGATGTGAACTTATATGGGAGTTTCAATGCTTCCTACAAAAGAGGATTTCTTTTTGATCTATTAAATGATACTCATTATTTTTGAAGGGTGGATATCGCTCTTTTTTTTTTTTTTTTAAATCTATGTCACGGTTCCGGGGTGGGCCAGGGATCCGGGCGTATTTTAGGCTAAAAATTGACCCGGGGCTCTTAGGCAGGCTGAGGAGTGGGCGAGTGTGGGTCGTTGGGGTTGGCAAGGGCGTTTGGGTGGTCAAACAAGAGAAACGGCGTGAACATGCTATTTTTGGGCCAAATCGATGTGCAATAGCCCACGATTCTGGGATTGGCTCGAGGCCCCGACATGTTTTGGGCCGAAAATCTATTGGGGGCTCCAAGGTAGACCGAGTAGCGGGGGAGTGTAGGCCGACGGGGTCGGCGAGACCATTTGGGTGGCCAAACGGGCGAAAACGACGTGAAGGGGCCATTTTCGAGCCAAATCAGTGTTATATAGATCACGATTTATAGGGTGGGCTCGTGCATGTTTTAGGCCAAAAATTAATTGGGGTCTCCTAGATAGGCTGAGGAGCGAGAGAGTGTGAGTCGTCGGGGCCGTTTGGGTGGTCAAATGAGCGAAACGACGTGAATGGGCTGTTTTCGAGTCAAATCGATGTGCTATAGGCCACGATTCGAGAGTTGGACTGGGGCTCTGACATGTTTTGGATCGAAAATTGATCGGGTGGGCTCACTACATGCATAAAATATTGAAAACTTTGCAACTTACATAGATATTATGTATTAAAATATCATGTTGATCCCTACAAGCAAAAGAGATAAAAATGAAAGTTTGGCTATAGTTAAGTCTCCTGTAAGCATAGTACATCAGAATTTTCTCTATTAGCAAGCTGTTGTATGCAAAGTTTCTTTAATGTTAATATTTGAGATCAATCTACATTTACAATTAATTTTAATCTTCATTTGAAACAAGTTTTTCCATATTGAAACATATATCTTAAATTCGAGCTTTGATGATGAAATTTTTTTCTATGGAAAGCGCTTGCACTTAAATGAGCTAAATACTAGATGGTTAAATTAATAAAGCTAATAGAAAAAACAAAGGATTATAATAAAAAATATTGAATTAAGGCAGTATATTATGACTAACCTAGCTTTTGATGTTATTATCTTGACATATCGTGCCTTAGTTGAAAAGGGGAGAGCTAGTAAGTAAAATAAATAGCTCTTTATTTGACAATAACAATCTCTAAATTAGGGGTGTCAAACGGGCCGGGCTGACCCGGCCCGACCCGGCCCAACTAGCTAACCCGGCCCAGTTTGACCCGGCCCGGTAAGCCCTAGGGCTTTAGGGTTCCGGGTCTCGGGACGGTTATTTTTTTAAAATGGGCCCGGTTAACCCGGCCTGGACCGGGGCCCGGCCCGGCCCGGCACAAAAAAAATATTTTTTTGGGTCAAACTAGCCGTTGGCCCAACGGCTATATTATCGTTTTTGGGTCCAAATGGCTAGTTTGGGCCCATTTAATTAAAAAAAAAAAATTTTAAAATATTTTTTAATCCCCAAAAAAAATCTATAAATACCCTACAACTTCAAATCATTTTTCACACAATTTTTCACTCTCTCAAATCTCAATTCTCAAATATTCAATATATTTAATTTCTTAAAGTGTTCACTTTAATTTTTTAATTTTTCGTTTACAAAGTACGAGCGGAAGTTTCTAAAGTCGCAATCTTCGGATACTTCCAAAATTTGGTATTGTCGTTCCATCTCTTACGTTTAATTTTTATTTATTGTATTAATTGTTTAATATTTAATTTTATTATATTTGTGTATTTTAAATATTTTTAGTTTAATATAATTTATATTATGGATAAATTAAAAAACTTCGCTGCTAAAGGTGTTAAATTTTTTTGTCCCGGAAGCGGTAGTGGTAGTAAAAAACGAATTATTAGCGGTAGAGGTAGTTCAAGTAATAGATATACCCGTGTGACTTCGCCTCCGGTACCTCTTGGTACACCTTTTGAGGAAGAAATAGGTGTAGGTGCTCACGATATGAATTATGTAGAAGCTCAGGAAAATTACGGTATAGAAGAAGAAAATGAAGTAGATGCAGTTAATTTAGACGAAGATGATGAAAATATTGCTGAAACACCCGCAGTAGGAGATGCTAACGTTAGATCTGAATCAGTTAATCTCCCTTCCCGTCCTCCCAGTGCCCCAAAACCTCGTAAAAGAACTAGTATTGCATGACAATTTTTTGAACGTATATCAAATATTGAGGTGCAGTGCAATATTTGTCAACAAATATATAAGCATAGAAGTGGAGGTAACCAAGGGGGTACGGGTACGTTAATGAGACATATAACTGAAGATCACAAAAGAGAGTTAAATATTGCAAAAGGTGGTGGGGATGTTGGTGGGTCAACGCAAACTAAAATGGACCCAACAACCGGTCAATGTAACACCCCGTAAATTTTTTTCGTACACTTATCGCGATTATATGGAGTCCTAAAGACTTGCGTATGGGTTAAATTAAGTTTATGGTGTTCGGAAGTATCCCGTCAATAGTTGTATGAGTAGGTATTGGAATAAGCTTTCCAACGATATAAAGTTTGCCCAAAATAGAGGAGTATTTCATATAAGCGAGCACGTTCGAAATTTCAAAACGGTGGCCGGGAAGCCTGTGAACAGTGATTCTGCAGGAAAATTTCTGCAGCTAGGCACACCAACTTGAGACGATCATAACTCCTTGTGCAAACGGAACTGTGTGGGCTGCTATATATAGACGAAAAGTTCCGAGAGTCTTATTTCTAATGAAATTGGTTTCATTCAAATCCAACATCTGAGTAAGGAGTTATACTCGTTTTACTTCAGCCTCTCAAAACAGATTTTTGTGAACAGTAAATTAGCAGGAAAATACTGAGGTCTGCCAGTTTTTGGGTCAACTTTGAACGATCATAACTTCCTCAATATAATGAACTGGGCGATCTACCATATATCAAAAGAAAGAGCTTTGAGTCGTCTTTCTAATGCAATTGGTTTCATCCAAATCCAACATCTGAGTAAGGAGTTATACTCGTTTTACTTCAGCCTCTCAAAACAGATTTTTGTGAACAGTAAATTAGCAGGAAAATACTGAGGCCTGCCAGTTTTTGGGTCAACTTTGAACGATCATAACTTCCTCAATATAATGAACTGGGTGAGATACCATATATCAATAGAAAGATCTTTGCGTCTTCTTTCTAATGCAATTGGTTACATCCAAATCCAACATCTGCGTAAGGAGTTATACGCGTTTTACTTCAGCCTCTCAAAACAGATTTTTAGGGTCAACTTCAAACGATCATAACTCCTTGTACAGGACGAACTGGGTGGCCTAATTTATATGAAATGATAGCCCTTTTAATTATCTTTACAATGATACCAATTTCATCCAAATCCGATATCGGAGCAAAGAGTTATGATCGATTTACTTCAGCCTGTCAAAACTGTCCACTGGGGACAGATTCGGGATTTATTTAAATTTTGAGGGCACAATGGTCATTTTCTATTACCTTTGGACGAAAATTGGTCTTAAAAACCTGCACTTAGCCTCATTTATCCCAGAAATTATCCAAATTATTAAGAGAGGTGAAACCCTAGCCAATTTCAACCTCAAATATTTTGTGATTCAACCGCAGAAAATTCAAATTGGTTCCGTAGTTGTGTTCACCATCTCGAAAGCTTCGAGAAGCATCCCATGGTTATGTAAGGAGGATTCTAAATACAAGAGTTCATTGTTAAGGTATGAATATTGTTTATTCTTGATTCTTATCCATGAATAAGTATTTATAAAGGATTATGAGTATTGTCTTGATGTTGGAAGATAACTAGAAACATAGTTATGAATTGTTGTGTATAAATTGTTAGTAGTAAATTATGAAAGTTGCTGTATTGGATTATGGAGGATTAATTGTGGTGATATAACATTATATTAGTGGTTATGTATGCCTAGTGATCATGTTGGTATTGGATGGTGATTAAAAAGGGAAATAAAGGCTAAGAGTGATGTTGAGGCATATTTCATGAAAATGCATGATACGTGAATGTAATAAGAGTATAAGAGGATGTATGTAGTACTCCTATTGATGAGCTAAAGGATTACTTCCTAGACATTATTTGGTGAAGTTAATACCTAAATGGTAAGGTTTGGTTGCTAATACTAGTTTGCCACAAATGACTTATTGTAGATAAGTGTTCGAAGAGTACGGGAAGTCACTTGTATTGAAGTGGTTATATCAAGGTATGTAAGACATACTCTATCTATTCTTTGGCATGAATAATGACCCATGGCACTCTCAAGTAAGCTTCCAACATTGTCCTACGACACATGACACATAATAACATCATATGATCTTCGACACTACCTATTGAACTTGTTTTCACTTTTAAGATGTCCGGCTAGTCAAAAACGTCCATATACTATTGTTGACTCCGAAATGGTTTAATGAGGTATCCATGATTCTCTACTTCATCTTAATGATATTGATTACCTATTTACATGTTTTTCCTATTGAGGTATCATGGTTTCAAGTTCCATAAAGTGTGACCACAAAGTAACCAATCTCAAAGATTAATTGAATTATGAAATGGAATGTCTATATTTTAAATTGATGATTTGATGTATTTTATTAGTACCACTGATCAGTTGGCCATCGTATTATAAAGATTATCTATATATGCTATTCCAGGGGTGGTCCCTGATGTATTGTATTAGTACCACTGATCAGTTGGCCATTGTATGACATATGTTATGTATTGATAAGGATTACGGGAAGTAATGATATGCAAGTAATGTGCAGGTATCCCATCAGTTCTTTTAAGTGTGGTCTACTCATACTGTTTATTCACTCGTATCTGGTTTCTGTTGACCTTTTGTATATCATCTTGATACTCACTGCCTTACATACTCAGTACATATTTCCGTACTGACGTCCCTCACGGGGGACCTGCATTCATGCCTGCAGGAACAGGTACTTCAGGTCGTACACCTCCACAGTAAGAGTCAGGACGTTCTGTTGTTAGTGGTGAGCTCCAGTTGTTTCGGGGCATCCCAAGTCGTCTCTATATGTACTTTTGGTATTTGCATAAAAGTCTTTTGTGGGCGGGAGTTTGTCCCGACCCCAACTCAGTTGTGTATCTACGTAGAGGCTTTTGTAGACATATTGTACAGCCATAGGAGTGTTTGGTTGATAGACGTGATGGCTCTGACGGCCAATTACTGTTTATATATATATATATATGCGTGTCTGCTGGGCTGATACAGGTACTGTTTTCTTCTATTTACAACGAAGTGCTGCCCAAATTTCTAATTTTCATAAGTAATGTGAATGTGAAAGTATAGGTTATGAACGGGTTCTCCCGGGCCTCCTCGGCTACGGGTGCCAGTCTGCTCCAATGGGATTTGGGGTGTGACAGTCAAGTAGCGAAAAAGTATAATAAAATGAGAGACAGAGAAGAAATAACAAAAATGGTAGTTGTGGGTTGTTTGCCTTTTAGTTTTCCTTCTTCTGATACTTTTATTCGTTATATACAAGCAATTTATAATCCTATGTTTAATGGTATTCCTAGAACTACTTGTCGGTCTGATATTTTTAGACTCCATTCACAATATTGTTTTTATTTATCAACATTCTTAAAAAATATTCAATGTAGATTGTCCCTAACTTCTGATCTTGGTCGTGCTGTAAATAAAAATGATTATTTAACCGTTACTTGTCATTGGATGGATAGTAATTTCGTGATGCAAAAACGTATTCTTGTTTTTTTATATGATGAAGATCGTAAACATACTGGATAATTTATTGCTGATTCTATTATTAAAATTGCCAGATATTATGGTATAGAAAATAAAATTTTATGTATTGCTTTTGATAATGCTTCTAACAATAAGACTGCTATAACAAAAATAAAATCTACGCTATCTCCGCCCTTTCCTGAAATTTTTCATATTAAGTGTGCATTTCATATATATAATTTAATTGTAAAAGATGGTCTTGAGTTTTTTGAGCTTTATATTGAAAAAATTCGTCTTGCCGTTGGTTTTATTCAAGGAAATAATCGTAGATCGAGAATTAAAGAATTTAAAGTTAAATGTCAAGAAAATGGACTTACACCGATTTTGATGCCTGAGGAAATAGATACTAGATGGAATTCTACGTATGAATTTTTAAAAACTTGTTATAAATATAGAATTCCTATTACACTAGCTTTTAACCAACATTGTGGTTCATTTGCTAATTCTGCTGATTGCATGCTACATAATTCTGATTGAGTTATAATTAATGATCTTGTTAAGTTTTTAGAAAAATTTTATGTAGCTACGATTGAATTTTCCGGTGCTTATTATCCTACTGTTTGTAATATTTTGGCATATATAGCCGATATTTCTGGTTTGCTCCAACAATATAAAAATAAAGAAGGTTATAAAGAAGTTGTTGGCGCTATGTTTACGAAATTTAAAAAATATTTTTTCCCTATTCCCCCTATTTACTTGGTTGGTGCTATGCTAAATCCGTGCATGAAATATAATCATATGTGTCACTTTAGTACTCTTATTTATGCTAACTTAGAAATAAATACTAACCATGAGTCTGAACAAGAACAGTCTGATTTGTGGACGGCTACGGCTGATGCAAAGGATTATATAGAAAAATTATATAATCACTATGCTGATTTATTTGATTCAGCCGTACCTACAAATATCAGTACAACTGTCGCTCCTCATCCTCCCGAGGAGCCATCATCTTCTAAAAGGCCGGCACATAGTGGTTTTCCTGATTCGTTTTATGATTTAACTTGTTGGAACAGTGTGGATGAGAGAGCTTACACATCAACTTATCGGGAAGAGCTGAAATATTATCTGCGGACGGCACCAGAGGATCGCAGAGGACGGATCAACACGCTGGATTGGTGGAGGAATAATGAATCACAATATCCTGTACTTTCAAGATTAGCCAGAGATATCTTGAATGTTGCAATGTCAACCGTTGCATCAGAGAGCACCTTCAGTCAGGGACGACAGCAGCTTGGAGACAACCGACACTCATTGGGAAGCAACGCAATGAATGTTTTAGTTTGCCTCAGAGATTGGATTAGAGCAGAAAGAAGAAACCAAGGAATGGAACCGGAGCCGAGCGACGAGCTGAAACTTGAAGAAATTATGACTTCACGGGAGAGCTCAGTAGAATCAAGTCCAATGCATGGTTTTGCCCCCGTTGACTTCGACTATCCTATGCAAGTTCCCATTAATATTAACATGAATGAGTTGGAAAAAATGATGCATAATTTATAGATTTTTCATTCATGTAAATTATAAATTTTGGATCATTTTGCAATCAATAAAATTCCACAAATTCATTCACTCCTTAGTTGTTATTTTTTATTTTTTTTTATTTAACGATTTAAAATTTTAAATTAAATTTCTAGTTTTATACTTTAAATTAAAAACTTACTTCTAATATATTATTAATTTACTACCAAATATTATTAATTTATTATATTAAGTAGCATATGTTTTGTATATTTGTGCATATATATCTTCTATAGAAGTGTATATTTAACGTATACATGTGTATATGTTTTATAAATTAGTATATAAGTATATCTATACATATTGTAATGTATATATAATGTAGTATATTTTATAAGTAGTAGTATATATACATTGAATGGTGCGTATACACGTGTATATATCTTCTATAGAAGTGTATATTTAATGTATACATATGTATATGTTTTATAAATTAGTATATAAGTATATCTATACATATTGTAATGTATATATAATGTAGTATATTGCATTTAAAGTATTACATATACATAGAATAGAGTGTATATATGTGAATGGATCTTCTATAGACGTGTATGTTTAACGTATACATGTATATATATTTTATTTAAAGTAGTACATATATATTGAATGGTGCATATATATGTGTATATATCTTCTAAAGTAGTATATATTTAATGTATACATGTGTATATGCTTTATAAATTAGTGTATATATATATTGTAGTGTATATATATATATATATTATACTATTATAACATACGTTTTATTTAAAGTAGTACGTATAGTCATATATAATTATATATTGAATGGTACGTATATATGTGTAATTGTTTATACTTTATATATTTTTTTTAAAATATATATTGTATATTGGAGTGTATATAGTATATATTGGAGTGTATATAGTGTATATTTGATTTTTTATTTATTTTTTAAACGGGTTTGACCGGTTTTTAACCGGGTTTGACCGGGTTTTAGTGGGTTTGACCGGATTGGGTTAAGTGAGCTGGTTTCGGGTGGGTTTTAATTTTTTTACTGTGCGGCCCGGCCCGGCCCGGAACCCGGGAAGGATGGGAGGGCCGGTTCCGTGTTGACCCGGCCCGGCCCGTTAGACAGCCATACTCTAAATGCTTCACAACATTGTTAGGGATACAGTGATGGTTAGATGGGCATATTATTTGTCTTAGTATTATATTGATGCTTCTTTTTTCTTTGTATTTTTATTAAAACTTTTGTCACTTTTATAATATTTTAAATTTATTTTTTTACACTTGTTTTCCAAGTCAAAATTAATCAAAAACAATCTTTTCATTCACACAAAATAAAAACAAAATATTCGCGAATCTATTATCCAAGACCCACTCGTGAGATCACCATGTATGTTATGCAAGTCGCTAGGCCCTAGGAGACTTGCAAGTCGCTGAACCCACAACGCTTTGTCTGTTTAGTTTCTTTCCAAATCAAGTGACCCCTTTGAAAAGCTCTTTTGGCTCCGGACTCAAAAAAATCACTTAGTATTTTGTTTGTGTCTTTGCTAAAATTTGAACGTGACAACTTAATTCTCAACTTATTTCATTAACCACTAAGCCGCATCCTTAAGTTCGGTCTTACCTTACATTTCTGATAGAAATTGTTCCCAATGTACAACTTAAATCCATGATCATCTAGTTAAATCTTTTATATTCCATTCTTTTTTGTTAGTTTGTCCGATTTTGACTAAATACAAAGATGATGATAAATTTTTTTTTTTTTTGAATCTTGTGTGTTTTAAACTAAAATTATATATAGATTATTATCATATCCAGATATTTTTTAATTTTATGATGTTAAATATATCACGTATAAAGTTGAAATGTGAAGAATCAGAAGGTTTGTCTCATGAAAATTAGACTGAAAGGGGTTGACAACTTGTTATTTTGGTGTACGGATACAGAAATTTCTTATTAAATGAATAAATCATCTGCATGGTAAAGGGACAGACTTTTTGCATGCATGCATGCAGTCTTTTAGGTTTCTATATTTATGTTATTAATAATAGGGCCTAGGGGGTACATGTAACAAGGTTTTAAAACATTATTCTATCACTATAAGTCTATAATACTAAGGAGTAAAAGTGAACTAGCACTTCAAAAACAGTTTCTTGATCATTTTTGTAGAGCAACCGTCACCTCCGTCGCTGCGGCTGCCGCCACCACCTCCACAACCGATACCGGCTGAGATCGGAATCGTGACGGATGATGATGATGATGATTCGAGCGACTCCGAAAATTTGGATCCTTTACCAATGACCCGTGATATGGAAGATCCAGAGGATGAATTTGTCATTGACGAAGATTGCTGGAAGAAGTATTTCCCAACAGCTACGAGAAAGTGAGGTATCTAATGCTTTTCTCTATGTTTATTCTTCATCAAATAATAATATTTGTGTTTAATTATGCTCTTCAATAGGGTATTGTTGCTGCTGATTGTTCACCCGAGGGTCTTTACGGAACACACTCCTCACACCACAACCACACCGAAATACGTAAATTTTAGAACTTTTCCCAAATAGGTTCTAATTTCTCAGTAAAATCTATATCGCATTAGTTTGCTAACTCGATATATAATTTTTTTCATTAAGCTGATGGCAGGCTTTCTTTATCAATGGCATTTGAAATTATGTTAGATAAAGGATCTCGAGAAAGGGTATTATGAAAAGATAGTGAAGGAACACATTAATGGATATCCTAACTTAACATGAAAGAAAAGAGTTTATAATATGCTTACTCTTGTTTTCTAGCTTTAACTTCTTTTTGTTTCTTTCCAAGGCATCATATGGATGCCAAAAACAACAAAATCCATTAAACCTCAACTTTGCTCCTTCAATTGTTTTGCGATTTCAACTTTACAATCTTTAGGCCCTAAACTGAAGTGGTGTAATTCTGTAGGAAGTGGCTTTTTACTATAGCAAATTAATAGAAGAAAGGGGGGAATTTGCCAAAAGTTTGAGAAAAAATTGAAGCGTGCCATTCATCGATATTTTTGGATTTATATCTCTAATTGTTGTTGTTAGTACTGTTTGTTGCTATTATACTAATTGTGCAGCTGAGAGTCTCTACTGAACAAACTCTTTATACACCACCCCACCTACCTGTGGGATTGTTTGTTGTTGTTGTTGAAAGTAACTATCAACATAGTTATCTAAGAAGACACTTAATTTTCTAGTGACATTTCACATTTCAATATTCGGTCTCACCTCTCCATTAGGCAAAATGTATTCTTATTCAATTGGCCAACTCTATTATTTGTTATGTCTTATCTGGATTTGAAATGAAACTTGGCTGCTGGCAAGCTTCTTTATTAATGGCATTTGCAACTATGATAGATAAAGGAACTCAAATTGTTTTTCCAGAGCTTTATATTTATATACAGATATTCATGACTTTTCTTTCTCTTTTTTATTGTATAATTTCTGTCATATAGTTTTAACTTTTCTTGTAGTTGATAGCGTTCTGATATGCACGATTATGTCAGAATTACGGGAAAGATTGAATCTGCTTGGTGAATATGCTATACCGACAAGCAAATACTTTCTTGGATACTTGCCTGAGACAACTTCTGCATTTTTTTTTTTCCAAGCTTACTTCTCACAAGATGTTTGTCTCTAATTGGTTTACTTTTAGGACGACAAAGCTCCCTTGTGTTCATTTTAGGACACTAAATATGAGGTCAATGAGATTCTCAAAGTTAATGGAGATGAGTGCGGCATTTACTTAATCTTCTATATTACCTTTACTGTTACAAATGGTGAGAAGGAATATTTTCAAGCTAAGGTGGTGCGACGTGTAGGTGGATCTTTGCGTTTCTCAATCATTAGGCCAAGGGTAATGAAATCTGCTATGCATGCCTTTTGTCATCTAGTAATTCGTTCTTCCTTTGGTTTATTTTTAATTGTTATACTAACTCTCTCTCTCTCTCTCTCTCTCTCTCTTGTGCTTTTATGTAGGCGAATGGAGCTTTGGGCATTTAGTGGATGTGACGTCTGTGCATTGTTTTGCCTCGGGTTCAAGCTTTAGTTTTGCATTAACAGCTTTTGTCAATGTTGGACACCATTTCTAGTAAATTGTGTCTTTGTTTCAAGTTAGTTTGTCATCATGATTTAGTTGCTAGTAATTGAAAGTGGACTATCTGTCTAGTGTAGAAAGGAAAAAGAAACTGTGGCTGACCTTTGTTATGACTTATGGAATTAAGTTTGACATAATTTAACTGTGATGTTTTTATCTTGTTGTTTGGTTGAAGCGTTAGGAGATATTTCATTACTATTCTGAGGTCAAAAGTATCTCTTCTTTCTATATTAATAGATTAGAGCGACGGTGTTTGGACTCTCAAAAAATGACGCTGAATGTGTGCATGTTCCCAATTTTTGTTCATTTTTTGAGGATCCGACACAGGCCACGGATGAGGCAGAGTAATATATCATGATTAAGCCTCTGTTAAGTTTAATCAACTAAGCGCCATTTTATTTTTAGTATTATAGACAAGTAAAAATGGATGGAGATAGGGGTTGCAAAATCAAACCCAACTCAAGTTCACATTCTGATTCGGATATGGAGTCTCCTTTGTTAAAAAATTGCTTTGACCCTAATGTGGACAACCAAAAAGAAGTTGGTCTCCATCTCCTTGCTCCGCCTCACAGTTTCAGCTTCTGAAGGAATAATGTCATGGCTGCGGACTGTATTAGTTGTCGAGGGCCCCTTAGTTGGGCGTGGTCATAACATTACCTCTCTACGACCTTACACAATAAAAAACTTGTCAGCGAGATTCATACATTTTTCCTGCAGACCATCATTCTGTAGCTGCTACAGGCCCGGTGTTCTTATGCACTTCTTGAGCAAAGAAACGTGGAAAACAGGTCATATTCGAGCTGCATCAGGCAGCTCCAACTTGTAGGTTCGGATATGGAGTCTCCTTTGTTGCTGGAAACGCAGGCAGTGCTGCCTATAAGGACGGAGTTTCACATAAGCCCTCAACGTCATCAAATTAGGGAAACAGCCAGAGAACAGCAAGCATCTATATTTATAGTTTTACAAAAGCTGAAAGAACAAAAAATCAATGAGAAGATCGTAACAACAAATAGATTATGCAGTGCACCATGATAATCTACCAAGTAGTTTCATTCAAGAAATATACAGTTCAACATAAATAAACCTATCATAAGTTGGAACCATTAGAGGTAAAAAATCGAAAAATGAATGCTTGATTATGCAATGCACTACATATAGTTACCAAGCTAACTCTTGCTAGTGAATCGGAATCTGATTCCTCGAGTGAATCAGATTCGGAGCCCTTTACCTGAGGACGGAATCTACACCGTTTTGCGTTACCAAATAAGAACCATGTGTTCAAGCTTTAGTTTTGCGTTAACAGCTCTTCTTAATGTTGGACACCGTTTCTAGTAAATAGTGCCTTTATTTTAAGTTAGCTGTCACCATGGTTTAGTTGCTCCTAATTGGAAGTTGATTATCTGTATCTAGTGTAAAAAGGAGAAAGAACAACTGTGGTAACTCTTTTGTTAACTCTCTTTTAGTGGATGTGAAGTCTCGTGCTTATAGTGGATGTTACCAAGCTACTCTTGCTAGGTAGCATCTGCGTGGTATGGTACGATATGATATTTGGCGTGGTCATTTACCTCTTTACGGCCTTACAAAATAAGAACCTTGTCCGCAAGATTCATAATTTTTCCCAAAGAAATCATCGTGTAACTGCTATAGGGTGACTTGTTAGCTTGGTGTTCCTATGCACATCTTGAGCAAAGAAACATAGAAAACAGGTCCTATCCGAGTTGCATCAGGCCGCTCCAACTTGTAGGTTCGGATATGGAGTCTCCTTTGTTACTAGAAACGCGTCCCACCTCAAAAATCGTGGGCTATACCACATTGATTTGGCCCGAAAAAGGTCAGATCGCGCTGTTTTGCCCGTTTGACCACTCAAACCGCCCCAAAAACCACAAAGGCCCACACTAGGCCGCTCCCCAGCTTGCCTGGGGCAGCCCAATCGATTTTTGGCAAAAATCACGCTTGGCCCTCGAGCCCATCCCGAAAATCGTGGAGTATAGCACACTGATTTGACTCGAAAACGACCTGTTCGTGCTGTTTCGCCCGTTTAACCACCCAAACCGTCCCAAAAACTACAAAATTCCACACTAGGCCACTCCATAGCCTACCTGGGGTAGCCCGGTCAATTTTCGGCCAAAATCATGCCGGTTTCGGGCCCGCCCCAAAAATCATGGGCTATAGCATACTGATTTGGCTGGAAAACAATCCGTTCACATTATTCCGCACGTTTGACCACCCAAACCGCCCCGAAAACCACAAAAGCCCATACTAGGCAGCTCCCCAGCCTGCCTGGGGCATCCCGATCGATTTTTGATCAAAATCACGCCCGGCCCCCGGGCCCACCCCAAAAATCGTGGCTATAGCACACCGATTTAGCCCTAAAATGGTCCGTTCACGTTGTTTCGCCCATTTGACCACCCAAACCAACCCCAAAACAACAAAGACCCATACTAGGTTTCTCCCCAGCCTGCCTGGGGCAGCCAAGTCTTTTTTTGATCAAAATCACACTGGCCCCCGGGCCCACCCCAAAAACCGTGGGCTATAGCACACCGATTTGGCCCGAAAATGGCCTGTTCGTGCCGTTTCACCCGTTTGAATGCCTAAACCACCCAAAAAATGACAAAGTCCCATACTAGGCCGCTCTCCAGCCTGCCTGGGTTAGTCTGGTTGATTTTTGGCCAAAATCATGCTTGGCCCTTGGGCCCACCCCAAAAACAGTGAGCTATAGCACACCGATTTAGCGTGAAAATGGCCCGTTTGCACCGTTTTGCCCGTTTGACCACCCAAACCGCCTCAAAAACCACAAAGGCCAATACTAGGCCACTCACCAGCCTGCCTGGAGCAACCCGGTAGATTTTTTACCAAAATCAGGACCTGCCCCTAGGCCCACCCCAAAAATCATGGGCTTAGCACACCGACTTGGCCCGAAAATGGTCATTTCGCATCGTTTCGCCCGTTTGACCACCCAAACTGCCCTAAAAACCACAAAGGCCCATACTAGGTCGCTCCCCAGCCTGCCAGGGCAGCCCGATCGATTTTTGGCTAAAATCACGTCTGAACCACAGACCCACCTTGAAAATAGTGAACTATAGCACACCGATTTGGCCTGAAAATGGCTCGTTCGTGCAGTTTCATCCGTTTGACCACCCAAACTGGACCCAAAACCACAAAGGCTCAAACTAAGCCGCTCCCCAGCCTGCCCGATTGATTTTTGATCAAAATCATGCCCGATCCCACCCCCAAAATCGTGGGCTATAGCAAACCGATTTAGCTTGAAAATGGCCCGTTCTCTCTGTTTTGCCCGATTGACCATCCAAAAAACCATAAAGGCCCATACCAGGTTGCTCTCCAACCTGCTTGGGGCAACCCGATCGATTTTCGGCCAAATCAAGGCCCAACCCAAAAATCTAAGGCTATAACACACCAATTTGGCCTGAAAATAACCCGTTCACGTTGTTTCTCCCGTTTGACCACCCAAACCACCCAAAAAAATCAAAACGACCCACATTAGGCGGTTCTCCAGCCTCCCTAGGCTAGCCCAGTCGATTTTTGGCAAAAATTATGCCTAGCCCCCATGCCCACCCTGAAAATTGTGGGCAATATCACACCAATTTGGCCCAAACGTTTCGCCTGTTTGACAGCCCAAACCGCCCAAAAAACTACAAAGGCCTACACTAGGCTGCTCCCCAACCTTCCTATAGTAGCCCAATCAATTTTCGGCCAAAATCACGCCTGGCCCCCCGGCCAACTATGAAAATCGTGGGCTATAGCACACCGATTTATCCCGAAAATGGCCCGTTCGCATTGTTTCGCCCGTTTGACCACCCAAACTGCCCAAAAAACCGTAAAGGCCCATACTAGGCCGTTCTCCAACCAGTTTGGGGCAACCCGATTGATTTTCGTCCAAAATCACACTCGGCCCTCGGGCCCACCCCAAAAACCGAGGGCTACAGCACACTAATTTGGCCTAAAAATGGCCCGTTCGCCATATTTGACCACCCAAACCGCCTAAAAAACCACAAAGACCCATACTTAATCGCTCCCCAACCCGTTTGGGGAAGCCCGATCGATAATTTACCAAAATCACGCCCGGCTCCTGTGCCCACCCCAAAAACCATGGGCTATAACACACCGATTTGGCCCAAAAATGGCCCTTTCGGGCCGTTTCTCCCGTTTGACCATCCGAACCGCCCAAAAAAACATGAAAGCCCACACTAGGCTGTTTCCTAGCCTGTTTAGGGTATTCTGATTAATGTTTGGTCAAAATTACGCTCGGACCTCGGTCCTACCATAAAAAACGTGGGCTATAGCACATCGATTTAGCTCGAAAATGGCCCTTTCATGCCGTTTTGCTTGTTTGACCACCCAAACCTCCCAAAAAACGACAAAGGCCCACACTAGATCGCTCCCCAGCCTGTTTGGCATAGCTCGATTGATTGTAGTCTAAAATCACGCCCGACCCCGTGCCCACCTAAAAAACATGGGCTACAGAACACGATTTGACCTAAAATTAGATCGTTCGCATCGTTTTGCCCGTTTGACCATCCAAACCATCTAAAAAAACATAAATACCCACACTAGGCCGCTTCCCAGCCTGTTTGAAGCAGCCCGATTGATTTTTGGATAAAATCACGCTCGGCCCCCAAGCCCACCCCAAAAATCATGGGCTATAGCACACCAATTTGGCCCAAAAATGGCCCGTTCACGTTGTTTTGCCCGTTTGACCACCCAAACCGTCCAAAAAATCACAAAGGCCCACACTAGGGCACTTCCCAGCCTGTTTGGGGAAGCACGGTAGATTTTTGGCAAATATCTCGCCCGACCCCTGGGCCCACCCCAAAAATCATGGGCTATAGCACATTGATTTGGCCCGAAAATGACCCGTTCGCCCCGTTTCGCCCGTTTGACCACCCAAACCGTCCAAAAAACCACAAAGAGCCACACTAGGCCATTTTTCAATCTGTTTGGGCAGCCCGGTCGATTTTTGGCCAAAATCTTGCTCGACCCCTATGCCCACCTCAAAAACCATGGGCTATAGCACATTGATTTGGCATAAAAATGGCCCGTTCGCGCCGTTTTGCCCACTTGACCACCTAAACCGTCCAAAGAACCACAAAGACACGCACTAGGCTACTCTCCAGCCTGTTTGGGGTAGCCTAGTTGAATTTTGGCAATAATCACGCCCGACCCCCGAAATCATAGGCAATAGCACACCTATTTGGTCCAGAAATGCCCCGTTCGCATCATTTTTCCCGTTTGACCACCCAAACCGCCCAAAAAAACACAAAGAGCCACACTAGGCCACTCCCCAGCCTGTTTGGAGCAGCCTTGTCAATTTTTGGAAAAAATCACATCTGACCCTCGGGCCCACCCTAAAGACCGTGGGCTATAGAATATCGAATTGGCCCAAAAATGGCCGTTCGCACTGTTTCGCACATTTGACCACCCAAACTACCCCCAAAACCATAAAGGCCCACACTAGGCCGCTTTTTAACCTTTTTGGGGAAGCCCGATAGATATTTGGTGAAAATAACGCCTATCCATCGGACCCACCCCAAAAACCGTGGGTTATAGCACACCGATTTGGCCCAAAAATGGTCCGTTCGCGCCGTTTCACCTATTTAATCACCCAAAAAAATCACAAAGGTCCACACTAGGCCACTCCCAAGCTTGTTTGGGGCAACCCAATTAATTTTTGGCAAAAATCACGCTTGGCCCTTGGGCGTTCCCCAAAAATTGTCGGCTATAACATACCGATTTGGCTCGAAAATGGCCCGTTTGTGCTGTTTTGCCCATTTGACCACCCAAACCGCCCAAAAAACCACAAACGCCCACACTAGGCTGCTTCCCAGACTATTTGGGATAGCCCGATTGTTTTTTGGCCAAAATTACTCCCCTCCCCCGGGCTCACCCCAAAAATCGTAAACTATAGCACACCGATTTGGGCCGAAAATGGCTCGTTTGTGTTGTTTCACCCGTTTGACTACCCAAACTGCCCAAAAAACAATAAAGGCCCAGACTAGGATGCTCCCCAGCCTGTTTGGGGCAGCTTAGTCTATTTTTGTCCAAAATGACGATCGGCCCTCGAGCCCACCCCAAAAACTGTAGTCTATAGCATACCGATTTGGCTTTAAAATGGCCCGTTCGCACTGTTTTGCCCGTTTGACCACCCAAGCCTCCCAATAAACCACAAAGGCCCACACTAGGCCGCTCCTCAGCCTATTTGGGGCAACCCTATCAATTTTTGGCCAAAATAACGCCTGTTCTCCAGGTCCATCCCCAAAACCATGGGCTAGCACACCGATTTGTCTCGAAAATGGCCCGTTCATGCCGTTTTGCCCGTTTGCCTACCCAAATCGCCCAATAAATCATAAAGGCCTACACTACACTGCTCCCCAGCCCATTAGGGTCAGCTCGGTCGATTTTTGGCCAAAATCACACCCGGCTATCCAGCCCACTTTAAAAACTGTGGGCTATAGCACACTATTTTAGCTCAAAAACGGTCCGTTCACGTCGTTTTGCCCGTTTGACTATCTAAACCGCCCATTAAAATAAAAAAGGCCCACACTAGGCCGTTCCTCAGCATGTTTGGTGCAAGGCGGTCAATTATTAGCAAAAATCACGCACGTCCCATGGGCCTACCCCAAAAGCCGTGTGCTATAGCATACCAATTTATCCTGAAAAAGGTCGTTTGCGCCGTTTCGCCTATTTGATCACATAAACTGCCAAAAAACCATAAAGGCCCACACTAGGCCGCTCCCCAGCCTATTTAGGAAAACCTGATTAATTTTTGGCCAAAATCATAATCGACCCCTGAGCCCACCTTAAAAATCGTAGGCTATAGCACATTGATTTAGCCTCAAAATGGCCTGTTCACGTCGTTTCGCCCGTTTGACCACATAAACCCCCCAAAACACAACAAAGGCTCACACTAGACCGCTCCCCAGCCTGTTTGAGGAAACCCGATCTATTTTTGGCATAAATCACGCCCGACCCCTAGGCCTACCTCTAAAACTGTGGGCTATAGCATACTGAGTTGGCCCAAAAAACCACAAAGGCCGACTCTAGGATGCTCCCCATCCTGTTTGGGGAAGCCCGGTCAATTTTGGGCTAAAATCATGCCCGAACCCCGGGGCCCACCCAAACCGTTGGCTATAACATACCTCTTTAGCCCGAAAAAGGCCCATTCACGCTGCTTTACCCGTTTGACCACCCAAATCGTCCACTACAAAGCCCCACAGTAGCTGTTCCCCAGCCTGTTTGGGGAAGCCCGGTCAATATTTGGACAAAATAACGCCCGGACCCCTTTCCCACCCTAAAAATTGTGGGCTATAGCAAACCAATTTGGCTCGAAAATGGCCCGTTCGCTCTGTTTCGCCTGTTTGCTACCCTAACCGCTCAAAAAACATAAAGGCCCATATTAGGCCGCTTCACAGCCTTTTGGGGTAGCCCATTCAATTTTTTGCCAAATTCACTCCAGGCCCCCGAGCCCACCCCCAAAACCATGGGCTATATCACACTGATTTGGCCTAAAAAGAGCCCGTTCATGTCGTTTTGCCCGTTTGACTACCCAAACCTCCCAAAAAACCATAAAGGCCCACACTAGTTTGCTCCCCTACTAGTTTGGGGCAGCTCAATAGATTTTTGGCAAAAATCACGCCTGGCCCCCAAGCCCACCCAAAAAAACGTGGGCTATAGCATACCGATTTGGCCTGAATATGGCCCGTTTGTTTCGTTTCACTCGTTTGACCACCTAAACCGCCTAAAAAAATACAAAGGCCCACACTAGGCTGCTTCCCAGCCTGTTTGGGGAAGCCCGATTGATTTTTGGCAAAAATCACGTTTGGCCCCCAAGCCCACCCTAAAAAACGTGGGCTATATAACACTGATTTGGTCCGAAAATGGCCTGTTTGTGCCATTTCAGTAGTTTGACCACCCAAACTGCCTAAAAAACCACAAAGGCTTGCACTAGGCCGCTTCCCGGCCTGTTTGGGGATACCTAATTGATTTTCATCCAAAATCACGTCCGATCCCCGCGCTTACCCCAAAATTCGTGGGCTATAGCACACCGATTTTGCCCGAAAATGGCCCGTTCACATTATTTCTCCCGTTTAACCACCCAAACCGACCAAAAATCCACAAAGGCCTACACTAGGTATCTCCCCAGCCTATTTGTTGCAACACAATCAATTTTTGGCCAAAATCACGTCCTGCCCTCGCGCCCACCACAAAAATCGTAGTCTATAGCACACCGATTTAGCCTAAAAATGGCCTGTTTACGCCGTTTCACCCATTTGACCATTCAAACTCCCTAAAAACCCATAAAGGCCAACACTAGTCTGCTTCTTAGCCTATTTAGGATAGTCCAATTGATTTTTGGCAAAAAAATACGCTTGATCCTCGGGCCACCCTAAAAATCGTGCGCTATAGCACATCAATTTGGCTCAAAAATGGCTCGTTCGCCCCGTTTCATCCGTTTGACCATCGAAACCATCCAAAAAAACACAAAGGCCCACACTAGGTCTCTCCCCAACCTGTTTGGGGAACCTCAGTCTATTTTTCACAAAATCATGCACGTCCCCCAGTCCATGCCAAAAATCGTAGGCTATAAGAGATCGATTTAGGTTGAAAATTGCCCGTTTATGTTGTTTCATTCGTTAAATCACCCAAATCGCCCAATAAACCATAAAGGACTACACTAGGCCGCTCCCTATTCTTTTTAGAGTAGCCTGATAGATTTTTTGCCAAAATCACGCCCGACCCCATAGTCCCACCCCAAAAAATTATGGGCTATAGCATACCGATTTGACCCGAAAATGGCCCGTTCACACCGTTTCGCCAGTTTGACCATCCAAAAACCACAAAGGCCCATAGTAGGATGCTACCTTAATTTTTGGCAAAAATCAAGCCCGTCCCTCGGGCCTACCCTAAAAATCATGGGTTATAGCACACCGATTTTACCCGAAAATGGCCTATTTGTGTCGTTTCGCCTGTTTGACAACCAAACCGCCCAAAAAACCATAGAGTCCCACACTAGGCCTATCGCCAGGCTATTTGGGGTATCCCGATCCATTTTTAGGCTAAATAACACCCGAGCCACCCCAAAACCCGTGGATATAGTACACCAATTTGGCCCAAAAATGGCCCGTTCATGCCGTTTCACCAGTTTGACCACCCAAACCACCCAAAAAAACATAAATACCCATATTAGGCCGCTCCCTGCCTGTTTGGGCCAGCCCGGTCAATTTTTGGCAAAACTCACGCCTGTTCCCTAGGCCTACCCAAAAAACCCTAGGCTATACACACCAATTTGGCCAAAAAATGCCCCATTCCTACCTTTTCACCCATTTGACCACCCAAACCGCCAAAAAAACTACAAAGGCCTACATTAGGTCGCTCCCCAGCCTATTTGGGGTGGCTCGATCAAATTTTAACCATAATCACGCTCGACCCTCAAGCCCACCCCAAAAACCATGGGCTATAGCACACCGATTTGGCTCGAAAATAGCCTGTTCATAGCGTTTTGCTCGTTTGACTAACCAAACTGCCACAAAACCACAAAGGCCCATGCTAGGCTATTCCCCAGCCTGTTTGGGGTAGCCCGATTAATTTTTAACCAAAATCACGCTTGGTCCCTGGGTCCTACCCTAAAAACCGTGGGCTATATAGCACACCGATTTGACTCAAAAATAGCCTGTTCACACCATTTCGCCTATATGATTACCTGAACAGCCCAAAAAATTACAAAAGCCTACACTAGACCGCTCCCCAACTTCTTTGGGGCAGCCCGATCGACTTTTGATGAAAATCACACCAGGCCCCGGATTCCACCCCAAAATAGTGGTCTATGCACACCGATTTGGCCCTAAAATGGCCCGTTCGTACCATTTCGCCCATTTAACCACTCAAACCCTCCCCCTTCCCCGCCCAAAACCATAAAGGCCCATATTAAGCCACTCTCCAGCCTGTTTGGGGTAACCCAATTGATTTTTTAGTCAAAATCACGCCTGGCCTTTGGGTCCACCATAAAATCGAGGGCTATAGCACACATATTTGGTCCTAAAATGACCCGTTCGCACTGTTTCACCCATTTGAACTCCCAAACCGCCAAAAAACCCACAAAGTCCTACACTAGGCCCCTCCCCAGCCTGTTTGGGGCAGCCTGGTTGATTTTTGGCCAAAATCACACCCAAACCCTAAGCTCAACCCAAAAATCGTGGGCTATAGCATTTCGATTTGGCCAGAAAATAGACCTTTCTCGTTGTTTCGCCCATTTGACAACCCAAACAGCCAAAAAAAACTCAAAGGCCCACACTAAGCCGCTCCCCAACCTGTTTGGGGAATCTTGATCAATTTTTGGAAAAAATCACGCCCGTCCCCCGGACCCACCTCAAACACCGTGGGCTATAACTCATCGATTTGGCCCAAAATGGCCCGTTTGCGCCGTTTATCTAATTTGACCACCCAAACCATCCAAAAAACAACAAAGGCTCACACAAGGCCGCTCCCCCACTTGTTTGGGGCAGTCCATTTGATTTTTGGCCGCAATCATGCCCGACCCTTGGGCCCACCCCAAAAATCGTGGGCTATAGCACATTGATTTGGCTCAAAAATGGTTGTTTGTGTCGTTTTACCCGTTTGACCACCCAAATCGCCCAAAAAAACATAAAGGCCCACATTAGGTAGCTCCCTAACCTGTTTGGTGTAGCCCAATCAATCTTTGGCCAAAATCACTCCTGCCCCAGACCCATCATAAAAACCGTGGGCTATAGCACACCAATTTGGCCCAAAAGTGGCCCATTCACGCTGTATCGCCAATTTGACCAACCAAACGCTAGAAAAATCATAAAGGCCCATACTAGGCCGTTCTTTAGCCTGTTTGTGGCAGCCCGATTGATTTTCAGCCAAAATTACAGTCGGACCCCGGGGACACCCAAAACACCGTGGTCTAAAGCGCACCGATTTGGCTCGAAATGGCCCGTTCTCGCCATTTCGCTAGTTTGACCACCTAAAAAACACAAAGGCCCATATTAGACAGCTCCTCGCCTGTTTGGGGTAGGCCGAACAATTTTTTGCCAAAATCACGATAGGCCCTTGGGGCCACCCCAAAAACCGTGGGCTATAGCACACCTATTTGGATCGAAAATGGCCCGTTCATGTCGTTTCACCCGTTTGACCATCCAAACTGCCTAAAAACTAACAAAGGCCCAGACTAGGCCACTCCCTAGCCTGATTGGAGCAGTCCGGTCAATTTATGGTTGAAATATGCCCGGCCCTAGGGCCCACACCAAAAACCGTGGCCTATAGCACTCTAATTTAGCTCGAAAATGGCCTGTTCACGCTGTTTCGCCCATTTGACCACCCAAACAGTCTAAGAAAATCACAAAGGCCCACACTAGGCCGCTCTCTATCCTTTTTGGGGCATCTCGATCAATTTTTGGTTGAAATCGTGCTCGGCCCTGGGCCCACCCTAAAAATCATGTGCTATTGCACACCTATTTAGCCCAAAAATAGCTCGTTTATGTTGTTTCGCTCATTTGACCACCCAAACCACCCAAAACCACAAAGGCAAACACTAGGACCCCCAATCTATTTAGGCAGCCCGATCGATTTTTTATAAAAATCACGCCCGACCCCCTGGTCCAACCCAAAAACCGTGGGCTATAGCACACCAATTTGGCTAAAAAATTATTCGTTTGCGCCATTTGACCACCTAAACTGCCCAAAAAACCATAAAGGCCCACACTAGGCTACTCCTTAGCCTGTTTTGGGCAACCCGATTGATTTTTGGCCAAAATCATGCCCGGACCATGGGGCCACCCGAAAACCGTGGGCTATAACACATCGATTTGGCCCAAAAATGGCCCGTTCGCACTGTTCGTCCATTTGACCACCCTAACCACCAAAAAACCATAAAGGCCCATACTAGGCCTCTCAGAAGCTTGTTTGGGGAAGCCCGATCAATTTTTGGCCAAAATCACGCTAGGCCCCCCGGTCCCACCCCAAAAACCATGGGCTAAAGTGATGATAGGCGGATTTACACGCCTATATCAATATATTTTGCCCATATTTTAGCCTAGTTTTGAGAACAAATTATCTATTTCATGCACTTTTAGTCCTTTTTCCTGTAAATGAGCTAATGAACATGATTAGGAAAGTTTCAGGTATAAATGATGCAAAATACAGCATTTTATGGCTTACTTGACGCAAAAGAAAGCTCATGAACGAAGGAGAAGGAAGTTGGACGCCTAAAGGACCAAATTTGCTGCATGGAAAATCTGTCCCGGGCTAAAACAACATTTCTGAAGACTTTGGGGACTTACAGACACAAAGCTGGATTTTGACAAAGATACATTAACCTAGTACAATTAGGTTATGTATTTCATTAGTTTATTTGGATTATGATAATGTTACATTAACCTAGTTCATTTGGGTTAAGTATTTCATTAGTTTAGTAGGATTTGGTTATTTATTTCATTAGCTTAGTAGGACTAGGATATGGGTATTATAAATACCCTATCATGCTAGAGATTTTTATTCATTCCGCAATTCCTCCCTTAGTGGAGAGAAGACATTCACAATTCATCCCTCACCACAATACATTCTTTCATCCCTCTCTTCTTCTACCACAACAATTCTACAACTCTTCTAATCTTTCCATTAATTCTATTTTTCTTCTTCTATTCATCTATTCAATTCTTAATTTCCGCAACAAGAGAAACGTTACTTTGCTAAGGAATTCACGCCTAACGCCTATCACTTGATCTACACGCCATTACTCAATATTGTGATATAATAACAATGTCAATCGTGATCTCCTTCGCATTCATGGGTAACTAAACCTCTCTGTTGGGGTTATGGAAGCCGAATGAGATACTATCTATTGCTTTGAGTTTGTGAGTTCATGACACGTATATTGCTTATATCATTATTCTCTTCATCTTAATCTACATTCTTTGTGGTTGCAAACGCAAGAATACGCCAGTCTAACATTTAACTTGTTCGAGAGAAAGGTTATTTGTCTAGAAAAGAGATAATGTCAAGGTAGTAGGACACCCTTTCCTATTAAAAAGCTAGTGCCGTAACTGGACTAACCTCTTGGAGAATTCGTACCGTTAGACACGCTTTAAGCTCGAGAGAGTTAAAGTGAAACAGTCCTTGTTTAGGTCGAGAGACGCTTGGATTTACCATAGAATACAATTCTCTATAAGCACATGCATGTCACAATTCTACACACTCATAGCCAATAGAGACGTATACCTCAGAAGGTGGACATAACCCCAACGCTTCAATTCTCATTGTTTACAACTCACGTAACATTCTTTCTTTTTATTTTCAGCTTTTATTTTGATACTTTATTTAATTACTTGCACGACAAGAATCCCCCCCTCTTACGAGACTTGCACCAAAAGTTTAGTAATTTTGCTTACTTGTTGGCCAAGCTATTCCCTGTGGGATCGACACCCAACCCAGGTTGGGTTCTATATTTGACAAACGACCGCTTTACACTCACAAGAGCTGTAGATTGAGCGTTATAAAAAATTGGCGCTGTTGCCGGGGAATACGAGTGTCAATCAAGTTCGTGATAATTACTAGACCCTTTGGTCAAAGATTCTCGTACTTTTACTTTTAGTTTTTTTTTGTTTATTGTAGGTTTTTACTTTAGTGCATGCCCCATACTCGAAATTCTGGTCAACCATTATTACCTATCAATCCGAAACCACAACGCATTCATAGAATGGAAGCACAAGCAGGTATCAACAGGATGGCTGCTCAACACGAGCAAGCACGATTAGCTGCTCTTGCCGCTGCTCAAGTCCAACAACAAAACATTGATAATCCTGGGCGAGCCACGAATCCTGACGATGAAGATTTAGGTGATGACGAGTTGATAAACCCAAGGCATGTTGCTGAAACTACAACACCTGCCAACAGAAGAGGTCGACAAGCTCGGTATAGGTATGATCGCCAACCTTTGCAGCCAACTTTCGACGATGATGATGATGATCTTGATGTTTCCGGAGCCACTGGAGCTATAATTCCACCACCATTAGCGCCCGAAGCCAAGTTCAACAATACAAGCACCATGATTCAGTTATTGCAACTCAAGGGATTATTTGGTGGACTAGCAGGCGATGATCCGAATATGCATCTCATCAACTTTATTTCTACATGCAAGTCCTTTGACAATCCTGGTGTTGGTCAGAATGCTATTCGATTACGTCTATTTCCATTGTCTCTGTCTGGGGAGGCAACACTATGGTTGAATGGGCTGACTCCTGATTCAATTACAAATTGGAGGCAATTGAGAGACACTTTCCTAGAAAGATTCTTTCCGCCATCCAAAAGGGCTCAATTGAGAGATGAAATCAGCAACTTTCGTCAGCTTCCCTTTGAAGCTCTTCATGAAACATGGGAGAGGTTCAAGACAAAGCTAGCGAGATGCCCAAACCATCACATGACTAATGTTCACCTCATGGAGATCTTGTATAGAGCCTTGAATTCAATAACTAAACCAGTGGTGGACAACGCAGCTGGAGGTTCTTTCATGGACCTCACCTTTAGTCAAGCAAGCAATATGCTAGATCGTATGACAAAACAAAGTAGAGCTTGGCATACCAGGGATTCTGAGGTAGCAAGCCCCACTTTATCTATTGGCATGACTGCAGACCAACGAAGAAGAGAAGAAGAACGTGATCAAGATATGGCGTACATGAAAACCCAAATGGATCTTCTTACAAAGCATCTATTAGGGAAGACTGAAAAAGTGAAAGCGATTGCGTCAAAAGGAAGAGACGAATCTGATTCGGAAGAGGAGGCCAACTACTTGAACAATCAGGGGGGTTTCTGAGGGAATACCCAAGGAAACCAAGGTCGGGACTATTATGATAAATCTGGAAACAAAGAGCAAGGTAGTTGGAAGAACAAGAATGAAAAAAGTGGTTTGTACGTTCCCCCTGGCAGACGTGATACCACCATATCTAATTTTGAAAGTATGGAAGACATGATGGCTAAATTATTGAAAGGAGTGGAAGCAACGAGCGCGGGAGTTACGGAGGTAATTAATGATTTGTCCGCCATGAAACAATTAGTAGATTCACATTCCACTTCAATTAGACAACTAGAGAAACAATTCAGTCAACTTTCAGCAGCACTCAACCAAAGAAAGGCCGGCACTTTACCTAGCGATACTGTGCAAAACCCAAGGAATGATGGGTCATGCATGGCCATCACTACCAGAAGTGGTAAGGTGCTGGAAACTTCAGCAAAAGGCAAGAAAGTGATTGACGAAGTTGCGGAAATGGATGACAATGCAAAAGGAGAAAATGCCCCAGCCACTACTCCCGACATCAAGGACGCCACATCCAGCACTGTTTAGCCTGAAAAAGTGGAAAAATGGAAGCAAGAGGAGAAGAAAACCGTGGAGAGAACACTTCCATACCCACCACCACCTTTTCCCCAAAGATTGAAGAAGGTGGCAGATGACACAAAGTTTAGCAAATTTATGACTATGCTCAAGCAGCTGACCATTAATGTTCCATTGGTGGAGGCACTTGAACAAATGCCTGGATATGCAAAGTTTATGAAGGACCTATTGACAAAGAAGCGGGCAGCAAGTTATGAGTTAGAGGATAATGTTCATCATTGTAGTGCAATCGCTACAAGGTCGTTAGTTCAAAAGAAGGCAGATCCTGGAGCTTTCACTATTCCTTGCACAATTGGATCGTTGGATTTTGCCAAGGCATTGTGCGATCTAGGTGCTAGCATCAATTTGATGCCACTATCCATCTACAAGAAGTTGGGGCTAGGCGATCCGACACCAACCAATATGAGGCTCGTGATGGCTGATAGGTCGGTAAAACGACCTGTGGGTATCTTGAATGATGTGTTGGTGAAAGTTTCTTCATTCATCTTTCCTGCAGACTTCGTTATTCTGGATTGTAAGGAGGATTCTGAAGTTCCCATCATCTTGGGACGTCCCTTCCTTGCAACTGGAAGTGTGCTTATTGACATGAAAGATAATGAGCTTTTGTTTCGAATTAATGATAAAGTGGTACGGTTTGATATATGCAAAACAATGAAGCAGCCCAGCGATATGAATGAGTTATCTGTAGCTGATGTTCATCATGAGGATACAAAAGCATTATCTATAGAGAAACAACCTACTGTTGAACCATTGTCTGCTGTGCCACTGAAAGTTGAGCATGAAGATAATGAAGGTTATGAAGAACTTATGAGTGCTCTAACAGAAATAGAGCCTTATACTCCTAAGCAATCAGATTGTGATCTCAAGAATCAACCAAATGCGAAGACTCCCTTTGACGAGCCACCAATGCTAGAATCGCAAGAGCTTCCCGATTATCTAAGGTATGTGTTCTTGGAAAGTAGAAATATACTTCCGGAGAGTACAAATGATTTAAGTGAACAGCATGTAGAAGCTCTCATCTCTGCTCTGAAGAGATACAAGAGAGCTATGGGTTGGACTATTGATGATATAATTGGAGATTCTCCGGGAAAATGTAAGAGCCATCTTGAAGAAGATCGCATGCCCACAGGTAAGCCCCATTGTCGTCTAAATCCTTTCAGAAAACGATCCATCACTTATCTCGACGAAGTCTAAGTACTCGAGATTACTATGTCGAGCCACGACAATAAATAAGGCGCTAGATGGGAGGCAACCCATCGTTTTTTCATTTATTGTTTATCGTTTTTCCTTTCATTCTAGTACTTGTTTTGTTTTGCTAAATGAAAAATCCAAAAATAAGAGTTGTGCCACGACCAAAACTAAGGCGCTTGGTGGGAGGCAACCAATCGTACTAATCGTTTTCATTTGGTTTTGAGCAAAAATAGTTGCAAGAAGTATTCAACGAGGAGATTGATTTCAATTGACGATTTGGACGCATTGTATGGTAAAGTTGGTAAGTTAGGAATGGTGATGCATAAGGCTATGGATTGAGCATTTCTCACGCCAAAATAGGCATCGAGAAAGGCTAGGCCTTGGTAAAACTAGGCCACGAACGATGCACAACCTATCCTATAGCCTAAGGTCTTGGAATCTAGTGTGCTATACACTATGCGCCGCCTATTCCTAGGTATGCTTTTGACTATGCGCCGCCTATGCTATGGCATTTGGTCTCAGTATCTCATATGTCATAGACTATGCGGCGCATATGTCTACAAATGCCATAGACTATGCGACGCATATGTCCCATTATGCCATAGACAATGCGCCGCATATGTCATGACTATGCCAAGCATTATGCGCCGCATATGTAGCATTTTTGTCTCCAAAACTGATTATAAATGGGTCATAACCCGACCCATTCTCTTCCTATATAAAGGGGACTTAGTCTTGAAACATAACCACACTAAAAATTGACCTAAAGGCACCGCATTCCCTCTCCAAATCATCTCAAAATTTTTTCTTGCTCTTCCAAATCACAAAACCATCTCCAAAAAGCTTCAAGCAAGTACTCTCTTATTCTTCATCTATTTCTCGTAAGTACTACGTTGCTATGTCTATCATGAATTGCTACATCTTGAAAGATTATTGGTGATGTTCATGTGTTTGGATTATTGATGCAAAATCATGTGAAGTGAACGTATACGTTAGAATCATCTTGACTTGTTTCCGACTTGAATTTGGTTTTAATAACATTGTTATACTATTTGCGGAATTGCTATAATCTTGAACATTGTTTAAGATTGCTACTTGGATACTTGCATGTTAGGCTATCCCGTTCATCGGGATAAGACTTATAGTGCCTACCGACATAGGAGGTTGTGATTGTTGAAAGAATAACTATTCCATGTGGTTACCCCTATGTAGTAGTGTTGTTATATCTAACATGAAAGTAGTCCAATGGCTGCAAGTAAGTGATGCATTGCTGATTTTCTTGTCAGAATATAATCCTAAAACGTATGTCGATGAAGTCTAAGTAATCGACCACTTTCACTTCACTAATTTGTATCAACAAAACTAAGTGTGGGTTGGTACCCCTACTGCTTGTGTATAGATTGTAACCATTGAGATTGTGCTACCATTAACACTATTTCTAGTCTCAGGTACAATGGCACCCAAAGCAAGACAAGGCAAAGAAAAGTCTACCACTTCCCAAAAGAGCTAGAAAAAAGGCCGCAAGGAGCAAGGAGAACCCTCCTCGCCGCAAATACCCCGACTCACGCTTGGAATTAAGTGGGATACTTATGAGAAACTTCTGAGGATGACGACTCTGATGATGATTCCAATGCAAGGGGTATGACCCCAGACATAGAGGATAAGTCCGACCAACCAGGTTCCTCGTATTTATTTTCCACTGAGGACAGTGTCCCGACTAAGTGTGGGGTGGTGGTATTGCATGCTATACTTCTCTATTCGCATCTATGTTTGTTTGCTTTTGTTTCATTTTTGTTTCGTTTTTTTTTTAGTAGTTAAATTTTTTTTAGCTTCGCAAGAAATTATTCTGATAGGCAGCATGAGATTATAACAAGAGTATGTGCTACAATTGTGACTATTGAGACGTTTAGGATCTAGTTGTGACTCATTATGTGATATTGTGTGGTTCAATTCCTTCACTTGTTGTGTCGAGAGTCTATATTACTTCCAATCAAGTCGACCATGTGCCTTGTGTGTGTGAGATTAATAGTATCTTCTATGTATGTGGCTGATGCTAGAACTTGCCTGGTATGTATGCAAAGATAAAATAAGGAGTGTAAGTTAGGATATGATTTAGGCATTTCTTTGGCAACCTATATTTGTTTACCTTCAGTTTTACCTACCCATGGACATCATCCAAGTCAAACCCTTTTGAGCCTTTAGCCTATTTCTTTGACAACCTCGTATGTAAGCCTAATCCATTTTTTCAAGACCGTAATTTGATCCAAATTCCTAAGTGCTTTAAATTAAAAAAGTCATGTGACAACATAAGAGGAAATTGGGTGAGTATGATGCTTTAAATTGTAATGGTGCTTGAATGTGTTATGAAAAAGAAAGTGCTATCATAAGAGGTATGTTGTGAAAAGAAAAAGGAAAAGAAAGCTGAAAAGTGAGTTGTTCTTAAAATTGAAAAACAAAAGAGGAGAAAAAGGGTGGTAGAATAAAAGAAAGAAGAAAGGTTGAAAGAAAAAAGTGTCAATGATACAATGTGATGTATTAAAGCGTTTAGGAGCTTAGTCACTATTCCTGGCCAAAATAGTCCTACCCGTCCCTTAGCCTACATTACAACCATCAAAACACCTACTTGATCCTAATCTTAACATTCCGACATTTAGTGGAGTACTACATTAAGGGCAAGCCTATGGTCATCAGTTGCTACATATGAATTCTTTGTGAGAGTGAGAGCAAGGACATTTTGATACCCATGTTTGAAAAATATGCTATATTTGTGAGTGATTATGGGTACTATATTGTGAGACACACATGGTTGATGAGTTTTGGAAAGTTGTATATGATTCTACGCACCTTAACGTTTGCATGCGAGTTGATCACCATCACGAGTCTACGCTAGAGGTTAAATTATTTCTACTAATAATCAGAAAGCTACTCTTCGTTGATAATTGGTGTGCCTGTCTTGAAGAATGTTTTGTGTTGTTGCTGTAAAAACCCTAAGTTGATGTTTAGAAGGACATGATATGTTGTTCGAGGACGAACAAAACTCTAAGTGTGGGGTGTTGATGATAGGCGGATTTACACGCCTATATCAATATATTTTACCCATATTTTAGCCTAGTTTTGAGAACAAATTATCTATTTCATGCACTTTTAGTCCTTTTTCCTGTAAATGAGCTAACGAACATGATTAGGAAAGTTTCAGGTATAAATGATGCAAAATACAGCATTTTATGGGTTACTTGATGCAAAAGAAAGCTCATGAACGAAGGAGAAGGAAGTTGGACGCCTAAAGGACCAAATCTGCTGCATGGAAAATCTGTCCCGGGCTAAAACAACATTTCTGAAGACTTTGGGGACTTACAGACCCAAATCTGGATTTTGACAAAGATACATTAACCTAGTACAATTAGGTTATGTATTTCATTAGTTTATTTGGATTATGATAATGTTACATTAACCTAGTTCATTTGGGTTAAGTATTTCATTAGTTTAGTAGGATTTGGTTATTTATTTCATTAGCTTAGTAGGACTAGGATATGGGTAATATAAATACCCTATCATGCTAGAGATTTTTATTCATTCCGCAATTCCTCCCTTAGTGGAGAGAAGACATTCACAATTCATCCCTCACCACAATACATTCTTCCATCCCTCTCTTCTTCCACCACAATAATTCTACAACTCTTCTAATCTTTCCATTAATTCTATTTTTCTTCTTCTATTCATCTATTCAATTCTTAATTTCCGCAACAAGAGAAACGTTACTTTGCTAAGGAATTCACGCCTAACGCCTATCACTTGATCTACACGCCATTACTCAATATTGTGATATAATAACAATGTCAATCGTGATCTCCTTCGCATTCATGGGTAACTAAACCTCTCTGTTGGGGTTATGGAAGCCGAATGAGATACTATCTATTGCTGTGAGTTTGTGAGTTCATGACACGTATATTGCTTATATCATTATTCTCTTCATCTTAATCTACATTCTTTGTGGTTGCAAACGCAAGAATACGCCAGTCTAACATTTAACTTGTTCGAGAGAAAGGTTATTTGTCTGGAAAAGAGATAATGTCAAGGTAGTAGGACACCCTTTCCTATTAAAAAGCTAGTGCCATAACTGGACTAACCTCTTGGAGAATTCGTACCGTTAGACACGCTTTAAGCTCGAGAGAGTTAAAGTGAAATAGTCCTTGTTTAGGTCGAGAGACGCTTGGATTTACCATAGAATACAATTCTCTATAAGCACATGCATGTCACAATTCTACACACTCATAGCCAATAGAGACGTATACCTCAGAAGGTGGACATAACCCCAACGCTTCAATTCTCATTGTTTACAACTCATGTAACATTCTTTCTTTTTATTTTCAGCTTTTATTTTGATACTTTATTTAATTACTTGCACGACAAGAATCCCCCCTCTTACGAGACTTGCACCAAAAGTTTAGTAATTTTGCTTACTTGTTGGCCAAGCTATTCCCTGTGGGATCGACACCCAACCCAGGTTGGGTTCTATATTTCACAAACGACCGCTTTACACTCACAAGAGCTGTAGATTGAGCGTTGTCATAAAGCATATTGATTTAGCTTGAAAATAGCCCATTCGCGCCGTTTCACCCATTTGACCACTCAAACTTCCCAAAAAACCACAAAGGCCCATACTAGGCTACTTTTCATCCTGTTTGGGACAACCAGTTGATTTTTAGAAAAAATCAGACCCGGCCCCCGGGTCCACCCAAAAAACCATGGGTTATAGCACATCGATTTGGCCCAAAAATGGACCATTCGCGCCGTTTCATCCATTTGACCACCCAAACCTCCCAAAAAACCACAAAGGCCTACACTAGGCCGCTCCCCAGCCTGTTTGGGGCAATTCGATCGATTTTGGGCCAAAATCACACCCAACCCTCAGGTCCACCCCAAAATTCCTAGGCTATGGCACACTGATTTGGACCAAAAATGGCCCGTTCGTGCTCTTACACTCGTTTGAACACCCATACCGCCAATAAAACCATAAAGGCCAACACTTGGCCCCTCTTCAGCCTATTTAGGGCAGCTCGATAGACTTTAGGCCAAAATCACGCCCGACCCTTGAGCCCACCCCAAAAAATGCGGGCTATAGCACATTTATTTGGCCCAAAAATGTCCCTTTGTCGCCGTTTCTCCAGTTTGACCACCCAAACAGCCAAAAAAACCTCAAAGGCCCATACTAAGCCAGTCTCAAGCCTATTTGGGGCAGCCCGATCGATTTTTGGCAATAATCACGTTTGGACCCTGGGTCTACCTCAAAGACTGTGGGATATAGCACATCGATTTGGCCAAAAAATGGCCCGTTCGCACCGTTTAACTAGTTTGACCCCCCAAATCATCCAAAAAATAACAAAGGCCTGCACTAGGCCTATCCCCCGCCTGTTTTGGGTATCTCGTTCAATTTTTGGCCATAATCATGCCTGGACCCTGGGTCCACCCCAAACACCGTGAGCAATAATAGACCGATTTGGCTCGCAAATGGCCCATTTGCGCCATTCGCCCAATTGACCACCCAAACCGCCCAAAAAACCATAAAGGCCCATAATAGGCCGCTCCCCAACCTATTTGGTGTAGCCCGATCAATTTTCTTACCAAAATCACGCCTGGCCCCCGGGCCCATCCCAAAAACCATGGGCTATAACATGCTGATTTGGCCCAAAAATAGACCATTCACGTTGTATCACCAGTTTGACCACCCAAAACACTTGAAAAACCATAAAAGCCCTCATCGATTTAGTTGACAATTTGGGTTTTGTCATGATGTTTTCGGTATTTTAATAGAGCATCATTATGATGGTTCAATGTTAGCTTTGGTGCAACTCTGGGATTCTCGTGTTTGTCTTGGAAGATTGTCAAAGTTCATCACACCAATGCGTCCGTCAGATGAGGGGCCTTGAATCACTCGAATTAGCCAACCTAGTAATGTATTAAAGAGAGCAAAATTACGAGTCAATTTAACAAAGATAACCATTCCATTTAACTGACAGAGCATGTTTCACATTAAACCTAAGCTAGTACTGAACAAAGCAAAACAATTAAGCATTAAAAAAATATGATATAAAAGTGGGACATGGCTAAGGATACCAACAGTGAGGAGCTGATGAGGAAGGTGGAACAGGTGATATCAACTATGTCAATTGATGAATGACTTCAACATTTTCATCCCTCTATCAATCAAGGTCAAGCTTCAAAGTCATGATCCTAGCCTTAAGGACCTTTTATTCCACTTTATGACTGTCTTGTACAGCGAATAGTTCAGATTTTTTTTAAATAAGTGTCAGCCCTCCTTATTTAAACAGGTAGAGCAACATGATTCATCTGTTCAAGAACATTTTTTTTTATAAGTCAAACTTGATTTAGGACTGAGAAGTCCTAAAAAATAACCAATTAGGAACAAAAAGGGAATGCATGTCCCTTTTCATTCTTCAGAAACATATGTTTTATGTGATTGATGATCAAGCTTGGCAAATTCATGGTACACAACTGATATTTTGGTTGAAAAAGAAGAAGGAATTTCTGGTATAGGATTAACACATTTGTACACACCCATTTGGAGAGAATCAAAGAAAGTTTGGTCAACAATTCATTAGCTTTATTAGACAATGAGAGGATGAAATGTGTGAAATTGAACAGGTGTGCTCAACTATTTCAACTTAGACAGCCTATGCTTATGTCAGTGTAGAACATACCAGATAAGAAGAACTTTGTGGTCATAATTGCTTGCTTGTACCTATTTTTCTGCACAATCTAATACAAAATTAGGTTAGAAAACTCAAAAATCTGGAATTGGGACACACAACTAAATGTGCAAGACTGAATAGAATAACTTTTTAGCTAATAAGATTTAAAAGAAAAATGATTATTCTAGTAAATAATTGAGGGGAGTTCATGCAATTTTAATCATCTCCAAGTCTAACCTATTCCTTTCAAAATGCTCTCTACTTAGTGCCTTTGGTGCTTCTCCAGTCAATTAAGTAACCCACATAGTCAACATTTTTATAGCCCTCAAGAGTGAAATTGCTTTCCTTTGGATATCATAGTCTCAATTCATTGATTCCATGATATATCTCAAGATTCTTTTGACAACGCCAATTTTTATGAACTACCAACAAAATTACCAGCAACTTGTGTTGGTTTTAGTAATGCATCCATTTCTTTATTTGTTGTTCCCCCTGTCAATATGCCCTTAGTATATACAACAGTTGAACCAGGTGGTACAACATGTTACTGTGCATGCTCATCAGTTTCACAGTCATCCTCTTTTCTCATTTTTTTTTTAAAATCTCCCTTGCTTCCCCCTTACATGAGCACTACAAATCTGTCTATCTTTCAAATGATCCATTCCCCCTTTAAATGTGGTGAGTGAAAGAAACTTTATTTTCTTCTAGTCTTATGCCTTGAGCAAGCTTTATTTATGCACAAATTTTGCTTGCCTCCTTTCACTCTCACCTGTAAAACAAATTAGGGGTTAACTTTAGGCAACCATACAAGCTTGGGTCCTTTCTTATGAGTAAATGGATGAATCAGATTTCTTCTAGCCTATGCAGGCAACAGGTTACGTGACCTGTTTCTCTGACCAGGTTTAGTTATCCTTTTCTTGGTCTGAGATAGTTTATTTTCTAGATTTAGACTGCTGGATCTGCTTTTGGAAGAAACTGGACATTCAGTGGTTGGATGTCCAAGGTTTCCACAGATATAGCACAAGTCTTAATAAGCATCAAGACTTTTGTGAAAACCCAAACCAGCTTTTTCACTGTGATATCTTTTACTCAACTTATGAACAATTCTTGAGGAATTTGTACCCCTGTTTGCTCTTTCAAGGTCAATTTTTAGTTTAGAGACTTCTTGACTCAATTTATTCACTATTTCTGTTGCACTATTGCACTCTTCTTTGTACTTGACCAATTCAAGTTCAACTTTTTATTGTTCTTTACTCTTGGTATTTTTTTCCTTTTTCAGAGAGTGTTAATTTTAGAACTTCAGACTTAAGATCATTATTTAAATAATCAAGTTGCTCAACCTGTTTCTTGAGAGAGCAGTTTTCCTGTTCAACAGTGTTCTTACAAGCTTCTAAATCAATAAAATTAAATTTGATTCGCAGGACTGTTGAATAGCTCATCCCTATCAGAAGTTGATTCTTGGAAGTCATCAATTAGTGCACTCATCAGGAAAATAAGTTTTGTTTTACAAAACAAGTACAACTTTTCTTTAAGTTCAAGTATACTTACCTCAAAAACATCATCTTCTTCCTCAAAGTCTGAATCTCCAAGAGCCATGAGTGCTGCTTCATCAACTTCATCATCATCTGATTCAAATCCCCAAGATGCTACTATTGCATATTCTTCTCTCTTTTTATTTTTTTCAATTTCTTTTTAGCCCTTTCCTTTCTCCATTCTATTTCACAGACAAGACAACCCTTGATATTATGACCATCTTACCACACTTGTAGCATCCATTTAGATTGTTATTTGACCATTTCTTGCTACCTGTTCCCTTTCTTCTTTTTGAAGAATTTGCTGAAGTTCTTATCTATAAAGGCAACTTGTTCTTTATCAAGTTCAATTTCTTCATCACTGTAAGATTCCTTCAGAGCTAAGGTATCCTCTGGGGCTTCTAGCACTTTATTTCTAGCAATTTCCATTTCATAAGTTCTTAAATTCCCCACTAATTCATCCAGGTTCATGCCTGCAAGATCCTTATTTGCTTCCTTGATTGTAGTCACCTTAACATTCCACTTTGATTTTGGTAATACCCTCAGTACCTTCTCGACTTGTTCTTCTTCAGATATAGCATTTCCTAAGGAGGTCAGCTCATTTGTTAAGGCATTAAGTCTTGTCATCATCTCATGCAAGGTTTCATTCTCCTTCATCTTAAATGCCTCATACTTAGTGAAAAGAAGAGAAATTCTGAATTTTCTTACTTGAGATGTTCCTTCATGAGCATTTACTAGAGCATCCGAAATTTGCTTAGCAGTGGTGCATGTTGATACCCTGTTGTATTCAACAGGCCCTAATCCGCATACCAAAATGTTTTTGGCCTTAGCATTTTTATGTAATGCCAATAAGTCATCAAGAGTGAATTCACTTCTTACTTTCTTAACATGTTTCCCATTTTCTAACTTCATTAGAATATTAGGACCATCAGTGATCCTATCCCATAACTCGTAGTCTTCCCCTTGAATGAATGTTTCCATCCTAGATTTCCGCCAAATGAAGTGAGAACCATCAAAGAGTAGAGGTCTAATAGTGGATTGACCAGTAGGTGGTGCGAAATTCATCATATTGATCTTTGGCTTAGGTGCTAGCCCTTTTTAAGACAACCTCGCTCTGATACCACTTGTTAGAGTTTGTGCCCTACTGATTATCTTATTTTAGTTTAACTGTTGCTTATCGATAGAACAGGTTGCCTGACGTGTTCCACTGACGTGTTTCAAGAAAGCAGTAAAACAGAAAGTAAAGAACACAATAATTTGTACGTGGAAAACACCTGGCTTAAAAGGTGTAAAAAACCATGACCTGCACCTCTACAGGATTTAACCCCAACTTCACTAAATAACTCTAAAACTCAACAACGACTGATTACAAAACTCTTATAGCCAACAAATAGGAATCATAAACTCTGATCCCTATATCTCAACAACCAGGAATTATAAACTCTAATTCCTTTAACTCAATGACTAGGAATTATAAACTCTAATTTCTAACTACACACACCTCCCAAGGTATGTGTTCCTAAAGTCTCTGAGTTTTCCCCAACTCTAAGACTATCTCCTAATTTAGTTTATAACACACTGAAACTAATATTACATCAATAGCTCAAACACAATGAACAACTCTAAAAATCAAAGATAAAACTCTTATCTGGATTCTATACTTAGGACCTGGTTCTTCAATGTGTTTCTTCAGTGATTAAATAGCACTTTGTGAAGTCAATTTGTCGATTGTGCTTTTCTGCTTTGTAAGTGCGTGAATTACTCTGAATGATGCATCTTCAATTTAAGCACAGCTCTCCAAAGAGTCATTCTTTATTTTAAACTCCTCCTTTAATCAAAACTCTCATTACATAGAGTTCTACTTCAAGTGAGACTCCTTCTTCAATTCCAACTCTTGTCTCCTAGTGTTGTAGTCAAACTTCAACTCTTTAAATCAACTTATCTTCAAGTATTTTACTCAACCACAACTTCTTCAATTTCTCACGTGATCAGTAGCTTGAGTATATCAGAATTAGGCTTGCTCATTCATTCCTGACTTTCAGCAATCTTTGTCTGCATCTATCCGTAAAACCTGAAACCTGCCTTCCTATGCTTGGACCAGGTTAAGTAACATGTTCTATTCATGTGTTATTCATCAAAAACTTCATTGATCTAACAAAGAGTCCTTCAATTTATATATTTCCTATCTTGCATAGACATCTTCAATCTGCCGAATCTTTCTCCTTCTACACATAGGACTCTTCAGGATATTCTCAAAAGTGAAACTCCTTATTTACATAGGACTCCTTTTCCAACTCAACTTGGTTTCCCTTATCATCAAGTTTTTGAATCAAATTCAACTTGTTCTATTCCCCATGTGATCAGTAAGTTTAAGTTTCCAGTTGCATTGAATTAACTCATATGAACTTGTTTCATTCATATTGTCATTCGTCAAAACTTCAAGGTTCCAACACAAAGGCATCGAAAAGTTAGTAGGCATTGTATAATTTTGCAGTGACACATCCAAACCACTTGTTTCTCTCAATGAGGCTGACATAGTGCAACCTCTAGATCTAATGAAAGCAATGTTATCCAATAACAATACTGGAAGCGCTTAAAGGAAAATCCTAAGGACTTAAGTGATCAACGTTGTGAGTTTACTTATTTGGATTCCATTAGTATTGATACCGTGATCTTTGAAGATGGTGTCACTGGTTCAACAATGCCCTTGGCTGAATTGTCACATAAGATAATAATTATTTCATTAATATTTCACCCAATTTGCTTCTTTACTTGATATTAACTTTATTTTTTTAGTTAGGTCTTGGGGACATTTCCAGTTGGTGGTGATATGAGATTGTATTACAAGCCCAAATCCATCCAATGTAATGAAGAGTTCTCATCTCTCACTTGATAATGTCAAGGGTCAAGCTATAAATAACTCGTAATTATGATCCACTTACACTGTTGGAATAATAATTCACAAAACTAAAATATGTATTAAAATCATGGCCAAAAGTTCTTTGCATTTGTATAGTTGTTTTTAAAAAAATACTAAGCTCGAATTCCTCATCGCGTAATTTTTCAGCCTTGCACGTATATGCTAGAAACTTCATAACTCGGATTAGGAGTGCGGAAATCATGAAATTCTTATTCTGTTGGAAAGATAACTGACAGAGATACAATATTTGTAAAAATCATGACCAGAAGACCTCCGAATTTATACAGATTTCATTTTCAACTCAGTCGAAATTATTATTTTTTGCGCTCAACTTCTCAGCCTTCGTGGTAGAAAATTCGTAACAGGGAGTAGGAGTGCCGAAATCATTCTTGCAACTTTGAAAAGAAGAGTTTAATGCAAAGCAACATTGGTTGATGATAACCTTTGTCGAGTTTGAGAAGCTATGTGGAGCAAAAGACATTCAGATTGATGCTCACTGTGCTTTTGGATTCTCCATTTCAACATAAACAAGTAAAGTTTTGATTCGATAGACAATCACTCGTCCTCCTTTTCAATGATTTGAGTGTGCCGAAGGGTATCTCAATTTTATGTTGCGGGTAAGATATCCCTAATTTCGAGTAACTCCTCGAAGAATCAAGGAATTACACAAAATTGTCACTCCATCACAAGCCAAAACTCATGTTGTATCTAATGTGGTGTTGTCTGCACATGTTCTTGAAAAACTATTTAATTCAGTACCTCTAACATCCAACAATTTCGCAACCTCTAGATGAACTTGACAATGCAAAAAAGAGCATTCATAATGTGATAGTTGAAGAAAAACAAAAAGGTATGTATAGCAGATTTCATTACCCTTGGCCTAACGATTGAGAAACGCAAAAGATCCACCTATACGCCTCGCCACCTTAGCTTGAAAATATTCCTTCTCGCCATTTGTAACCGTAAAGGTAAGATAGTAAACATTGTATATGCCGCACTCAGCTCCATTAACCTTGAGAATCTATTTGATCTCATATTTAGTGTCCTAAAATGAATACATACACAGGAGTTTTGTCAGCTTTCTAGAGAAAACAACCAAAAAGAACAAGTATAAAGACATTGGGAAGCGTGACTAGAGCATACAAATTTCTCATTATACAGCTTAAGTGCCTGTGCAGCATAACCCTTCATCTTTTAAACATTATCAGGAATTTGCAAGTAGTTTGGACTGGGGAATACGGTAATTGCTGGAAGATGACCAGGATAATGATACTAACTTTTACTTGATTGCAGGAGTTCGAATGAACTCGAGGATCGAAATTACTGCCTCAGGAGTAACTAACTCGAGAAAATAGTTAATGAGAATGAGGAATGAGAAAACAGAGAGAGAGATTTTGAGAAAGAAGAAGTAATGTCTGTATATCTATGTGAAAATGAACGGATTACATGTTTATATAGAGCTCATGACCCACTATCCAATTGACTAAGCTACTTGAGTTATTTATAACTACTTAACTAACTTTACTGTAGCTGAATAACTAACTACACTGTAGCTTTCCAGTGTTAACTAACTTCCGTAACTTATTACAATTTCCAACTTATTAATATTGTGTATTCAGCTGCAACACTTTCTTATGTATGTCAAGACTCAGTTTGAGAAGGCTATCAAAACTGATAATGGTACTGAGTTTGCCAACTCAGTATGTAAAAGGTTGTTCCAGGAAAATGGCATACTCATCAAATTACGTGTGCATATTCTCCTCAGCATTTTTGTCTAAATTGAAGAGTAAATGGGCTTCTAAATGCGGTATTTCATTACTTACTTTTCCAGGGCCTTGACTTGTCACATGAGTCTGAATTCATATTTCCATATGTGAAAACAAGTATAAATATCTTCATATACCAAACGCTCGCTAATAAGTACTGCATCTTCAGAATTGTTGGACACCATTTCTAGTAAATTGTGCCTTTGTTTTAAGTTAGTCTGTCATCATGGTTTAGTTGCTACTAATTGGAAGTTGATTATCTGTGTCTATTGTAAAAAGGTGAAAGAGAGAACAACTGTGGCTGACCTTTATCATAACTCTCTTGTTAACTCTCTTTTAGTGGATGTGAAGTCTCTTGTGCTTATAGCGGATGTTGCCCTTGTTTTTAGTTAGTTTGTTGGTAGTTTTGAAAGTGGATCATCAAGAACAATAGTGGCTGGTCAGGACTTTGTTTTAGTTTGTAACGTAAGATGGTTCCTTCTAAGTTCCAAGACAATATAATTTTTGCAATGAACTCAATAAGAACAGACTCAATAAACATAGACATATCTTACCATTTGCAAATTCGTCTTGTTTCTGGTGATGTTTCAGCGAGTAGACGGCATGTTGATCCTTGTAGTTCCAAGTCTTCCTTGAGGAAGAAATTTATGACCTTTAGCACATCTTCATCTAAGAACATACTCCCTCTGTCACAATTCATGTCATACACTTCCTTTTTTAATTCGTCCCAAAAACAATGGTTATGGCTTTTTACCCTTAGTGAGATGACTTGAAGCCACACAAATAGATATGGCTTGTTTTGAAAGTCTTTATTGTTTTCTTAAATATCTTTCCCAGTCAGACAGTATCACACAAAATGGGACGAAGCAAGTAATTTTCATGAAGCATGTTCGGAAATGAATGCGGCAAAGTCTCAACAATGTAGACTAGAGTAGCATGAATAATGTGTCAAGTCTGATAGCTATGTTTTTAATCTAATCAAGTAGTTTCAATCAAGAAATATACAGTTCAACATAACTAAACCTATGGTAAGTTAGAATCATTAGAGATAAAAAGTCGAAAAATGAATGCTTGATTATGCAATGCACAACATATAGTTTACCAAACTAACTCTTGCTAGTTAGCGTCCGCATGGTATTGTATGGTATCATATTTGGAATTTCGGTAAGGCAAATTTGCTAATTCTTGCAATTTTGCTCCATCTACCTATTTCCGTTTAGTTTGAAGGATCTAAGTCGCACGTTTATATTAATTGCATGTTAATTATGCTTAGTTGAATAATACAAGGACCAAAACTAGAATAAACTTAAAACACAAGGACCAAAATCGCCATTGACATTTTCTCTAAGGTTTGATATATATTTTGTTGGGTTCATAGTGTGTTGAATGGAAAATGGAGAAACCAAGTGAAGGGAAGGAGACACCCAAATTGGAAAGTGTACTCTTTAAATTGGAAAGTTTACTCTTCTCCCACATTGGTGGAAGAAGAGAACTTTAAAGTGTTTATAAAGTGAAACACTTACTTCACATGTTAAGTGAGCCAAGGAAATAGAGATGCCTCGTGCCGTCGTCGTTGTGGCTTTGGCTTCAACTTTGGATTTGGATTTGGTCAAATGATCGATGAGATCTATTTTTTGGACAAATTTTATGTGACGAAAATTTGATCTGAATATATGTAAAACACAGGAAATATTTTCTGTGATTTGGACTCCATTTATATGCATGCAGTGAACTGCTGCAGAAACTTTAAAGAGTTGCAAAAAGCTTCAGCAGATGTAATGTTTCCAGAACTGATGCACTGTTTCACGAACAGATGCTGCAGAAAGTTGCGATTCTTCATGAAATAACACACTGTTTCATCCGAAATAACATGCCTGTTCAGAAACAGTCACACTGTTTGGCCGAATGGACATGAATTTTCAGAAAAGGTAACACCTTTTTGATGAACCTTTGTCTCTTTTCAGAAGAGACATCATTTGGCTATAAAAACCTGCTTTGATTCACAGGTTTTAGTACATAAATTTTCAGATTACAAAACATTCTTCTTGTTTTAAAAATACTCTAAGTGTGATCATTCAAACCGTGAGTGTGTTTGAAGAATCTGCCTATTTGAGGTACCGCTATAGTCAGATTGAAGGCCATTTTATCCTGGGAGGAAGATTCCACAACCTCGGGTACAGTGAGGGGAATTATTTCCTTAAGGAAAGTCCGTGAATTCGGACGACTTGGTCTTAACAACATTTCTGTTTTCATCTAATTTTTCTAAAAAACACACTTCTTTGAAAGATCTTTTTTGATCTTGTGTTGAGGGTGTTACTTAACTTCATAAGGGTTCTTGTTTTGTACTTGAACTAGTGTTGAAGTTGTTATTCTATATTATACAGATTCTACGTACCCGTATCGGCGGAACATAACATATTTAATGTAGGTTAAGATGGAGTATATGTAGGGTTGTTACGTAAAAAAAATATCAAATATAAGTTTTGCAGTTTGTCAATTTTTCGTCATGAGTCCTGGCTTGCCACCACCGGAAACTTGGCTGCCGCAGCCAAGTGAATCGGAATCTGATTCCTCGAGTGAATCAGATTCCGAGCCTTCACCTGAGGACGGAATCTACATAGGTGATTTTGGATTCTCGAGCGATTCAGAATCCGATTCAGAGTCAGATTTGGATTTGGAGTCGGAGGTGAAGAAACAAAAGGTTAATGAGGAGGAGGAGGAGGAGGGTGATGCATCGAGCGGCTACGTAAGATTGGAGCCTTTACCAATGGAGCATGATTATACAAAATGTTTCTGCAAGATTAATATGACAGATTCAGATTCAGATGATGAGGAGTATGTGATTGATAAAGATTGCTGGAACAAGTATTTGCAACAGCTCAATGAGAGTCAGGTATCTATGTTTATTTTCATCAAATTATATATACTCTTTGTGTTTATCCTTGATAGGAAGGTGTGAAGGACGAGGCTTAGGGGGTGGGAGTGCGTCGGTAACAGTAAGGGAGCGTTCTTTTGTGTCTTAGTTTCTTATTTGTGGTGTTGTGTGATGTCTATGATTTTGGTTAGATAGGTCTTAGTATTATCTTGTGGTTGTAGTATTATCTTGTTGCTAGCGGTGTTAGTTTATTTGGCATACCGTACTAGTTTATATGCACTTAGCTTTTGTGTTTGTTATACTGTTATCGGTTCTAAGCCGGGGTCTATCGGAAACAGTCTCTCTACTTCACCTGAAGTAGTGGTATGGTCTGCGTACACTCTACCCTCCCCAGACCCCACGTGTGGGAATACACTGGGTATATTGTTATTGTTGCTGTTGTTGTTGTTGGTTCTCTTTGTGTTACTTATTGTGAAACCACATGTCGGATTACACTAGGTTTATTTGCTCTGTTTTTAGTGTTTACACATCACGGTTCGATAAAGTTTGGTTGAGCACCATGAGGTCTCACGTTCAATTCCCAATAGAGACCTAGGTAGTGATTTCTTCCCATCTGTTTTAGCCTTGGTGGATAGAATTACCAGGGTATCAACTGTGTTGGTGGGAGGTGGCACGACGTGAAATTAGTCGAGGTGACCCAGACACCACGGGTATCTGAAAAGAAAAAAAACCTCTATAATCTCGCCAATTCAACGTAGTTATATGGGTAAGATGAAAACACAGGGCATTTCATGTTTCAATATCTGGTCTCGCCTCTCCATTAGGTATATAATCTTGTTCATTAAATGAGAGTTCTCATCTTGATTTTGACATAAGAAGTTTTAGTCAAGGTCTACCCACCAATTATCACGCTTACAGACTTTTCTCTCCCCTCTGAGAATTTAAATTGATTAAAAAATTATTGTTAGACATATTCTCAAAGTGAATTGTTCTGCACTACATAGGATAGTTATAGTGCGTGGAAATAGGGTCTAGACGACTAGCAGAGACCTGGGACTGTGACGTTTTCGACAGAAAATTATCAAACAACATTGTATTAAGTTTGGACCTTTCTATGCAATGTCTTGACTTGAAAATTTGGATTTTTTTTTTATATTTTCCAGTATTTTTTGATTTTTGGGCAACGACTCGTGCATTGACTTGATATATATATTTTTTCCATTACTTTACCTCATACTATCAAGTGATTTGAATCCAATACAGCAAACTTTCTATTACAATCTCGGAGTAAATATCTACAGAGTTAGGATAAGTGAACAGTAGGAGACAAAGCAACGTGATATCGTTAAAGGAAAAATTATCCCGTTGATATATATCATTTGAAGTTGAATGGAAGTTGGAAGAGGACTCGAACTTGTGTGTACTTTTCAAGCATTTGCTTCAACAGAACTTTTAGTACTCCTCGAGCTCAAGCTCAAGCTCAAGCTCAAGTTCAAGTTCTGTTAATTGGGTCAAGTTCTTAAGGAGTAGTTCAAAGACTTAAGGCCCGAGTGTAAGCCCATATGGATCGCGAGTCCATATACGAAGAACATATAATTTAGAAAGGCGAGAGATTTCTACTGGGATTAGACCTGTAAAACTTGAACACGACAAATCAAGATGCGTCAAGCTAGAAAACTTACCAAATTAGGTGAAACGAGCGATCCAGAGAAATAATTATAAGATAAATCAAGCCTTTTGAGACTGGAGAGCTGAAACAGGCTACTGTTGGAATGAAATTTGCCTTGAAGTCCGCCGCAAATGAGGTCAAACTCAATTACTTGTCCCGCCTTCTCTTCACAATGAACTTCATTCCATGAGCAGCAATCTGTACTCTTGTTCAATGAAAGAGTTCTTGGATATGACTGAATCAATTTGGCCTGTCTTTCCACCTTTATATTTATATACAGATATTCATGGCTTTCCCGTTCTCCTTTTTATTGTACAATTTCTGTCATATAATCTAGTTTCTCTTCTAGTTAATAGTGTTCTGATATGCTTGCTTATATCAGAATCGCGGGAAAGAGTGGGTATGCTAATAAAAATAAACCAAATGCGAAAAGCAACACCATTTTAAGTGGTACTTACAAGCAAATACATTCTTGGATACTTGTCTGGTATAACTTCTGCATTTTTTTCCAAAGCTTATTTCTTACAAGAACATATTGGTTGCAGTATGCGATATTTGTCTCTAATTGGTCGACTTTTACTCCGATAGGGATTCGACATTAAAGATTATCCTGGTCATTTTCCAGCGACTACCGTATTCCCCAGTCCAAACTACTTGAAAATTCCTGATAATGTTGAGAAGGTTATGCTGCGGAGGCACTTAAGCTGTACAATGAAGATTTGTATGCTCCAGTCACACTTGCCATTGTCTTTCTACTTGTTCTTTTTCCATGTTTTCTCCAGAAAGCTGACAAAGCTCCTGTGTATTCAATTTAGGAAACTAAATATGAGGTCAATGAGATTCTCAAGGTTAATTGAGATGAGTGCGGCACATACTTAATTTTCTATGTTACCTTTACGGTTACCAATGGCGAGAATGAAGGAATATTTTCAAGCTAAGGTGGTGAGGCGTATGGGTGGATCTTTGCGTTTCTCAATCGTTAGGCCAAGGGTAATGAATGAAATCTGCTATACATGCTGCATCACATTATGAGACTCATTTTTGTTTTGTCAAGTTCATCTAGTAATTCCTTCTTCCTTTGGTTTATTTTTAATTCTTCTACTAACTCTCTTGTGCTTTTATTTAGGCGAATGGAGCCTTGGGCATATAGTGGATGTGAAGTTTGTGCATCGTTTTGGCTCGGATTCAAGCTTTAGTTTTGCGTTAACCTATGGATCAATAGGGGGTTCGATCGTCGGAGTGCGTTTTGAGCAAAATTTCTTGGGCGCTCACCTAACAACTAATTAAATGTAACGTTTTTTTTTTTTTGGAGGGGGGGGGGGGGGGGGGAGGGAGGTTTTTTTTTAGCCATATGAGCAAAATGCTAAAAACTAAGGATTTTTGGGAATTTTTTATTTGTGTTAATTAGCATATGGATTGTGTTGGTTTGGGGGGTTGGCGGAGATTTTTTAAGCCACATGAGTGAAATTTCAAACACTGAATATTCTTTTGCGATTTATTGTGTGTGTTAGCCTATGGATCGAAGGGGTTTGCAATTGCCAAAGTGAATTTTGGGCAAAACTTCTTTGGCACACTCCTGACGACCTATTACAACGATCGTGTTGGTTAGGGGGTAACCCGAGGTTTTTTTTAAGCCATATAAATGAAATAGATAAAATTGAAAATTCTCATTTGTTGGATTAATAATAGATCTGTCCGTATATAGCTCAGATCAATAATCGATTTGTCGAATTGATAATCGATCCGTCCATATATAGGTTGGATTTAATTGTAAAAGATGGTTCATTTAAATTTTCTTGGCCATTTGGGTGGAGAGACGGGTGAAATGGCCCGAACGAGGCATTTTTAAGGCAAATCGGTTTGCTATAGCCTACGATTTTAGGGGTGGGCCCTAGGTTCAAACGTGTTGTGGAATTAAAATCAATCGAGGCATGCGAGTGAGGTTGGGAATCATCCCAGCATGGTCCGTTTAAATTTTTATGGCCATTTGGGTAGACGAACGAGCAAAATAATGCAAATGGAGAATTTTCGAGCCAAATCGGAGTGCTATAGCCCACGATTTTGGGGGTGAACCCAGTGTCCGAGCGTGTTATAGTCCAACAATTTATTAGGGCATGCCAGGGAGGTTGGGGATCATTCTAGTGTAGTCTAAATTTTTGTGGCCATTTGGGTAGACAAAAGGGCGAAAGGGCGCGAATGGCGTGTTTTCGGGAGAAATCGGTGTGCTATAGCCCATGATTTTGGGGGTGGGCCTGAGGTTCGGGCATGCTGTGGGCCAAAAATTAACCGTATCGTATTAGGGAGATTTGGGATCATCCCGATGTGGTTCGTTTAAATTTTCGTGGTTATTTAGGTGGACAAATAGGCAAAACAACGCGAATCGGGCATTTTCAGGACAAATCGATATACTATGGCCCATGATTTTAGGGGTGGGCCTGGGGTTCAGGCATGTTGTGGGCCAAAAATTGATCGGAGCTTGCTAGGGAGGTTGGGGATCATTACGATGTGGTTCGTTTAAATTTTCATGGTTATTTGGGTGGACAAAAAGGCGAAATGGCACGAACAGGGCATTTTTTGGGCTAAATCGGTGTGGCATAGCCTACAAGATCATTAATGATTGAGTTGAGTTTTTAGAAAAAATTTATGTAGCTACGAATTGATAATCGATCCATCCATATATAGGTTGGATTTAAAAAAAAAAATTCAATATAAAGCTCAAAAAACTCAAGACCATCTTTTACAATTAAATTATATATATGACATGCACACTTAATATGAAAAATTTCAGGCAAGGACGGAGATAACGTAGATTTTATTTTTGTTATAGCAGTCTTGTTGTTAGAAGCATTATCAAAAGCAATACATAAAAATTTATTTTCGATACCATAATATCCGGCAATTTTAACAATAGAATCAACAATAAATTGTCCAGTATGTTTATGATCTTCATCATTTAAAAAAACAAGAATACTTTTTTGCATCTAGAAATTACTATCCATCCAATGACAAGTAACGGTTAAATAATCATTTTTATTTACAGCACGACCAAGATCAGAAGTTAGGGACAATCTACATTGAATATTTTTTAACAATGTTGATAAATAAAAACAATATTGTGAATGGAGTCTAAAAATATCAGACCGACAAGTAGTTCTAGGAATACCGTTAAACATAGGATTATAAATTGCTTGTATATAACAAATAAAGGCATCAGAAAAAGGAAAACTAAATGGCAAACAACCCACAGCTACCATTTTAGCTATTTCTTCCCGGTCCCTCAATTTATTATACTTCTTCACTACGTGACCGGTTGCTGGGTTCATTCTAGTTTGCGTTGGCCCACCAACATCCCCACCACCTTGTGCAATATTTAACTCTCTTTTGTGATCTTCAGCTATGTCTCATTAAGGTACCCGTACCCCCTTGTTTGCCTCCACTTCTATGCTTATATATTTGTTGACAAATATTACATTGCATCTCAATATCTGATATACGTTCAAAAAATTGCCATGCAACACTAGTTCTTTTACGAGGTCTTTGGGCACTGGGAGGACGGGGAGGGAGATTAACCGATTCAGATCTAACGTTAGCATCTTCTACTGCGGGTGTCTCAGCAATATTTTTATTATCTCCATCTAAATTAACCGCATCTACTTCATTTTCTTCTTCTATACCGTAATTTTCCTGAGCTTCTACATAATCCATATCGTGAGCACCTACACTTATCGGATCGGTAATATATTTGTCTATATATCGGTCGGATAGATAATAGATCTGTCTAAAAAATGAAAATAAAAAATTGTAATCTATTTAATTAAAAGAAGATTTGAAAAGGTCATTCAACAAAAGATCCCTTCTTTTATTCCAATATAAAAAAAGTCCAGTCCTAAGAAAAATGGGAGTGCATTTTCCTATTAAATAAGTTTTGAGTTTAAAATTGTTCATTGTCAAACTTGATGTAGGAAAAAACATAAATAATGTAAGTTTTGGGGGCTGAGAGTCATTAAAAAAAAAGTTACCTCTATTTAAAGTGTTTTTTCTCCAATTGGTGCCATGCATTCTCAGCTCTCAGGTCTGTCCTCTCTAGGTTAGGTTTTGGTTTGTCAATTCGTTGTGATGCTGTCCGAGCAACCGTCACCTCCGCCGCTGCGGCTGCCGCCACCACCGACACCGGCTGAGATCGGAATCGTGACGGATGATTTCTCGAGCGAATCATCCGAATGCTCGTATGTTTCGAGTGTTTCGAGTGATTCGGATTCTGAGTTGGAATCGGAGGTGAAGAAGCAAAAGCTTAATGATGATGAGGAGGAGGAGGGGAAAGGGGATGATGATTCGAGCGACTCCAAAAAATTGGATCCTTTACCAATGATGCCTGATATGGACGATTCAGATTCAGATGATCAATTTGTGTATGACGATGATTGCTGGAAGAAGTATTCTCAACAGCTACAAGAAAGTGAGGTATCTAATGCTTTTCTCTATGTTTATTCTTCATCAAATAATACTATTCATGTTTACGCTCGTCAATATGGTTTATAGCTCTGAACAGACGACTTAGGGAGATTATTATTATTGGATGTATTGAGTTTAATGAAACTCAGTGAGAAATTCTTTGTTGCTTCTGTTTGTTGCTGCTGATTGTTCAGCCGAGGATCCTTACGGAACAAACTCCTCGAAATACGTAAATTTTAAAACTTTTCCCCTATAGGTTCTAATTTCTCAGTAAATATCTTTATCGCATTAGTTTGCTAACTCCATGTATAATTTTTTCCATTAAGCTGCTGGCAGGATTTATTTGTCAATGGCATTTGAAACTATGTTAGATAAAGGAACTCAAATTGTTTTCCCAGAGCTTTATATTTATATAGAGATATTTATGGCTTTTCTTTCTCTTTTTATTGTATAATTTCTGTCATATAGTTTTAACTTTTCTTGTAGTTGATAGTGTTCTAATATGCTCGCTAATGTCATAATTGTGGGAAAGATTGAATCTGCTTGGTGAATATGTTGAATCTTCTTGGTGAATATGCTATACCGACGAGCAAATACATTCTTGGATACTTGCCTGAGACAACTTCTTCATTTTTTTCAAAGTTTACTACTCACAAGAACATATTAGTTGCAATAGGTGATGTTTGTCTCTAATTGGCTTGCTTTTTACTTTGATAGGGATTTGACATTAAAGATTATCCTGGTGCGGATCCAAGGGTTACCATATTCCCTAGGACATACTACTTGGAATTTCCTTGTTATGCTGAAAAGATGAAGGATTATGCTGCACGGGCACTTAAGCTGTACAATCAGAAATTTGTATGCTCGTCACACTTCCTATTGTCTTTCTACTTGTTCCTTTTGCTTGTTTTCTCTAGAAAGCTGACAAAGCTCCCTTGTATTCATTGTAGGACACTCTATATGAGGTCAATGACATTCTCAAGGTCAATGGAGATGACTGCGGCGTATACGATGTTTACTATATTACCTTTACGGTTACAAATGGCGAGAAGGAATATTTTCAAGCTAAGGTGGTGGAACGTTTAGGTAGATTTTTGCGTATCTCAATCGTTAGGCCAAGGGTAATGAAATCTGCTATACATGTCTTTTGTCATCTAGTAATTCGTTCTTCCTTTAGTTTATTTTTAATTCTTATACTAACTCACTCTCTCTTGTGCTTTTATGTAGGCGAATGGAGCTTCTGGCATATAGTGGATGTGAAGTCTGTTCATCATTTTGGCTAGGGTTCAAGCTTTAGTTTTGCGTTAACAGCTCTTGTCAGTGTTGGACACTGTTTCTAGTAAATTGTGCCTTTGTTTTAAGTTAGTTTGTCGTCATGGTTTAGTTGCTGGTAATTGAAAGTGGTGGGATTATCTATCTATGTCTAGTGTAAAAAGGAGGAAGAACAACTGTGTCTGAACTTTGTTATGACTTATGGAATTAAGTTTAAGATAATTTTAATGTGATGTTTTATTATTCTGTATCTCGTTTGGTTGAAGCATATTGCATTGGTTGATTCTTGAGACGAGACGTTTGTGGGGTTTGTTGCAATTGCTAACAATATTATATGTTGTTATTAACAAAGAAAAGTGCCAAATTTGGGAAGACATTTTCAGCTTCTCAAGTAATAGTGACATGACTGCCAGACTGTATTAGTTGTCGAGGGAGGGCCTCTTAGTTGGGCGTGGTCATTTACCTCTCTATGACCTTACCCAATTTGAACCTTGTCCGCAAGATACTGAGGGGGTAACTTCTTCAGGGTGAGTTGTTAGCTCGGTGTTCCTATGCACTTGTTGAGCAAAGAAGCATGGAAAACAGGGCAGCTCCAACTTGTAGGTTCTCGGATATGGAGTCTCCTTTGTTGGTAGTAATTGAAATTGGATCGATCATCTAGGAACAACTGTGCCTAGCCTTTTGGCCTTTGTTTTAGTTTATAACAATGTCAGATGGTTCCCTTTTAAGAAAATATAATTGTTAAAAAAGCGCTAAAGCTACCGCTATGCGCGGTGTCCGGGGAAGGGCCCCACCACAAAGGTGTATCATACGCAGCCTTACGTTGCATTTCTGCCAGTGGCTGTTTCCAAGGCTTGAACCCGTGACCTCCTGGTCAGATGGCAACAACTTTACCAGTTACTCTAAGGCTCCCTTCTCCAAGGCTCCCCTTCAAAGACAAGAGTAGTAGTGGAATAAAAACTATTCCTTCGTTCTTAAATCAAAAGTCTCGAGTTCAAGTTTAGATATGGAGTTCCCTTTGTTAGGAAAAGTGTTGACCCTAACGTGGAAAACCAAAAAGTTATTGGTCTCCATCCCCTTGCTCCGCCTCAAATTTACAGCTTCTGAAAGAATAATGGCATGGCTGCGGACTGTATTAGTTGTCAAGGGCCCATCAGCCTGGGCGTGGTCATAACATTACTTCTTTACGGCCTTACCCAATAAGAACCTTGTCCGCGAGAGCCGAGATTCATAGATTTTTCCTGCAAACCATCATTGTGTAACTGCTCCAGGGCGTACATTTGAGCTGGCTGCATCAGGCAGCTCCAACTTGTAGGCAATGGAACCAACTTGAATTGAGCTCATTTGGAGTTCTTGATTGGTGTTTAGCGTTATTGGAGCTTGAAGCTGACCATAATTTGCAGATATCGGAGATCAACCTTGAAGATGCAAGTACCCTGCAAAATTATGTGAGATTCTTCACCGATGGCTATCTCTAATCATGTACCGTACTTGGCTACTTCACCTCAACCCGACTATATCCTGGATTCTTTCTCAATCCAATTTCGCTCATCTTAACTCTAGCATGAACGGCATGAGAATATAAACTTGATAATACCACACAATGAGATGGATTTCCTTGCTCGATTTTGACAAGATGCTTCAAAGCAACCTCTGCTATCTTGATGCATCCAACAACGCTCCCCAAACTCCAGCATCTGGTTCCATAGGCATCGTCTTAAGTAGATCCATAATTTCACTAAACAAGCCAGCACGTCCTAACAAGTCGACCAGACAGGCATAGCGTTCCGCTTCTGGTTCGATGTGATACTTGTCACGCATGCAGTGGAAAATTTTCCTTCCTTCTTCAACCAAGCCTGCATTTCTGCCTGCAGACAAGACACTAAGGAAGGATATAGAATCAACCTCGACGTCTCTCTTTTCCATTAGAGAGAAAACTGAAAGAGCACAATCACCTTCCCCGTGCATAGAATAAGCTGTAAGTAAAGCATTCCAAGAAACGCTGTCAGTGTTCTCCATCTCCTCAAATACACTCTCCGAAAGGTCAAGTTGACCACATTTGGCATACATATCGATGAGACTGTTGGCAACAAGCTTATGGGACTGAAAGCCACTCTTGATTATATAGGCATGTATAGTATAGTCATGCCCCCTCTCAAGTACGTCAAATATGACACGGCAGGTAGGACGCTCGCTATTGTGACCACGTTGGTCTGAAACGATTCAAATTTCATGGAATGGAATGCGGAAAGGGCTTCCTTGGCAAGTCCGTTATGCATGTATCCTGCGATCATTGTGTTCCAGGACACCTCATCCTTCGAGAACTCGGTTTTGTTGAACATGAACTCAGCCGATGATAAACTTCCACATTTGGCATACATGTCAATTAGAGCATTTTTCACATGACAGTCCGACTAAAACCCGTATCTGCTAATTTGACAATGAAGGCAAGTTCCCAAGCGTACATCGCCCAAGGAGGCACAAGCGGGAAGCACACCAACCATTGTTCCTGGATCCAGCATTATAACAGTCACCTATCTGTGCATACCGGTTTATCAGAGCATTCCATGTCACTACCTCGATCAGCGGCATCTTATTGAACAGATTAAGTGCAGAATTAAACAGGTTGCACTTAGCATACATGGAAACCAAGGCAGTTCCCGTTGAAACATCAGAATCCATACTAGCTTTGATGGCATGACAGTGGGCACTCTTTCCTAATCTCACCGCCCTTAGCTCTGCGCAGGCTGGGATTACGCTGACTAAAGTAACATTATTTGGCTGTGAATACTCATTCTGCATATCTCGAAACAGAGAGAGCGCCTCTTGAGGAAAACCTGATTGTGAGAAAGCAGCTATTGCTGCAGACCAAGCAACCAAATCTCATCCCTTAATTCCTCAAAACAGATCTCTAGCTTTGTCTACCACTCCACACTTCGCGTACATTGTCATCAACAGCCTTAACTGCCTCTCCACACTATGCAACCCCAGAAATCATTGCATTCCAAACAACAACATCCCTTTCAGCTCTGATTTGCTCTTATATAAGCTCTGATCATTGAATTCCATAGAATTAGAGGTGGGTTTGGTGTTAAATCGAAAAGGGTGCGAGAAAAATTGGATCTTTTGAAGGAAGAGTAAAGATTTATGCGATGGGTTGCGATGGGAATGTTGAAATTATAGCCTGAAGTGATTATACGAGCATGGATTTGAGTAAGAGAGCTCAGGTTTTTGCAGGAAGAAAGAAGAAGTTGGTGGCAGTGAAATGAGGTCATTGAGTTCTTGATTGGTGTTCAGCGTTATTGGAGTTCGAGATAAATGCTTAGATAATCACCGTTAATTGTAGTATCCTTTCAATCTGCTCTAATGCTTGCTTAGTTGCTACTTTGTAACTTCTCTTACAACAATATATCAAGAGTTACTTAGTGCCATCAGTCACTCTTAAGCATAAATTGATCACTGGGATCATCCCCAACCTTCCTGGCACACCCCAGTCAATTTTCGGCCCACAGCACGCTCGGATCCCATATCTACCCCGAAACCATGGATATAACACACCGATTTGGCTCAAAAATGTCTCTTTCCCTCCGTTTCGCCCGTTTGTCCACCCAAATGGCCACGAAAATTTAAACGGACCATACTGGGGCAATCCTCTACCTCCCTGGCACTCCTCGGTCAATTTTTGACCCACAGCCCACCCGTACCCTGGGCCAACCCCCGAAACCGTGAGCTATAGCACACCGATTTGGCTCGAAAATGCCCCGTTCGTGCTGTTTCGCTCTTTTGTCCTCTGAAATGGCCACAAAAATTTAAACAAACCACACTGGGACAGTCCACAACCTCCCTATCATGGCCTGATCAATTTTTAAACCCACAGCACGTTCGGGCCCCCGGCCCACCCCCGAAACCGTGGGCTATAGCACACTAATTTGGCCCGAAAATGCCAAGTTCGCCCCATTCCGCTTGTTTATCCACCAAATGACCACAAAAATTTAAAAAGACCACACTGGGATAATCCCCAACCTCCCTGGCACACACCGGTCAATTTTCGGCCCACAACACGCTTGGATCCCATGTCTACCCGAAATCATGGGATATAACACACCGATTTGGCTCAAAAATGTCTCTTTCCCGCCGTTTTGCCCGTTTGTCCACCCAAATGGCCACGAAAATTTAAACGGACCACACTGGGGCGATCCTCTACCTTTCTAGCACTCCTCGGTCAATTTTTGACCCACAGCCCACCCGAACCCAAGGCCAATCCCAAAAACTGTTAGCTATAACACACCAATTTGGCCCAAAAATGCCCCGTTCGTGCTATTTCGCTCGGTTGTCCTCCGAAATGGCCACAAAAATTTAAACAAACCACACTAGGACGATCCAAAACCTCCCTATCATGGCCTGATCGATTTTTAAACCCACAACACGCGCGATCCCCAGGCCCACCCCTAAAACCGTGGGCAATAGCACACTAATTTGGCCCGAAAATGCCACGTTCGCGCCATTTCGCTTTTTTGTCCACCCAAATGGCCACAAAAATTTAAAAAGACCACACTGGGATAATCCCCAACCTCCCTGGCACGTCCTGAACAATTTTCGATCCACATCACTCCCGGACCCTGGGCCCACCCCCAAAGCCGTGGGCTACAGCACATCGATTTGGCCCAAAAATTCTACGTTTGCATTGTTTCGCCCGATTGTCCACCTAAATGACCGCAAAAATTTAAACGGACCACACTGAGATGATCTCCAACCTCCCTGGCACACCTTGATTGATTTTTGGCATACAACATGCTCGGACCCCGAGCCCACCCCCAAAATCATAGGCAATAGCACACCGATTTGGCTCAAAAACTCCCCGTTCGCACCATTTCGCCTGTTTGTCCATCCAAAAGGCCATGAAAATTTAAACAGACCATACTGGATGATCCCTAACATCCCTGGAATGACTCAAACGATTTTTGGCCAACAGCACACCCGGACCCTAGGCCCACGCCCATAACCATGGGTTATAGCACACCAATTTGCCCCGAAAATGCCCCATTCGCGCTGTCTCGCCCGTTAGTCCACCTTAATGGCCACGAAAATTTAAATGGACAACACTGAAATGATCCCTAACCTCCCTGACATGTCCTGTCAATTTTTGGATCACAGCACTCCCGGATCCTAGGCCTACCCTCAATACTGTGGGTTATAGCACACCGATTTGGCCCAAAAATGTCTCATTCGCGCCATTTCGCATGTTTGTCCACCCAAATAATCACAAAAATTTAAAATAAAAACATCAGTACGATCCCCAACCTCCCTGGAACGCTTCGCTTAGTTTTTGGACTATGGCACGCCCGAACCCGGGGCAATGCCCAAAACCATGGGCTATTGCACGCCGATTTGTTTCAAAAACGCCCCATTTCCGCCGTTTTGCCTGTTTGTCCACCTAAATAACCACAAAAATATAAACGTACCACATTGGGATGATCCAAACCTCTTTGGCATGATTCGGTCTATTTTTGGCCCAGATCACTCCCAAGCCCCAGGCCCACCCCCAAAACCATGGGCTATAGCACACCAATTTGTCCCGAAAACTCCCCGTTTGCACCATTTCGCCCGTTTGTCCACACAAATAGCCACGAAAATTTAAAATGACCACACTGGGATGATTCCCAACCTCCCTGACATGCCTTAATTGATTTTTGGCCCATAGAGCACCCGTACCCCAGGTCCACCCCCAAAATTGTGGGCTATAGCATGTGTTGTTTCTCCCGTTCGTCCACCCAAATGGACACAAAAATTTAAACAGACCACGCTAAGATGATCCACAACCTCCCTAGCATGTCTCGTCTGATTTTTGGTCTACAAACCGCACGAACACAGGGCCCACCCCAAAAATCGTGGGCTGTAGCAAACCAATTTGGCCTAAAAATGCCCCATTTGAGCCATTTCACCCGTTTGTCCACCCAAATGGCCAAGAAAATTTAAACAAACCATATTTGGATGATCCCCAACCTTCCTGGTACTCCTCGATTGATTTTCAAGACACAACATGCCCGGATCCCAGGCCTACAGTCGAAATCGTGGGTAATAGCACACCGATTTGGCCCAAAAATATCCCATTCGCGCCGTTTCACCCATTTGAATGCCCAAATAGCCACGAAAATTTAAATGGACTACACTGGGATGATCCTCAACCTCCCTGGCATAACACGATTGATTTTCAGGTCACAGCACACTGGGACCCCGATTCCACCCCCAAAACCATGGGCTATAGCACACCGATTAGGCTAACAAATTCCTGATTCGCTCTGTTCTGCCCTTTTGTCTACCCAAATGGACACACGAATTTAAATGGACCAAACTGAGATGATCCATATCCTCCCTGACATGCCTTGGTCAATTTTTAACCCACAGCATGCCTGGATCATAGGCCCATCCCCAAAATCGTGGGCTATGGCACACCGATTTAGCCTGAAAAGGCCTTGTTCATGTCATTTTGCCTGTTTGTCCACCCAAATAGCCACGAAAATTTAAATGAACCACACTAGGAAGATGACCAACCTCGCTAGCATGCCTCGATCAATTTTTGACCACAACAATCCAAGACCCTAGGATCACCCCAGAAATCATGGGCTATAGCAAATCGATTTGTCCCGAAAATGCATCGTTAGAGTCATTTCACCTGTTTGTCCACCCAAATAGCCACAAAAATTTAAACGGACCATACAAGGATGATCCCCAACCTCCTTGGTATGCCCCTGTTGATTTTTGGCCCACAACACATTCGGAACCTCGGACCACCCCGTAACCGTGGGCTTTAGCACACCGATTATGCCCGAAAATGCTCCGTACGCACCGTTTTGCCCGTTTGTCCACCCAAATATCCACGAAAATTTTAATGGATCACACTGGAATGATACCCAATGTCCCTAGCATGCCTAAGTCAATTTTCAGCTTATATCACGTCCGTACCTCAACCTCACCCCTGAAACCATGGGATATAACACACCGATGGTCCAAAAATGCCCCGTTTGTGCTATTTTCCCGTTTGTCCTCCCAAATAGACACGAAAATTTAAACGGACCACACTAAGATGATCCCCAACCTCCATGGCATGCCTCGGTTGATTTTTGACACACAGCACGCCCGAACCCTAGGACCACCCCTAAAATCGTGGCTATAGCACACCGATTTGGCCCAAAAATGCCCCATCGCATCATTTCGCCCATTTGTCCACATACATTGCCACGAAAATTTAAACGGATCACACTGGGAAGATCTCCAACCTCCATGGAATGTCCCGATCGATTTTTGGTCCACAGCACGCTTGAACCCCGGCCCAACCCTGAAACCGTGGGTTATAGCACATCGATTTGACCTAAAAATTCCCCGTTCGCACTGGGACGATCCCTAAAATTCCTAGCATTCCCCGATCAATTTTTGGCCAACATCACGCCCGGACCCCAGGCCCTCCCCCGAAACCGTGGGTTATGGAACAACAATGTGGCCCAAAAATTCTCCATTCGCACCGTTTTGCCCGTTTGTCCACCCAAATAAACACGAAAATTTAAATGTACCATACTGGGGTGATCCCAAACCTCCCTGGAATGCCTCAATTGATCTTCGGTCCACAGCATGCCCAGACCCTAGGCCCACCCCTATACCGTGGGCTATAGCACACTAATTTGGGTCGATAATTCCCGTTCATTCTGTTTCTCCCGTTGTCCACCTAAATGGCCACTAAAATTTAAACGGACCACACTGGGATAATCTCAAAACTCCCTGGCACTCCCTGATCGATTTTTGGGCCACAACACTCCCAGACCTCGGGCCCACCCCCAAAACAGTGGGCAATAAATAGCAAACCAATTTGGCCCAAAAATTCTCTGTTCGTACCGTTTTACCCGTTTGTCCATCCAAATTGCCATGAAAACTTAAACGGACCATACTGGGATGATCCTCAACCTCCCTGGAACGCTCCGATCAATTTTTATCCCACAACATGCTTGAACCCTGGCCCCACCCCCGAAACCCTATGCTATAGCTCACTAATTTAGCCTAAAAATACCCCGTTTGCATTGTTTCACCCGTTTGTTCATCCAAATGGACACAAAAATTTAAAAAGATCACACTAAGACGATCCCCAACCTCCCTAGCATGCCCTGGTAGATTTTTGGCCCACAGCACGACTGGACCCCGAGCCCACCCCTGAAACCATAGGCTATAGCACAGAGAATAAGCCCAAAAATTCCCCGTTCGCATTGTTTCATCCGTTTGTCCACCCAAATGGCCACAAAAATTTAAACGAACCACACTAAGACAATACCCAACCTATTTGGAAAGACCCCATCAATTTTTGAAACACATCATGCCCGAGCCCCGAGCCCACCCCCAAAATTGGGCTATAGCCCATCGATTTGGCCTGAAAATATCACGTTTGCGCTGTTTCGCTCGTTTATCCTCCCAAATGGCCACGAAAATTTAAAAGGACCACACTAAAATGATCCCCAACCTCCCTGGAATGCCCCGATCAATTTTTATCCCGTAGCACGATTGGACCTCGGGCCCACCCCCGAAACCGTGGACTATAGCACACAGATTAAGCCCAAAAATTTCTCGTTCGCGCCATTTTGCCCGTTTATCTTCCGAAATGGCTACAAAATTTAAACGGCTCACACTAGGACGATCCCCAACCTCCCTGGCACGTCCTGATCGATTTTCAAAATACAGCACGCCCAAACCCCGTGACCAACCCAAAACCATGGCTATAACATATCGATTTATCCCGAAAATGCCTCATTCTTGCTGTTTCGCCTGTTTGTCCACACAAATAGCCACGAAAATTCAAATGAACCATACTGGAATAATCCCTAACCTCACTGGCATGCCTCGGTTAATTTTCAGCCCACAACATGCCCGAATCCCATGCCCCATCGCATCATTTTGCCCATTTGTCCACCCAAATTGCCACAAAAATTTAAACGGATCACACTGGGTAGATCTCCAACCTCTCTGGAATGTCCGGTCAATTTTTGGCCCACAGCACGCTTGAACCACGGCCCACCCCTGAAACCGTGGGCTATAACACATTGATTTGACCCAAAAATTCCCCGTTCGCATCGTGTCACCCATTTGTCCACCCAAATGGCCCCAAAAATTTAAACGAACCAATGTTTGGCCCGCATCACGCCCGGACCCCGGGCCCTCCCCCAAAATCGTGGGCTATGGAACACGAATTTGGCTAAAAAAATTCTTGGTTCACACCGTTTTGCCCGTTTATCTACCCAAATGGCCACGAAAATTTAAACGGACCATACTGGGATGTTCCCCAACCTCTCTAGAATGCCTCGATCGATTTTCGGCCCACAGCATTCCCAGACCCGAGGAACACCCCTAAACCGTGGGTTATAGCATACCAATTTGGATCGATAATTCTCGTTCATTCCATTCCTCCCTTTGTCCGACCAAATGGCCACGAAAATTTAAACGGACCCTACTGGGATGATCTCAAAACTCCCTGGCACTCCCTGATCGATTTTTGGGCCACAAAAATCCCAGACCCCGGGCCCACCCCCGAAACCGTGGGCAATAATTAGCATACCAATTTGACCCAAAAAATCTCTGTTCGCACCGTTTCACCTGTTTGTCCACCCAAATTGCCAAGAAAACTTAAACGGACTACACTGGGATGATCCTCAACCCCCTTGGCATGCCTCGATCAATTTTTACCCCACAGCATGCCCGAACCCCGGCCCCACCTTCGAAACCTTTGGCTATAGCACACTAATTTAGCCTAAAAATACCCCGTTCGCGCCGTTTTACCCGTTTGTTCACCCAAATGGCCAAAAAAATTAAACAGATCACACTGGGATGATCCCCAACCTCCCTAGCATGCCCTAGTAGATTTTCAGCCTATAGCATGACTGGACCCCGAGCCCATCCCCGAAACCATAGGCTATAGAACACAGAATAAGCCAAAAAATTCCTTGTTCGCTTCGTTTCACCCGTTTGTCCACCCAAATGGCCACAAAAATTTAAACAGACCACACTAAGACAATACCCAACCTATTTGGCAAGCCCCCATCAATTTTTGAAACACATCATGCATGAACCCCGGGCCCACCACCAAAACCATGGGCTATATCCCATCAATTTAGCCTGAAAATACCATGTTCGTGCTATTTCACTCATTTTTTCTCCTAAATGGCCATGAAACTTTAAATGGACCATACTAGAATGATCCCTATCCTCCCTGGCATGCCTCAATTAATTATTAGCCCGTAGTATGATTGGACCTTGGGCCCTCCCCCAAAGGCGTGGACTATAGCACACAGATTAAGCTCGAAAATTTCCTATTTGTGCCATTTCGCCCGTTTATCCTCCGAAATGGCTACAAAATTTAAATGGATCACACGAAGACTATCCCTAACCTCTCTGGCACATCTTGGTTGACTTTTAGAATACACCACGCCCGAACCCCACGACCAACCCCGAAAACCATGGGTATAGCACACCGATTTGTCCCCAAAAAGCCTCATTCTCACTGTTTCGCTCGTTTATCCACACAAATGGCCACAAAAATTCAAACGAACCATACTGTAATGATCCCCAACTTTCCTAGCATGGCCCGATCAATTTTTGGCCTACAACATGCCCGAACCCCAGGCCCACCCCTAAAATCATGGGCTATAGCATACCGTTTTGGCCCAAGAATGCCCCGTTCGTGCTGTTTTGCTCATTTGTCCAACTAAATGGTCACGAAAATTTAAACAAACCATACTAGGACAATACCCAAACTCCTTGGTATGCCCTGGTCAATTTTTTTCCCGCTGCACACCCGAACCCTGGGCTCACCCCTAAAACCGTGGGCTATAGCACATCGATTTACCCCGAAAAAGCCCCGTTCGCTCTGTTTTGCCTGTTTGTCCACCCAAATGGCCACAAATATTTAAACGGACCATACTGAAATGATCACCAACCTCCCTGGCATTCCCCGATAGATTCTTGGCCCACAGCACGCCCGAACCCCGAGACCACCCCAAAAATCATGGGCCATAACACACCGATTTGGCCAGAAAATACCCCGTTACAGCTGTTTCGCTATTTGTCCCCCCAAATGGCCACAAAAATTTAAACGGACCACATTGAGACTATCCTAGATTTTTGGCCCATAGCACAACTGGACCCCTGGCCCACACCTAAAATTATGGGCTATAGCATACCAATTTAGCCCGAAAATGCCCTGTTCGCAGCGTTTCACCTGTTTGTCAACCCAAATGGCTACGAAAATTTAAAAAGACCACATTGGGATGATTCATAACCTCTATAGCATGCCTCAGTCAATATTCGACCGTCAGCACGCCCAGAGCCCAGTCCCACCCCAAAATCGTGGTTTATAGCACATCGATTTGGCCCGAAAAATGCCTCGTTCAAACCTTTATGCATGTTTTTCCACCCAAATTGCCACAAAAATTTAAACAAAGCACACTGGGATGATACTCACCCCCCCTGGAATGCCTCAATCAATTTTTGGCCTACAGCACAGCCAGAACCTTGGGCCCTCCTTTGAAACTACTGCTATAGCTCACTAATTTGGCCCAACAATGCCATATTCGTGTTGTTTTGCTTGTTTGTCCACCTAAATAGCCACGAATATTTAAACAGACCACACTGGAATGATTCCTTACATCCCTGGAATGCCTCGATCAATTTTTGGGCCATACAACGGCTAGAACCCAGACTCACCCATAAAATCGTGGGCTATTGCATACTGATTAGACCTAAAAATGCCCCATTTGCGCCATTTCATTCGTTTGTCCACCCAAATAGCCATAAAATTCAAACGGACCATCTACCTCCTTGGCATGTCTCGATCAATTTTAGGTACACATTAACGCCCAAACTCCTGGACCACCCCTGAAATCGTGGGCTATTGCACACCAATTTGGAACAAAAATGCTCCGTTCTTGCCGTCTCCCCATTTGTCCACCCAAATGGCTACAAAAATTTAAACCGGCCACACTGGGATGATTCCCAACCTCCCTGACATGCCCCAATCAATTTTTGACCTACAGCACGTCCAGAACCTAGGCCCACCCCCAAAACCGTGGGCTATTGCACACTGATTTGTTCTAAAAATGCCTCATTCACGTTGTTTTGCCCGTTTGTACACCCAAATGGCCACGAAAATTTAAACGAATCATACTTGGATGATACCCAACCTCCCTGGTATAACCCGATTAAATTTCAGCATAGAGCATGCCCGGACCCCTGGCCCACCCCCAAAAACGTGGGCTATAGCACACCGATTTAGCCAGAAAATGCCCCGTTCACACCGTTACTCATGTTTGTTCACCCAAATGGACACAAAAATTTAAACAGGACATACTTGGTTGATCTCCAACCTCTCTGGCATGTACCATCCAGTATTCAGCCCATAGAACACCCAGATCCTGAGTCCAACCTTGAAATCGTGGGCTATAGCATACCGATGTGGCCCAAAAATGCCCCGTTCACGCCATTTTACCTATATGTCCACCCAAATAGCCACGAAAATTTAAATAGAACACACTGAGATAATTCCCTACCTCCCTGACATACCTCAATCAATTTTTGGCCTACAGTATACCCAGACCCCAGGCCCACCCCCAAAACTGTGGGCTAAGCACACCATATTGGCTCAAAAATGCCTCATTCACATTGTTTTGCTCGTTTGTCCTCTGAAATATCGACAAAAATTTAAACAAACCACACTAGGATAATTTTCAATCTACCTGGCATGCGTCGATCGATTTTTCGCTGATATCATGCTCGTTCCTCGAACCACCCTCAAAACCATGGGCTATAGCAAACCGATTTGCCTCGAAAATTCCTCATCCATACTATTTTACCTGTTTGTCCACACAAATAGCCATGAATATTTAAACGGATCACACTGGGATGATCCCCAACTACCCTAGCATGCCCCAGTCATTCTTTGGCCCACAGAACACCTAAAACCCGACCCCACCCCTAAAATCGTGGTCTACAGTACACCGATTTATCTTGAAAATACCCCATTCGCATTGTTTCGCCCGTTTAACCACCCAAATGGCCACAAAAATTTAAACGGGTTGCACTGGGACGATCCCTAACCTCCCTGGCATAGCCTAGTTGATTTTTGGCCCACAATATGCTTGAAACCAGGGCCCACTCCCAAAATCGTGGGCTATAGGAATCTGATTTTGCTCAAAAAATGCTCCTTTCGGGACATTTTGACCCACCCAAGAAAATTTAAATGGACAACACTGGGATGATGCCCAATCTCCCTGGCATGCCTCAGTTGATTTTCGACCCACAGCATGTCCGAACCCTGAGCTCATCCCAGAAATCATGGGCTATATCTCACCAATTTAGAACAAAAACTCCCATTTGCGCTATTTCGCCTGTTTGTCCATACAAATGGACATGAAAATTTAAACGGACAACACTGGAATGATTTCTAACCAATTTAGAACAAAAACTCCCATTTGGCCAACTGCACACCCAGAATCCAGGTCCACCCCCAAAACCGTGGGCTATAGCACACCGATTAGGCCCAAAAATACCCCATTCACGCCGTCTCGCCCGTTTGTCCACCCTAATGGTCACGAATATTTGAATGGACCATACTGGAATGATCTCCAAACTCCCTGACATGCCCAGTCAATTTTTTGCTCACAGCACTCCCGGACCCTGGACCCACCCTCAAAATAGTAGGCTATGCCACACTGATTTAGCCCAAAAATGCCCTGTTCGCGCCATTTCGCCTTTTTGTCCACCCAAATAACCATAAAATTTTAAATGAACCACATCGTAATAATACCCAACCTCCCTGGAATGCTCCGATCAATGTTTGGCCCACAACATGCCTGAACCCTAGGCCCACCCCTAAAGTCATGGGCCATAGTATACCGATTTGTCCTGAAAATGCCCGATTCGCTTCATTTTGCCCGTTTGTCCACCTAAATAACCATGAAAATTTAAACGAACCACATTCGGATGATCCCAAATCTCCCTAATACGATACGGTTAATTTTTGGCCCACAGCATGCCCGAACCTTGGGCCCAGCCCCAAAATCATAGGCTATAGCTCACCGATTTCTCCCGAAAACACCCCATTCGCGCCGTTTCACCCTTTTGTCTACCCAAATGGCCACAAAAATTTAAATGGACTATACTAGAATGATCCCCAAACTCCCTTGAATTCCCTAATCAATTGTTGGACTATAACACGCTCGGACCCTAGGTTCACCCCCAAAATCGTGGGCTATAGCACACCGATTTGGCTTGAAAATTCTCCGTTTGCGTTATTTTGCTCGTTCGTCTACCCAAATAGCCATAAAAATTTAAACGGACCATGCTGGGATGATTCCCAAGCTCACTCGCATGCCTTGATTGATTTTAATTCCACAACACATTCGAACCTAGGGCCCACCCCTAAAACCGTAGGCTATAGCACACCGATTTACCCTAAAAATGCCTCATTCGCGTCGTTTCACCCGTCTCTCCACCCAAATGACCAAGAAAATTTAAATGAACCACACTGGGTTGATCCCCAACCTCCCTGGAATGCCCCAGTCAATTTTTGGCCTACAACACTCTCGAACCATGGGCTCACCCCCAAAATCGTGGGCTAACACACCGATTTGGCCCAAAAATTCCCCGTTCGCGCCGTTTCACCCGTTTGTCCACCCAAATTGCCATGAAAATTTAAACGGACCACACTTGGATTATCCCTAACCTCTGTGGCTACCACGATCAATTTTTAGCCCATAGTACGTAGGACCCCGAGCTCACCTCCAAAATCATGGGCTATAGCACACCGATTTTTCCCAAAAACTCCCCGTTCACACCATTTCGCCTGTTTGTCTATCCAAATGACCATGAAAATTTAAACGGAACACATTGAGATGATCCCTAACCTCCCTGGTACATCCCAGTCGATTTTTGGCCCACAACACACCCTGACCCCAGGACCACCCCCAAACCTGTGGGCTATAGCACACCGATTTGGCTCGAAAATGCCCCATTCGCGTCGTCTCGCTTGTTTCTCCACCCTAATAGCCATGAAAACTTAAATGGAACTCATTGGAATGCCTTGACCTTTCTAACATGCCCTATTAAATTTCAGCTCACAGAACTCCCGGCCCTTGGGACCACCCCCGAAACTGTGGGCTTTAGCACACCGATTTGGCCTAAAAATTCTCGTTCGCGCCATTTTGCTCGTTTGTCCACCCAAATAACCACAAAAATTTAAAAGAACCATATCGGGATGATCCCCAACCTCCCTAGCGTGCTTTTGTTGATTTTTAGCCCACAGAACGCCTGAACCCCGGTCCCACCCCCAAAACCATAGGCTATAGCATACTGATTTTTACCGAAAATACCCTGCGCACGCCGTTTATCTCGTTTGTCCACCCAAATGGCTATGAAAATTAAAACGAACCACATTGGGATGATTTCTAACCTCAATAGCACACCCCAATCGAATTTTAGCCTACAGCACGCTCGGGCCCAGGTCCACCCCAAAAAATGTGAGCTATAGCACACCAATTTGGCCCAAAAATTCCTCATTCATGTCATTTCACCCATTTATCCACCAAAATGGCTATGAAAATCTAAACGGACCACACTACAATGATCCCCTTCATCCATGGCATGCCTCAATCGATTTTTAGCCCACAGCATGCCCGAACATCGGGCACACCCCCAAAATCTTGGGCTATAGCACACCAATTTGGCTAAAAAATGCACCGTTCACATTATTTCGCTCATTTGTCCACCCAAATGGCCACAAAAAATTAAATGGACCACACCGAGATGATTTACAACCTCTCTGGAAATCCCCAATAGATTTTTGACCCACACCACGCTCGGACCACGAGCCCACCCCCGAAACCGTGGGCTATAGCACACTGACTTAGCCCAAAAATTCCCCGTTCGCACTGTTTCTCCTGTTTGTCTACACATATGGCCACGAAAATTTAAATGGGTCATACTAAGATGATTGCCAATATTCCTGGCATGCCTTGATCAATTTTCAGTCCAATGAATGCCCTGACCCAGGGCCCACCCTCGAAACCATGGGCTAAAGAACACCGATTTGGCCTAAAAATGCCCCATTCACGCTGTTTCACCCGTTTGTCCACCCAAATAGCCACGAAATTTTAAATGGGACATATTGGGATGATCCCCAACCTCTCTGGCATGCCCCTCTCAATTTTTGAACCACAGCACGCCCGAACCCCGGGACCACCCCCAAAATCATGGGCTATAACACACCAATTTGGCCTGAATATGCCCCGTTCGCGCTGCTTCAATGGTTTGTCCACCTAAATGGCCACAAAAATATAAATGGATCACAACGGGACAATCCCCAATTTCCTGGCATACCTCCGTTAATTTTTGGCCCATACCACTCTCGGACCCTGAGCTCACCCCCAAAACTGTGGGCTATAGCACATTGATTTGGCCCAAAAATGCCTCATTTGTGCTGTTTTTCCCGTTTGTCCATACAACTTGCCACGAATATTTAAACGGACCACAATGGGATGATCCCCAACCTCCCTGGCATACCCCAGTTTTTATTTTTCAAAGAACACCCGAAACCCGGTCCCACCCCTAAAACCTTGGGCTATAGTACAATAATTTGGCCGAAAAATGCCCCATTTGCGCCGTTTTGCCTGTTTGTCCTCCCAAATGGCCACGAAAATTTAAATAGACTATATTGGGATGATCCCTAACCACCCTATCATGTCTTAGTTAGTTTTCAGCCCACAATACGCTCGGACCCAGAGCCCACCCCTAAAATCGTGGGCTATAGCAAACCGATTTGGCTCGAAAATGCCCTGTTTGAGCCATTTTGCCCGTTTGTCCATGTAAATGGCCAGGAAAATTTAAATGGACCACACTAGGACGATCCCCAACCTCCCTGGCATGCCCTGATCAATTTTTGACCTACAATATGCCCGTACCCTGGGCCCACCCCTAAAACCGTGGTCTATACATACCGTTTTGGCCCGAAAACTCCCCATTTGTACTATTTTGCCCGTTTGTCCACCCAAATAGCCACGAAAATTTAAACGGACCACACTGGACTGATAACCAACCTCCCTAGCATGCCTCAATTGATTTTTCCCCTATAGTACGCCCAAACCTCGGGCTCACCCCCGAAATCGTGGACTATAGCACACTGATTTAGCTAAAAAATTCCCCATTTGTGCAGTTTCGCTCATTCGCCTACCCAAATGGCCACAAAAATATGAACGGACCATGCTGGGATGATCCCTAACCTTCCTGGCATTAATTGATTGATTTTAGGGCCACAACCCGGCTGAACCCAAGGCCCACCCCTAAAACCGTGGGCTATAGCAAACCGATTTAGCCTAAAAATTCTCCGTTCATGCCACTTCAGAGTCTCTCCACCCAAATGGCCAAGAAAATTTATACGAACCCTACTGATATGATTCCCAACCTCCCTGGCATGTCACGGTCAATTTTTGGCCCACAGCACGCCTGAACCACAGGCTCACCCTCGAAATCATGGGCAATAGCACGCCGATTCGGCCAAAAAAATTCCCGTTTATGCCGTTTCACTCGTTTGTCCACCCAAATGGCTATGAAAGTTTAAACGGAATATACCGGGATGATTCTCAACCTCCTTGGCATGACCCAATCAATTTTTGGCCCACAACACGCTCGGACCCTGGGCTCACACCCGAAATCATGGGCTATAACACACTGATTTATCCCGAAAACTCCCCGTTCAAACTATTTCGCCTGTTTATCCATCCAAATGGCTAGAAAAATTTAAATGGACCACACTGAGATAATTCCTAACCTCCTTGGCATACCCCGATCGATTTTTAGTCTATACCACACCCTTACCTCAGGACCACCCCTATAACCATGGGCTATAGCATACCGATTTGGCCCAAAAATGCCCAATTCGCATCGTTTCGCTCGTTTGTCGACCCTAATGGCCATGGAAATTTAAATGGGCCACACTGAAATGATCCCCAACCTCTCTAACATGCCTTTTCAATTTTCAGCTCACAGAACTCTTGGACCATGGGTCCACCCTCGGAACTGTGGGCTTTACCACACTGATTTGGCCTAAAAAATGCTTCGTTCATGCTATTTCGCCTGTTTGTCCAACCAAATAACCTCAAAAATTTAAACGAACTTCATCGGGTTGATCCCCAACCTCCCTGGCATGCTTCGATCGATTTTTGGCCCACAACACACTCGAAACCTGGCTCCACCCCCAAAACCATAGGCTATAGCACACTAATTTTTCTCGAAAATGCCCTGTGTATGTTGTTTAACCCGTTTGTCCACCCAAATAGCCATGAAAATTTAAACGAACCACACTAGGATGATCCCCAACCTCCGTTGCATGCCCCAATCAATTTTTGGCCCACAGCTCGCTCGAACCCCGGGTCCACCCTAAAAAACGTGGGCCATAGCACACCAATTTGGTCCAAAAATTAACCATTTTACCCGCTTGTCCACCCAAATCACCACAAAAATTTAAACGGACCACACTGGGATGATCCCCAATCTCCCTGGCACTCCCTGATCAATCTTAGGCATAAAACACTCTCGGACCCCAAGCCCACCTCCAAAACCATGGGCAATAGCACACCGACTTGTACCAAAAATGCCCCATTCACGCCGTTTCTCATATTCGTCCACCCAAATGGCCATAAAATTTTAAATGTACCACACTGGGATTATCCTCGACCTCTCTAGAATGCCTCGATTACAGGACACAGCACGCTCGAACCCAAGTCCCTCCCCCAAAATCATGGTCTATAGCGAATCGATTTTGCCTAAAAATGCCTCATTTGTGGCGTTTCACCCATTTGTCCACCCAAATGGCCAAGAAACTTTAATCGAACCATACTGGGATGATCCCCAACTTCCCTGGCATGCCTGAGTTAATTTTTGATCCACAACATTCCCGAACCACGGGCTCACCCCAAAAATCGTGGGCTATAGCACACCAATTTGGCCAGAAAATTCTCCATTCGTTTCGTTTCACCCGTTTGTCTACCCAAATGGCCATGAAAATTTAAACAGACTATACTGAGATGATCTCCTTCATCCATGCCATGCCCTAATAAATTTGTAGCCCATGCGTGCCCAAACATTGGGCACACACCCGAAATCTTGGGCTATAGCGCACCAATTTGGCTCGAAAATGCACCGTTCGTACCGTTTCGTCTGTTCGTACACCCAAATGGCCAAAAAAATTAAACAGACCAAAATTGGATGATTCTAACCTCTTTGGTATTCCCCGATCGATTTTTTTCCCACACCATGCCTGAAACCCTCCCCCCATAACTGTGGGCTATATAGCACACCGACTTAGCCCAAAAATTCCTCGTTCGTGCTCTTTCTCCTATTTGTCCACCCAAATAGCCATGAAAATTTAAAAGAATCACACTGAGATGATCACCACACCTCGTTCAATTTTCAATCCACAGTACACACTGACCCGGGCCCACCCTCAAAACTATGGGCTAAAGCACATCGATTTGGCCTAAAAATGCCCCGTTCGCGCCGTTTCATCTTTTCGTCCACCCAAATATCCACAAAAATTTAAAAGGACCATATTGGGATAATCCCCAACCTACATAGAATGCCTCCGTTAATTTTTGATCTACAGTACACCCGAACCCTGGGCCCACCCCCAAAATCGTGGGCTATAGCATACCCATTTGGCCCGAATACGCCCCATTCATACTATTTCACCAATTTGTCAATCCAAATGGACACGAAAATATAAACGGACAACACTGGGATGATCCCCAACCTCCCGGCATACCTCGATTAATTTTTGTCCCACAGCACGCTTGGATCTCGATCTCACCCCCAAAACTGTGGGCTATAGCACACCGATTTATCCCGAAAATGCCTCATTTGCATCATTTTTCCCGTTCGTCCACACAAATAGCCACGAATATCTAAACGGACCACAATGGGATGATCCCCAACATCCCTGGCATGCTACAGTTATTTTTTGGCCCACATAACACTCGAAACTCGACCTCACCCATAAAACTTTGGGCTATAGTACCCCAATTTAGCCTGAAAATGCCTCATTTGCGCTGTTTTGCCCGTTTGTCTACCTAAATAGCCATAAAAATTTAAACAGACCACACTGGGATGATCCCCAACCTCCCTAGTATTCCTCGATTAGTCTTTGGACAACAATATGCTCGGACCCAAGGCCCACCCCCGAAATCGTGGACTATGGCAAATCGATTTAGCTTGAAAATGCCCCGTTTGTGCAGTTTTGCCCGTTTGTCCATGGAAATGGCCAAAAAAATTTAAATGGACAACACTGTGATGATCCCCAACCTTCCTGGAATGCCTCAGTTGATATTCGACCTATAGTGCGCTTGGACCCTTGGCCCACCCCCAAAACTGTGGGCTATAGCATACCGATTTGGCCTGAAATCTCCCCGTTCACACCATTTCGCCTGTTTGTCCATCCAAATGGACATGTAAAGTTAAAAATACTATACTGGGATGATCCCCAACCTCCTGACATGGCTAGATTAACTTTTGGCCACAACACTCCCGAACCCCGAGCCTTCCTCCAAAACCGTGGGCTATAGCACACCAATTTGGCCCAAAAATGCCTCATTCGTGCCGTTGCGCCCATTTATCCATCCTAATGGCCATGAAAATTTAAACGGACCACACTGGAACAATCACCAACCTCTCTGACTTGGCAGATCGATTTTCAGCTCACAACACTCCCAAACCTTGGGCCCACCCTCGAAATTGTGGCTATAGCACATCGATTTGGCCCAAAAATGCCCTGTTCATATCGTTTTGCCTGTTTTTCCACCCAAATAACAAAAAAAATTTAAATGAACCACATCGTGATGATGCCGAACCTCACTGTCATACTTCAGCCAATTTTTTGGCCCACAGCATTCCCGAACCTCAAACCCACCCACAAAACTATGGGCTATAGCACACTGATTTATCCAAAAAATGCCCCGTTTACGTTGTTTCGCCCGTTTGTCCACCCAAATGGCCACAAAAATTTAAACGGACCACACTGGGGTGATCACCAGCCTCCTTGTCATACCCCAATCGATTTTTTCCCACATCACGCCCAAACCCCGAGTCCACCCCCGAAATCGTGGGCTATATCACATCAATATGGCCAGAAAATTCCTCGTTTGCGCCGTTTCGCCCATTTGTCCACCTAAATAGCCACAAAAATTTAAACGGACCACACTGGTATGATTCCCAACCTACTTGGCATGCCCCAATCAATTTTTAGCTCACATCACGCTTGAACCCCGGGCCCACCCCTAAAACCATGGGCTATAGCACAACAATTTTGTCCAAAAATGCTCCGTTCGCGTTGTTTCTCCTGTTCGTCCATCCAAATGGCCATAAAAAATTGAACGGACCATGCTAGAATTATCCCTAACCTCTCTGGCTTGCCTCAGTAGATATTTCGACCACAACACACCCAATACAAGGCCCACCCCTAAAACAGTGGGCTATAGCAAACCGATTTGTCCCAAAAATACCCCTTTCACGCTGTTTTACCCTTTTGTCCACCCAAATGGTCAATAAAATTTAAACGAACCATACTAGGATGATCCTCAATATCCCTGGCATGCCCTAAATAATTTTTTGCAGACAGTACGCCCGAACCACGGGCTCATCCCCAAAATCATGGGCTATAGCACACCGATTTGGCCCAAAAATTTCTCGTTGGCGTCGTTTCACCTATTTGTCCAACCAAATGGCCACCAAAATTTAAACGGACCATACTAGGATGATCCCCTACATTCCTGGCATGCCTTAGTTGATTTTTGTTCCACGGCATGCCTGGACCTCGGGCACACCCCCAAAACCGTGGGCTATTGCCCACCAACTTGTCTCAAAAATGCCGCGCTCGCGCCGTTTTGCCTATTTATATGGCTACAAAAATTTAAACGGAGTACACTGGGATGATTACCAACCTCCCTGGCATGCCTCAATTAATTTTTGGCACACAGTACACCCGAACCTCTGGATCACCCCTAAAATCATGGGTTATAGCACACCAATTTGCTCGAAAATGCCCCATTCACGCCGTTTCACCCGTTTGCCTACCCAAATGGCCATGAATATTTAAATGGACCACACTAGAACGATACCCAACCTCCCTAGCACTCCTCTATTGATTTTTGGTCCACAAAATGCTGCAACCCGGGTCTACCCCCAAAATCGTTGGCTATAGCACGCCAAATTAGCCTGAAAATGACTTATTCGTGCCGTTTCGCCCGTTTGTCTACGCAAATAGCTACAAAAATTTAAACGGACCACACTGAGATGATCCAAAACCTCCCTGTCTTTCCCCGATTGATTTTCGACCCACAGCATACCCGAATTCTGGGACCACCCCCAAAATCATGGGCTATAGCTCACCAATTTGGCTAAAAAAATGTCCCGTTCGTGCTGTTTTGCCTATTTGTCCACCCAAATGACCTTAAAAGTTTAAATGGACCACACGGGGATGATCCTTAACCTCCCTGGCATACCTCGGTCAATTTTTGGCCTACATCACTCCCAAACCTTGGTCTTATCCCCAAAATCGTGGGCTATTGCACATGATTTGGCTCGAAAATGCCCCGTTTAAGCCGTTTCGCCCGTTTGCCCACCCAAATGACCATGAAAATTCAAAAGGATCACACTGGGACCATCCCCAACCTCACTGGCATGACTCGATCTATTTTTTACCTATAACACATTTGTACCCCAGGCCTACCCCAAAAACCATGGGCAATAGCACACCGATTTGGCCCAAAAATTGTCCGTTCGCGCTGTTTCACTCGTTTGTCTATTCAAATGGCCACAAAAATTTAAACAGACCACACTGGGATGATCCCAAACCTCCCTACCATATCTTAGTCAATTTTCGGCCTACATCACTCTCAAATCCTAGGCCCACCCCCAAAATCGTGGGCTATTGCACACCAATTTGGCCCAAAAATACCCCGTTTGTGCTGTTTTACCCATTTGCCCACCCAAATGACCACAAAAATTTAAACAGATCATACTAGGATAATCCTCAACATCGTTTTCACAACCTAGTCGATTTTTAGCACACAGCACGCCCGGACCCTTAGTCCACCCCAAAATTGTGGGCTATAGAACACGGATTTGTCCCAAAAATGCCCCGTTCGCGTAGTTTTGCCCTTATGTCTACCCAAATGGCCACAAAAATTTAAATAGACCATATTGGATCAATCTCCAACCTCCATATCACACCAAGATCAATTTTCAGAGCACAGCATGCCCGGACCCTTGGCCCACCCCAAAAACCGTGGGCTATAGCACACCGATTTGGCCCGAAAATGCTTAGTTTACACTGTTTTGCCCGTTTGTCCACCCTAATGGCCACAAAAATTTAAACGGATATCATTGGGATGCTCCCCAACCTCCCTAGAATGCCTCGGTCAATTTTTGAACCACAACACGACCGAACCCCAGGCCCACCCCCAAAATAATGGGTTATAACACATCGTTTTGGCCCGAAAATGTCCCATTCACACCGTTTTGCCCGTTTATCCATCCAATGGAAACAAACGTTTAAACAGACCCCACTGAGATGATATCTAACCTCTCTGGTATGCCTTGGTGAATTTTCAAACTACAACACTCTCGAACCCTGGGGCCACCCCCGAAATCATGGGATATAGCACACCAATTTGGCTCGAAAATGTGTCGTTCACACCGTTTCACCGTTTTTCCACCCAAATGAACATAAAAATTTAAATGGACCATACTGGTATGATCTCCAACCTCCCGGCATGCACCGGTTAATTTTTCACCTACAGCACGCCCAGATATCGAGCTCACCCCCAAAATCGTGGGCTATAGCACACCGATTTGGCTCGAAAATGCCCCGTTCACGCCATTTAACCCTATTGTCTACACAAATAACCACGAATTTTAAACAAACCATATTGGGATAATCCCCAACCTCCATGGCATACGTTAGTTAATTTGTGGCCCACAAAATGCCCAAAACTCGGGCCCACCCTAAAATTGTGGGTTATAGCACACCGATTTAAATTTTGGCACACAGCACGCCCAAACTCTAGGCCCACCCCCAAAACCAAGGGCTATAACATATCGATTTGGCCCAAAAATGCCCCGTTCGTGCTATTTCACCCGTTTGTCCACCCAAATAGCCACAAAAATTTAAATGAACCATACTGGTATGATCGCAAACCTTCCTAGCATGACCTGATCAATTTTTAGCCTACAACACGCTCGAACCCCGGGACCACCCCCGAAATCATGGGCTATAGCACATCGATTTGGCTCGAAAATACCCTTTTTGCACTGTTTCGCCCGTTTGTCAATCCAAATAGCCACAAAAATTTAAAAGTACTACACTGGATGATACTCAACCTCCCTGACATTCCTCGGTCGATTTTCAGCTGATAGCATGCCTTGACCCTAGGCCCACCCCCAAAATCATGGGCTATAGCACACCAATTTGGCCCAAAAATGCCCCGTTCTCGCTATTTTGCCCGTTTGTCCACCCAAATGGCCACGAAAATTTAAACGAACCACACTGAGATGATCCCCAACCTCCCTAGCATACCACAATCAATTTTTAGCCCATAACACATTTGGATACCAGACCCACCCTCGAAACCATAGGGTATAGCACACCAGTTTGGCTCGAAAATGCCCGTTCGCCTGTTTGTCCACCCAAATGGCCATAAAAATTTAAATGGACCACACTGGAACATTCCCCAACCTTCCTGGCATGTTTCGGTCAATTTTCAGCCCACAGCATGCCCAAACCCCGAGCCCATCCCCGAAAAAAGGGCTATAGCACATCAATTTGATCCGAAAATGCCGCGTTCATGCCATTTTACCCGTTTGTCCATCCAAATGGCCCCAAAAATTTAAACGGACCATACTGAGATAATCCCAACCTCCCTGGAATACCTAGTAAATTTTAGGCCCACAACACCCCATCCACCGGGCTCATCCCCAAAATCGTGGGCTATAGAACATAGATTTGACCCGAAAATGCCCCGTTCACGCCATTTAGCCCTATTGTCCACCCAAATAACCACGAATCTTTAAATGGATAATACAAGGATGATGTACAACCTCCCTATCATGCCCCAGTCAGTTTTAAGCCCACAAAACTCCCGAAACCCGTGCCCACCCCAAAACTGTGGGCTATAGCTCACCGATTTAGCCTTAAAATGCTTCATTCGCTCCGTTTTTCCCATTTGTCCACCTAAATGGCCACAAAAATTTAAAAAAGCCACACTGGGATGACCATGCCCTACCCCAGTCTATTTTTGACCCATAACACACCCGAACACTAGGCCCATCCCCGAAACCAAGGGCTATAGCATATCGATTTTTCCCGAAAATGCCCCGTTCGTGCTATTTTGCCCGTTTGTCCACACAAAAGGCTACGAAAATTTAAACGGACCACACTGGGAAGATATCCAACCTTCATATCACATTCTGGTTTATTTTTAGCCTACAACACACTCGAACCCTAGGCCTACTCTCAAAATCGTGTCCTATAACACACCGATTTGGCTAAAAAATTCCTTGTTCGCGCCATTTCGCTTGTTTGTCCACCCAAATGGCTACGAAAATTTAAAAATACCATATTAGGACGATCTCTAACCTCCCTGGCATGCCTTGGCAATTTTCAGCCCACAGCACACTCATACCCTAGGCCCACACCCAAAACCGTGGGCTATAGCACACCGATTTAGCCCCAAAATGCCCCATTCGTGCCGTTTCATCGGTTTGTCCACACAAATGGCAACGCAAATTTAAACGGACCACACTGGGATGATCCCTAACCTCCTTGGAATGCCTGAATCAATTTTTTTCCCACAACACACTCGAACCCTGGACCTATCCTCAAAACTATGGGGTATAGCACACCGATTTAGCCCGAAACTGCCCGTTTGTGCTGTTTCGCTCATTTGTCCACCCAAATGGCCAAAAAAATTTAAATGAACCCTATTGGGATGGTCCCCAACCTCCCTGGTACACCCCAGTCAATTTTATTTCCCCCATCATGCTCGAACCCCGAGCCCACCCCCAAAATCATAGGCTATAGCACACCTATTTGGCCAGAAAATGCCCCATTCATGCCTTTTTGCCGGTTTGTCCACCCAAATGACAATGAAAATATAATCGGAGCACATTGGGATGATCCCCAACCTCTCTGTCATGTTTTGATCAATTTTTGGCCCACATTATTCCCGAACCCCTGGCCCACTCCTAAAACTGTAGGCTATAGCACACCAATTTGGCTTGAAAATTCCTCTTTTGCACCGTTTCCCTTGTTTGTCCGTCCAAATGGCCATGAAAATTTAAATGTACCACACTAGGACAATCTCCAACCTTCCCGACATTCTCTGATCAATTTTAGGCCCACAACATGCTCAAAAACCCATCCCACCCAAAAATTGTTGGCTATAGCACACCGATTTGGTCAGAAAATGCCCCGTTTGTGCCTTTTCACCTCTTTGTCCACCCAAATGCCACAAAAATTTAATCGGACCATAATGGGATGATCCCCAACCTCTCTAGAACGTCTTGACCGATTATGGACAAAAGCATGCCCGAACCCCAAGCCCACCATCAAAATAATGGGCTATATCACACCAATTTGACTTGAAAATAACATGTTCACGTAGTTTCACCCGTTTGTCCACCCTAATGGCCACAAAAATTTAAAAGGACCACATTGGGATGATCCTCAAACTCCCTGGCATGCCCCAGTCAATTTTTAGCCCACAACACGCTTGAACCCCAAGCCCACCCCAAAATAGTATGCTGTAGCACATCGACTTGGCCTGAACATGCCCCGTTCGCGCCGTTTCGCCCGTTTGTCCAGACAAATAGCCAGAAATATTTAAACGAACAATACTGGGATGGTCCCCAATCTCCCTGACATGTCTCGATAGATTTTTAGTATACAGTACGCTCGAACCCTGAGCCCACCCCCAAAACCGTGGGCTATAGCAAACCAATTTGGCAAAAAAATGCCCCGTTTGTGCCGTTTTGCCTGTTTAACCATCTAAATGGCCACGAAAATTTAAACGGACCATACTGGGATGGTCCTTAACCCCCCTAGCAAGGTTCAGTCGATTTTTGACCCACAGTAAACCTGAACTCCAGGACCACCCCCAAAACCGTGGGCTATAACACACCGATTTTGCCCATAAATACCTCGTTCACGCTGTTTTGCCCGTTTGTCCACCCAAATAGCCACAAAATTTAAACGAACCACACTGGAAAGATCCCCAACCTACCTGGCATGCCCTGATCAATTTTTAACTTATAGCATGCCCGAATCCCAAGCCTACGCTCGAACACTGGGCCCACCCCCAAAATCATAGGCTATAGCACACCTATTTGGCCAAAAAAATGAACTATTCATGCCTTTTTCCCGGTTTGTCCACCTAAATGACAATGAAAATATAATCGAACCACATTAGGATGATCCCCAACCTCTCTGTCATGTTCTGATCGGTTTTTGGCCCACAGTATTCCCGAACCCCTAGCCCACTCCTAAAACTGTGGGCTATAGCACACCGATTTGGCTCGAAAATGCCCCTTTCGCACCGTTTCCCCCGTTTGTCCATCCAAATAGCCATGAAAATTTAAACGTACCACACTAGGACAATCTCCAACCTTCCCGACATTCTCCGATCGATTGTTGGCAAAGAACACGCTCAAAACTCCAGCCCACCCCAAACATTATGGGCTATAGCACACCGATTTGCCAAAAAATGCCCCATTCGTGCCTTTTCACATGTTTGTCCACCCAAATGCCACAAAAATTTAAACAGACCACACTGGGATGATCCTAAACCTCCCTAGCATATCTTAGTCAATTTTTCACCCACATCACTCTCAAAACCTAGGACCACCCTAAAATCGTGGGCTATTGCACACCAATTTGGCCTGAAAATACCCCGTTTTACCCATTTGCCTACCCAAATGACCACGACAATTTAAACAGACCATACTGGGATAATCCTTAACCTCTTTTCCACAATCTGGTCGATTTTCAGCACACAACACGCCCAGACCCTTAGCCCACCCCAAAATCGTGGGCTATAGAACATCGATTTGGCCCAAAATTGCCCCAGTCAATTTTTAGCCCACAACACGCTCGAACCCCGAGCCCACCCCAAATAGTGGGTTGTAGCACACCGATTTGGCCTAAAAATGCCCCGTTCGCGCCGTTTCGCCCCTTTGTCCAGACAAATAGCCACAAAAATTTAAACGAACAATACCGGCACGGTCCCTAATCTCCCTGACACATATCGATCAATTTTTAGCATACAGTACGTTCGAACCATAAGCCCACCCCCAAAACCGTGGCTATAGCACACCAATTTGGCAAAAAAATGCCTCGTTCGTGACATTTTGCCTGTTTAACCATCTAAATAGCCACGAAAATTTAAACGGACTATACTGGGACGGTCGTTAACCCCCTGGAAAGCCCCAGTCAATTTTCAACCCACAGCAAACCCAAACTCCAGGCCCACCCCCGAAACCGTGGGCTATAACACACTGATTTTGCCCATAAATACCTCGTTCACGTTGTTTCACCCGTTTGTCCATCCAAATAGCCATAAAAATTTAAACAAACCACACTAGAAAGATCCCCAACCTACTTGGCATGCCCCGATCAATTTTTAACCTATAGAATGCCAAAACCCCAAGCCCACCCTCGAAACCGTGGGCTATAGCACACCGATTTGGCCCAAAAATGCCCCATTTGTGACATTTCGCCTGTTTAACCTCCCAAATGGCCACAAAAAGTAAACGGACCATACTGGAACAATCCCCAACCTCCCTAGCATGCTCCAGTCGATTTTTAGCCCACAGAACACCCGTACCCTGGGTCCACCCTCAAAATCGTAGGCTATAGCACACCGGTTTGACCCAAAAATGCCCTGTTTGCACTGTTTCGCCTGTTTGTCAACTTAAATGGAAACGAAAATTTAAACCAACCACATTGGGACTAATCCCCAACCTCCCAGGCATGCGATAGTAGATTTTTAGCCCACAACACACCCAAACCTCAGGATCATCCCCAAAACTGTGGGCTATAGCACACCGATTTGGTCTAAAAATGCCCCGTTCACACCGTTTTGACCATTTGTCCACCCAAATGGCCACAAAAATTTAAATGGACCATACTGGTATGAAAGTGATTCATCAGGGTCAGAGGGGATACTTAGGTACTCAAACAAGTGAAATGGATCGAACAGATCATTTTTGGGCCAAATCAATGTGTTGTAGCCCACGGTTTTGGGGTAGGCCCGGGTTTCGATCGTGTTTTGTGTCAATAATCAGCTGAAGGCTCCCAGGTAGGCTGAAGAGCAGAGAAGTGTGGGCCAATGGGGTCGGCGAAGCTATTTGGGTGGTCAAATGGGCAAAACGACATAAATGGGCTATTTTCGAGCCATATCGGTGTGCTATAACCCACGATTTCTGGGGTGGGCCAGGGTCCGAGCATGGCTCTCAATCAGGTTGAGGAGTAGGGGAGTATGGGTCGTAGGGGTTTACAGGGCCGTTTGGGTGGTCAAACAGGAGAAACAATGCGAACAAACTATTTTTTAGCCAAATTGATGTGCAATAGCCCACGATTCTGAGGTTGGCCGGAGGCCCGAACATGTTTCGGGCCAAAAATCTATTGGGGGCTCGTAGGCAGGCTGAGTAGTAGGGGAGTCTAGGCCGACGGGGTTGGTGAAACCGTTTGGGTGGTCAAACGGGCGAAACAATGCAAAGAGGCCATTTTTTAGCCAAATCAGTATGATATAGCCCACGATTTCTGGGGTGGGCTCGGATGTATTTTAGGCCAAAAATTAATTGGGGTCTCCCAGACAGGCTGAGGAGCGAGCGAGTGTGAGTCGTTGGGGCAGTTTGGGTGGTCAAACGAGCAAACCGACATGAATGGGCCATTTTCGAGCCAAATCAATGTGCTATAGACCACAATTTGAGAGTTGGACCGAGGATCTGGCATGTTTTGGATCCAAAATTGATCGGATGGGCTCACTGCATGTATAAAATATTGAAAAGTGTCCAACTTATATAGATATTATGTATTAAAATATCATGTAGATCCCTACAAGCAGAAGAGATAAAAATGAAAGTTTGCCTATAGTTTAGTCACCTGTTAGCATAGTACATCAAATTTTTCTCTATTAGCAAGCTGTTGTATGCAAAGTTTCTTTAATTTTAATATTATAGGTCAATCTACATTTACAATTAATTTTAATCTTTATTTGAAAAAAGTTTTTCCATATCGAAACATATATCTTAAATTCGAGCTTTGATGATGGAAATTTTGTCGATGGAAATCGCTTGCACTTAAAAGGGCCTACATGACGCGCGTTAGTCATGTCAATAGTAGCTAAATACTAGATGGTTAAATTAATAAAGTTAATAGAAAAAAAAAGGATTATATTAGATGACTAATCTAGCTTTTGATGTTATTGTCTTGACATATTGTGCCTTAATTGGAAAGGGAAAAGCCGGTAAACAAAATAAAACGGCTCTTTATTTGCGGTGGCGGATTCAGAATTTATAGATTGTGGGTGCTTAAAAAAAACTGAAAAAAAATAAAAATTTACCTAAATGAGGTTTGAACTCGGGAATCGATCTGTTCCCGTGGAGAACCATAGAGGCAACTTAAATGCCAATGCACCCAATAAACTTTTTGTTTTAGTGGGTCCTTTTATACATTATATGCATGTTTTCGTATATTTTCTATGTAATTTTATCTATTATCCGTCTAGTTAAATAGATATCGAAGCACCTCAAAAATGAATATAGGTCCCTGTCTATTTGACAATAAAACTATGTAAATGCTTAGGAACGTCGTTAGGGATATAGTGGTGGTTAGATGGGCATAATATTTGTCTTAGTATTGATGCTTCTCTTTTCTTTGTATTTTTATTTAAACTTTTGTCACTCTTATAATATTTTAAATTTTGTTTTTTCTTACATTTTTTTTAAAGTCAAAATCAACCAAAAACAATTTTTTATTTACACAATAAAAAGATATTTAGGAATCTATTCTCTCAAAACCCACATCGTGAGATCACCATGCATGTTATTGTTAAGTGAAAATTAATTAAATATGTAAAAATGGAATGAACTTATTGATTTCAACTATATTTTCATTAGTCTTTTGAAAAATTTGTAAAATGAACAATGTATTATAAAAAATTGATTTTCTGATGAATAGACAGTTTTTAAGTTAATTTATTTATATTAGTACAAGGTTACTCAATAATCATTAACTACTAGGAATAGTACTTTAAATACACAGGTTGAAATGGGAGTGTACAGTGAGCTGAAACGACTCAGAACAAAAAAATATTTAAATAATAAAAAAAAAGTCATGCAAGCCGTTGGGTCCTAGGCGACTTGCAAGTCGTTGGACCCACAACGTTTTGTCCCCTTTGGTTTCTTTCCAAATCAAGTGGCCACTTTGAAATTTTTTGATAAAAAAAAAGAGCTCTTTTGACTCCGGATCGAACTCAAAGAAAGCGCTTAGTATTTTGTTTGCGTCTTTACTAAAATTTGAACGCGACAACTTAATTCTCAACTTATTTTACTAACCACTAAGCTGCATCCTTAAGTTCGGTCTTACCGTACATTTCTGATAGAAGTTGTTTCTTAAGTACGACTTAAATCCCAGATCTTCTAGTTAAATCTTGTATGTTCCATCCATCTTTGTTAGTTTGTCCGATTTTGACTAAATACGAAGTTGATGATAAAAAAATTTTCAATCTTATATAGATTATTATTATATCCAGATAAAAAAAGGGGCAGTACGATACACTAAAGCTACCACAATGCGCGGTGTCCGGGGAAGGGCTCCACCACAAGGGTGTATCGTACGCAGTTTTACCTTGCATTTCTGTCAGAGGCTGTTTCCAAGGCTTGAAGCCATGACCTCCTGGTCACATGACAACAACTTTACCAGTTACTCCAAGGCTCCCCTTCAATATTTTTATATCCAAATATTTTTTAATTTTATGATCTTAAATATATCACGTAAAAAGTTGAAATGTCAAAAATCACAAGGTTTGTCTCATGAAAATTAGGCTGAAAGGGGTTGACAACATGTTATTTTGGTGTAATGGATACAGAAATTCCTTATTAAATAAACAGAAAAAGCTCAAAAATACCCCTTGTTAGATTTTTGGCTCAAAATACCCCTTCGTTAAATATTTGGCTCAAAAATACTCCCCCCCTAACGGAATTCGGAAAAGGATCAAAAATACCCCTTAACTATCTGAAATGGAACAAAAATATTCCTCGTTAGTTTTTTGGCTCAAAAATACCCCTCTGTTAAATATTATTAGTTAAATATTATTAAAAAATTATATAAAAAATAAAAATAAAAAACTGATTAATAAAAAAAATTAAAATTTTAAAAAAATGAAAATAAAAAATGTCATTAAGGATGTAAATTATTATAAAAAATCATTTAAAAAATAAAAAACTATTTATTAAAAAGAAATTATAAAAAAAATTAAAAATAAAAATAAAAAATGGCATTGAGGATCCAAATTATTAAAAAATAATTATAAAATTATTTAAAACATAAAAATAACAAAATGATTATTAAAAAGAAATTATAAAATTTTAAAAAATAAAAATAAAAAATTGCATTGAGTATCCAAATTATTGAAACATAATTATAAAATTATTTAAAAAAATTAAAATGAAAAACTGATTATTAAAAAGAAATTATAAAATTTCTTTTAAAAAAATGAATAGCCAGTTTCTAATTTTTTAAAAAGTGAACTAGCACTTCAAAAACAGATTTTCGACCACTTTCGTAGAGCAATAAATAATAACTTTTTTTTTTTCCATCTCAAATTATGTAGCGTAATTTTTTAAAGTATTTATCTTAAATTATTTATCAATTTGAGTTCTCAAAAAAAGAGCAACTCGTATGCAACTTTACCTTATATTTCTACCACTATAGTGCCCCTTATATACAAGGTTCGAAAACGGGCTCCACTACTATAGCGCCAGTAATGTGTAGGCCAGGTCTCGGGAAGGGCCCCACCACAAGGATGTACTGTATGCCGCCTTACCTTATTTTTCTGTTCCCCACCACAAGGATTTACCTTATATTTCTGCCACTAAAGTGCCCGTTATATCCAGGGTTCGGAGAAGGGCTCCACCACTAAAGTGCTTAGTTTGTACAGGGTCTCGGGAAGGGCCCTACCATAATGATGTAATGTATGTAGCCTTACCTTATATTTCTGGGCCCCACCACAAGGATTTACCTTATATTTTTGCCACTAAAGTGCCCGGGTTCGGAGAAGGGCTACACCACTAAAGTGTCCATTATGTACAGAGTTTCGAGAAGGGTCCCACCACAACAATGTACTGTATGCAGCCTTACCTTATATTTCTGTCCCCCACCACAAAGATGTACTGTGTGCAGCCTTACGTTATATTTCTGTCAGAGTCGGTTTCCAAGGCTTGAAACTGTGACCTCCCGATCACATGACAATAACTTTACCAATTACTCCAAGGTTCCTTCGTCATTTTAGATTATTAAGATACATAATTATCCTTTTTCTATTTAGTGATTTTTTTGAAGACTATTTATACACTTTATTATAATAAGATGATGACATATTAAAGGTTTCAATCGAGAGAAATTGTTCTTTAAGAAATAAATAAGCATGCACTTTTAAGACATAATTAATACATATCCTTATGAGATTAAAAAAAAAGGTTATTTCTGACAGATTCTCATCAACAACCCACTTCTTTTATCCGAACTTGGAATCGACAAGTTTATAGAAAATAATTTGAAAATTACATAGCAAGTTGCATTTTTTTTTTTTCAGATGGAACTTTATTACTACTTTGATTGACTCATATTGACTTGACACATTACTTAATTAAAAAATTAAAATTTTAGTTAGAAATACTCCATATCTTTTACTAAACTAATCCTACTAATGTTGCTTAAAACTCTAAATTTGCCTTAACTAGATAGATACGAGATATTTCTCTTTTTGTTCCTTTTTATTTACTCCCTTCATTTAAAAAAGAATTACTCCTACTTTAATTTTATCTTTCCACGTGAAATATTTAAAAATCACAAAATTAAATAATATTTTCAAACATTTTACATAACATTAATTTAAAACTACAAAATCTTTTATATTTTATTGAAGTCAAAATCACTGTCAGTAGTAGACTAGTAGTGCTCTCCTCTTCTCCTCTGTGGAGCATCCACAATCAGTCTCTCTTTCTTTCTTTTTATTTTCTCTATTAGTGAAGGTGGTAGGTCAAATTTGTGGGATTTTATTAAAACTTTTGTCACTCTTATAATATTTTAAATTTACTTTTTTTACACTTTTTTTCAACTTTCAAATCAAAATCAACCAAAAATAATTTTTTATTTACACAATAAAAACAAGATATTCGTGCATCTATTCTCTCAAAATCCACATCGTGAGATCACCATGCATGTTATTGTTACGTGAAAATTAATGAAATATGTAAAAATGGAGTGAACCTATTGATTTCAACTATATTTTCATTAGTTTTTTGGAAAATTGGTAAAATGAACAACGTATTATAAAGAATTGATTTTCTGATACATAGACAGTTTTTAAATTAATTTATTTATCTTAGTACAAGGTTACTCAATAATCATTAATTACTAAGAATAGTACTTTAAATGCACATGTTGAAACGGTAGTGTGGAGAGAGCTGAAACAACTCGAAACAAAAAACTGTTTAGATAATGAAAAAAAGTCACGCAAGTCACTGGGCCCTAGGCGACTTGCAAGTCGCTGGACCCACAACGTTTTGTCCCCTTTTGTTTTCTTTCCAAATCAAGTGACCCCTTTGAAATTTTTGGCCAAAAAAAGAACTCTTTTGACTCCAGACTCAAAAAAATCACTTAGCATTTTGTTTGCGTCTTTGTTAAAATTTGAAGCGACAACTTAATTCTCAACTTATTTCATTACCCACTAATAAGCCGCATCCTTAAGTTCGGTCTTACCCTACATTTCTGATAGAAGTTGTTCCCTACGTACGACTTAAATCACTGATCTTCTAGTTAAATCTTTTATATTCCATCCATTTTTGTTAATTAGTTTGTCCGATTTTGACTAAATACAAAGTTGATGATAATAAACTTTTGAATCTTATATAGATTATTATTATATCCAGACAAAAAAAAAGGGACAACCCGGTGTACTAAAGCTACCGCTATGCGTGGTGTCTGGGGAATGGCCCCACCATAAGGGTGTATCGTACGCAGCCTTACCTTGCATTTCTGTCAGAGGCTGTTTCCAAGGCTTAAACCCGTGACCTCCTAGTCACATGACAGCAACTTTACCAGTTACTCCAAAGCTCCTCTTCAATATTATTATATCCAGATATTTTTTAATTTTATGATGTTAAATATATCACCTAGAAAGTTGAAATGACAAAAATCACAAGGTTTGTCTCATGAAGATTAGGCTGAAAGGGGTTGACAACTTGTTATTTTGGTGTAATGGATACAGAAATTTCTTATTAAATAAATAAACCCTCTGCATGGTAAAGGGACAGACTTTTTTCATGCATGCAGTCTTTTAGGTTTCTATATTTATGTTATTAATAATAGGGACAAGGTTTCAAAACATTATTCTATCGGTAGTAAAAGTGAATTATAGATGCTAGAGAAGAGGTGACTTCTATTTATAGATATTCAAAATCTTTCCTCTAAGAAAGAGGTTAGCCAAATATGAAAAAGAATTATATTTTTCCTTTCAGGAAAAGTAAAAATAATTATTATGGTAACTTTTATAAATTTTTTGGGATCTTTCTACTACACCCGCAACCTTATATATATTTCTCTTTTCTCCGTGTAGTGTAGCTAAGTGAAGGTGGTAGCTCAAATTTTTGAAATCTTCTACTACACCTGCAGGTACTCTTTTCATCTAGCTAGTAGTTCAAAGGGTTTATTTCGAATTTTGACCTTCTTTTTTTTTTTTTCTTTTTTATTATTATTATTGTTAGATCACTACTTCTACATTGGGTATATTGTTGTTGTTGTTGTTTCATATATCGTTAGAATTAGGTGAAGATGTGAATCACCTTCTTCTACATTATTAGATAACTTTTTGCTTATGGTGGGAAGTTCAAACACTATGAAAATAATAAACAATGGTTAATTAGTTGGACATTTAGAAGTTTTGGGTACTCCAAATCCCTCTTTTCTTTCTTTTCTCGCGTAGTGTAGGTAACTAAACAAAAACTTATGTTTTTATTTGTAGATAATATTACTGAGTGATTTCTTTTCTCGTGTAGATAGCTTAACAAAAGCTTATGTTTTTATTGTTAGATATTACCGTGCGTGAGTGAGTGAAAAAGGTGGTAGCTGGTTTTTGAGATTTCGTACTACGCAGGATCCAGGATTTAGGGTTTGTGAGGTTCGGACGCAAATATTGACCTTCAAAGCTTTAAGGTTTCGCTTGAAAACCAAAACACTCAGCTATCTTTTTTATTTTCTTGGTGCTTTTTGAAGCTTATACTAATTTATATATATATATATATTTCTTATAATTATACCTAACAAATTTAACGGGTATCGAAGCACAAAAAATACATATAGTTCCCCCCCTGCTTATGAGAGAGTAGATAAAAACTTTATATACTTAAGTAGACATTGTCCATGAAACCCCCTACAAAAATCACTTCATTGTGTTTAGACATAATTTTTGCAGTTAATATTAAGAATTTAAATGTACTTTTGACCAAAAAAAAAATTAGAATATGGAATGTAATTTAAATAGCGTTATTTTATGAAAATAAAAAAAGTTAGGATTTTTATGAGGAAAAAAAATGAAAAAGTGAAAAATTTTAAAACAAGGTTTTGGTTATTTTGTATTTGAAATTTTCATGATCAAACACTATTCTTCAAAGAAAGTGAAAAAAAATTTTGAAAATAAGTGGAAAATATTAATGGCCAAAAATATCTAATAAAATTTATCAGTTTATTTTTTTTTAAAAAAAAAAAGATAAAAAACTCACTTGAAGCAAATTTGTTAGTTTATAAATGTTTTCTTTGACTATTTTTCTACCTACAAATATACTTTTATTTTTATGCATGTAGTTGCTATTTACAGGACACATATGACAAATTTAAATAGCTCGAGGTCAAAACACACTTAAACTATACCAAATGTTTATTGAAACATATTTTAATTAGCTATCGGTTGTTATTTTTTCAACCTAAACTGGTGATTCTTAGGTAGGAAAAATATATAGTTCAAGTGTATTTCGATAAATATTGATAGTTTAAGTAGGGAACCTACACATTAGATACCGTATTTTTTTCTCCTGAAAAGTACTTTTATAAATTTTTTTAGGTTGTTAGCTCTATAAGCATGCTACTAAGTGTGGTACTGCGCCGAGAATGTTACGGGGTGTTACAATTTTGTGGTAGTCCCCCTTGTTTCTGCTATTATTTGTCATTTTGTTATTATCTATTGTTTTTTGTTCTTATATTATGTTTTTTTATAGACTATTTTTGTTATGAGCCGGGGTTTATCGAAAAAAACCCTCTCTACCTCATCGGTGAAGTGGTGAACGGACTGAGTACACTTTACCGGTTTACCCTCTTCCTAGACCCCACTTTGTGGGAATATACTAAGTATGTCGTTGTTGTAAAAAACAACACAAAAGTTAACATAAGTCAGAATAATAATTGCAATAGTCTCTGATTGTATTTTGCAGCCATGGTTAAAACAACTAAAGAAATAGAAGGCGTCGCAATGTGTGAAAGTTCAAAACTTGCGGAGAAGCCTTTCTTCCAAAAGGTAATGTATCATTTAACTTTCTTATTTTTTTTTTATCATTTTTAGTAGGAATGAACTACATTAAGTTCACTTTCCCTACATGAGACTAATCAGTATCAGTAGGAAGCGTATTTCTGAAGGATCACACAGAAAGGAAAGTTAAAAGAGATGTAACTATTCCAACTCATAATAGAGAATGTCTTGAGTACTTATTACATACTTAGGCACTAAATATATTAAGAAATATAAAAGAGAAAATTCTATTAGAATACTGTTATTGATGCTTTTGTCGGGTAACAATATTCCAGACGCAAGAATTAATAGGAATGATAGTGAGTTTATTTTCTGAATTATTTTGTTAGTATAATAGAACTTCCCTTAGTGGATTAGAACTCTTGGTAATTTAGTTTTATAGGGCTTTTACTATTTCTAGATTGTTAGGATTCTTTGCTACTGTAAACCTCTATGTAAGAGAGTTGACGTTATTAATAAAACAAGTTAGATTTTATCAGAGAATCGGAACTTTCTCAAACAAGTTCTCAGGTCTGCAGTTCCCTGAATGAACTGCAAAATTCAGCAATCATAGCTAAGTCATGAAACAAAAACAAGGGCTTAGACCATAACGTTAGGTCTGACTTCCAAGGGCTTAGACCATAACGTTAGGTCTGACTTCCAAGTTAGTTGTCCAGTGACTCGATCCAAAACTAGGGGCCATAACAATTTGCTATCAGTTTGATAGGATATACTTTAATACTCTTAAATTTACATAGTATGTAAACTTTTTACCTTGGATTCAAATATTAAGGCATTCCTGATTTTTCAAATTAGCTTTTCTTGGGTTGGAAAAAAGTGTCTTCTCCTCCCACAAAGTCAGAAAAAAACTAGTAAGTTTCATTTTTATTATTATATTATTATTACTATCAACATTGTTATTATATGTTTTGTTTAATTACTTTTTGTTTCAGAGTATTGCTGGGCATATGCTTCCATTGGAGCCATGTTGGCAGCTATATCCATTAAAAGCAAAAAGGTTGTCGTCCCCTTATCGAAGCAGCATTTGACAGACTGCTTGCTCGAGTACTATCCGGATCCTAAGGAGGCAAAGTTGAAGGAAGGTGAGACGTACGGAAGTAGTTGTTCTAAGGCTTATAGGTTTGCTGTTGAACAGGGAATTGCAGAAGAAGAATCATATCCCTACGCTATGAGAAGAGGCACCTGTAAATGTACAGAAACAATGGTATGTATGTTTTTTTTTACTGTTAGCTTCTGGATTCTGCTGCTCTTTGGTTACATAAGTATATCGCTTCCCATGAAACCCTGATCAATCAAACCACAGGCTTGAGTTACACCCTAACATTCCATGTGATTATCCTGATCATTGTAAAATTTAAGACTGGGATCTACTGAGAGGTCTTCCAGAGCCGACGTAGCAATTTTGCTGGTCTTTGACACCTTTTTCTTACTTCTAGGTGACAGACCTGCTGATCAGAAACTTGTTGATCTTCTTCTTGTATTTCACTGTTAAAAGAAGAGCCAAATGTTTTGATCAAATGTTCACTTGATTTCCTCCTTTTCATCTTCATGAATAGGCATTTTATCTTTATTGAAATGCAATCCTAATCCTAAGTGTAGATAGGATTGGACGTAGGATGCTAAGGTGGGTTGCAGTATTCATTTCAATCTAAAATGAATAGGCATTTTAGCATCAAGCACCCATGTTGCATTTATAGGAATAAGACAAGTAATATTCTGATTGTCCTTTGCCTTTGCTAGTGTCCTTGGTTGGTGAATTCTTGGTTTGAATATTTTGTGAGTCAAGAGGTTGAGAGCCTCGAAGTGGGGGTCGAAATTACAAGAGGATTTAGGAGTCCGCGGTAATGATTTTATTTGCTTTTTATGCAGAAAAAGGTGAAGATTGCTGGATATAAGCACATTGATATTCGTAGACTGTCTAAAGGCCAAATTGAAGAGCACATAAAAAGGCAGCCAATCACATGTTGTATTAGGTCTTATGAAAGCCTTCACACTCACAGCGGCAAGGTTTGAATTAATTTATTCTATCAAATTTTCAAAATAATTGAATGTTACTTGTTGTTTATGTTTACCAACGCTGTGTAAATCAAAGCATCTATATGGGACCGACTGTGAAAGAAATTGGAGATAGGCAGGCAAGTCTAGCCAGAGGCGAGAAAGACAGTACGCACAGCATGCTTATCGTGGGCTTTGGCACGGATGAAGATGGACAAGATTATTATCTTGTTCAGAACAGCTGGGGGGAAAGATGGGGGTACCATGAATATGGTAAAATAAAGTGTTCGTTGTTGTATAATCTACGCTATCCAATTGCTTTTTGACTATGAGGAACATCAAAAGAAACTGTCCATAAGCTTTTCGTTTGTTGTTTTATTTCTGCATAAGAATGTTCTCTTTTTTTTTTCCTGCATTTTTGTTCCAAATACTATCATGTAGTGACAGTCCCTATTGGAGAAATAAAAGTGACACCTTTCCTCTAACTGCCTCTTCTTTTTCCATTCAGATGCTTTCTGTGATACATAATTTATTTTCAAATCTGACATGCTAGCTAGATTTAATTTTTTGCCTTCCCTGACCATTCATCTTTGACATTCATGCTAGGAGATTAAAAACTCAAAATTATGAGCCACTTACACTGGTGGAATAATAATTCACAAAACTAAAATATGTATATAAATCATGGCCAAAAGACCTTTACATTTGTATAGTTGTTTTTAATAAAGGACTAAGCTCGAATTTCGCATCGCGTAATTTTTCATCTTTCTTTCGGCCCACAACACTCAGGACCCCGGGTCCAACCCCAAAATTGTAGGCTATAGCACACTGATTTGATTCGAAAATGCCCCGTTTGTACTGTTTTGCACGTTTGACCACCCAAATGGACACAAAAATCAAAACGGACCACACTAGGATGCTTCCCAGCCTCTCTGGCATGCCCATGTCAATTTTCAGACCATATCACTCCTGGACCCCAGGCGCACCCCCAAAATAGTGGACTATAGCACACCAATTTGACCCGAAAAATACCCCGTTTGCACCGTTTCGCCCGTTTGACCACACAAATTGCTTATAACGCTCAATCTACAGCTCTCGTAGGAGTGTAAAGCGGTCGTTAGCAAATATAGAACCCAACCTGGGTTGGGTGTCGATCCCACAGGGAATAGCTTGGCCAACAAGTAAGCAAAATTACTAAACTTTTGGTGCAAGTCTCGTAAAAAAAGGGGGATTGTAATGTGTAACCAAAACAAATAAAGTAAAAGCTGAAAATAGCAATGTAAAAAGAGAAAGATTGTCACGTGAGTTGTAGACAATGAGAATTGAGGCGATGGGGTTATGTCCACCTTCTGAGGTATACGTCTCTATTGGATATGAGTGTGTAGAATTCTGACATGCAACTGCTTATAGAGAATTGTATGCGATGGTAAATCCAAGCGTCTTTCGACCTCAACAAGGACTATTTCACTTTAACTCTTTCGAGCTTAAAGCGTGTCTAACGGTAAGAATTCTCCAAGAGGTTAGTCCAGTTACGACACTAGTTTTTTAATAGGAAAGGGTGTCCTACTACCTTGACACTATCTCTTTTCCAGACAAATAACCTTTCTTTCGAACAAGTTAAATATTAGACTGACGTATTCTTGCGTTTGCAACCGCAAAGAATGTAGATTAAGATGAAGAGAATAATGATATAAGCAATATACGTGTCACGAACTCACAAACTCACAGCAGTAGATAGTATCTCATTCGGCTTCCATAACCCCAATAAAGAAGTTTAGTTACCCATGAATGCGAAGGAGATCACGATTGGCATTGTTAATATATCACAATATTGGTTAATGGGGTGTAGCTCAAGTGATATACGTGTGGCGTGATTCCTTAGCGTGGTAACGATTCTCTTGTTGTGGAATAGATGAATAGAATTAATTGAAAGATTAGAAGAGTTGTAATGGAAGATGAGAAGGATGGAAGAATTGATTGTAAGATTAATGGTGGATGAATTAGTTGATGAATGAATTTAAGATGTATGGTGAATGAATTAGTTGATGAATGAATAAAAATCTCTAGAATGATAGGGTATTTATAATACCCATAGCCTAATCCTACTAAGCTAATGAAATAAATAACCAAATCCTACTAGGCTAATGGAATACTTAACCCAAATGTACTAGGTTAAGGTAACATTATCATAATCCAAATAAACTAATGAAATACATAACACAATTGTACTAGGTTAATGTATCATTGTCCAAATCCAGCTATGTTACTGTAAGTCCCCAAAATCTTCAGAAATACTGTTTTATCCCGGGACAGATTTTCCATGCAGCAGTTTTGGTCCTTAGGCGTGTAAACTCCCTTTCCTTCCTTCGTGAGCTTTCTTTTGCGTCAAGTAAGCCATAAAATGCTGTATTTTGCATCATTTATACCTGAAACTTTCCTAATCATGTTCGTTAGCTCATTTACAGGAAAAAGGACTAAAAGTGCATGAAATATATAATTTGTTCTCAAAACTAGGCTAAAATATGGGCAAAATATATTGATATAGGCGTGTAAATTCGCCTATCATCAACACCCCAAACTTAGAGCTTTGTTCTTCCTCGAACAACATATCATGTCCTTCTAAACATCTACTTAAGGTTTTTACAGCAACAACACAAAACATTTATCAAGACAAGCACAACAATTATCAACAATGAGTAGTTTTTCGATTATAAGTAGAAACAGTTTAACCTCTAGCCTAGACTCGTGATGGTGATCAACTCGTATTCAAAAGTTAAGGCACAAGGAATCATATACAACTACCCAAAACTCATCAACCATGTGTGTCTCACAATATGGTACCCATAATCACTCACAAGTATATCATATTTTTCAAACATGGGTATCAACAATATCCTTGCTCTCGCTCTCACAAAGAATTCATATGTAGCAACTAATGACCATAGGCTTGCCCTTAGTGTAGTACTCCACTAAATGTCGGAATGTTAAGATTAGGATCAAGTAGGTCTTTTGATGGTTGTAATGTAGGCTAAGGGACGGGTAGGACTATTTTGGCCAGGAATAGTGACTAAGTTCCTAAGCGCTTTAATACATCACTTTGTATCATTGACACTTTTTTCTTTCAACCTTTTTTCTTTGTTTTATTCTACCACCCTTGTTCTCCTCTTTTGTTTTTCAATTTTAAGCACAACTCACTTTTCAGCTTTCTTTTCCTTTTTCTTTTCACAACATACCTCTTATGATAGCACTTTTTTCTTGTTCATAACACATTCAAGCACCTTTGCAATTTAAAGCATCATTCTTACCCAATTTCCTCTTATGTTGTCACATGACTTTTTCACTTTAAAGCACTTAGGAATTTGGATCAAATTACGGTCTTGAAAGAAATGGATTAGGCTTACATACAAGGTTGTCAAAGAAATAGGCTAAAGGCTCAAAAGGGTTTAACTAGGATGATGTCAATGGGTAGGTAAAACTGAAGGTAAACGAATATAGGTTGCCAAAGAAATGCCTAAATCATATCCTAAACTTACATTCCTTATTTTCTCTTTGCATACATACCAGGCAAGTTCTAGCATCAGCCACAAACATAGAATATACGATTATCTCACACACATAAGGCACATAGTCGACTTGATTGGAAGTAATATAGACTCTCGACCCAACAAGTGAAGGAATTGAACCACACAATATCACATAATGAGTCACAACTAGAGCCTAAACGTCTCAATAGTCACAATTGTAGCACATACTCTTGTTATAATCTCATGCTGCCTATCAAAATAGTTTCATGCGAAGCTAGAAAAAAAACAAAAAAAACAAACTCAAATAAACAAAGTAAACAAACAAACATAGGTGCAAACAGAGAAGTATAGCATGCGATACCGCCACCCCACACTTAAACGGGACACTGCCCTCAGTGGAAAATAAATGCGAAGAACCTGGTTAGTCAGACTCTTCCTCAATGTCGGGGGTCATACCCCCTTCGTCTGAATCATCATAAGAGTCGTCGTCAGAGTTCTCCTCCTCGTCAGAATCAGGCAAGCGTCGATCGTCATCAGTCGGCACATCATCATCTAGAGGTTCCTCAAAGTATACGCCCACTCCACACATCTCCCATGCATGCATGTTCATTGGGTAGTCGTGGTCCAGCTGTTGGAGCTCTTCAGCAGTTGGAACACGTCCACCACTCATCATAGTGAATCGTGTCATGCCATAAAGATGACGGAAGAAACTCTCATCACGAGCATGTCTCTCCGTAGTAGTAAGGTTGACACCATGAGTTGTTTCAGCATCCTTGACCTTGGTGAGGTCAACCTTCTTTAGGTTATGTGGGAGTTTATGGTCAGCTGGTTCCTCTTCGATATCTTCCTTCCACAAGATTGCTGTCAATAGATTGCCAAAAGTGAAGTGGGACCTTTTGTGGAGTCTGGCCTTCCTCATGGTATATCGAATGATTGCCCCAAAGTTGATAGGGACATTCGTCATCAAAGCATAGACCAGGCACACTCTATCTCTTGATATCTTGGTGTATTGAGTCCCAGGAATAAGGCATGAGTTGACAATACGCATCCAGATTCTTGCTTCCCTATTCAGTGGAGCATAGGGGAAGGTGTTGTGTCGGCCTGTTTCTTTATGTCTGCCCCACCTTGCCATTGATCTACTTCCACAAAGCGTGTGTCGTATTGCTCTATAAGGAGGCCTGCTGTACACCTCTTTGAATGGTGCTGTGTCGACCGAAGGTAAGCCAATAAAAGAGTTGATCCAATCCGTGATGAGCTGTAACACTTGGCCCCGAATTTTGACTTCATTGCCTGTTGTGTTTAGCGACCAGTTGGCGTAAAACTCTCTTGTCAAATCAAGATTACACTCTCCCATGTCGCGGAAGATGAAATCCAGCTTCAATGTCATTATTTTCGCCAACATACGCGGCTCCTTCTTTGCTAAGGTGTCCTTGTTGATCAAGTCGACGTGAACATATTTTCGTTCTTTGTTGTTCCTGTACCATTCTTTGGCTTCCTCCTCAAGAACCCATTTTATTCCAAACATTCTGCGGGGTAGTTGTGCTGAGGATGATTCTCCTTGGTCCTTTCGACTTCTCTTCTTGCCCTTTTGGGAAGTGGTAGCCTTCTCCTTGCCTTGCCTCACTTTAGGTGCCATTGTACCTGAGACTAGAAATAATGTTAATGACAGCACAATCTCAATCAATACAATCTATAAGCAAGCAGTAGGGGCACCACCCCACACTTAGTTTTGTTAACACAAATCAGTGAGGTGAAAGTGGTCGATTACTCAGATTTCGTCGACATACATTTTAGGATTCTATTCCGACAAGAAAATCAGCAATGCATCACTTACTTGCATCCATTGGACTACTTTCATGTTAGATATAACAACACTACTACATAGGGGTTACCACATGGAATAGTTATTCTTTCAACAATCACAACCTCCTATGTCGGTAGGCACTATAAGTCTTATCCCGATGGCCGGGATAGTCTAACATGTAAACATCCAAATAACAAGATCATAACATGATAGTCAATGTTCATCATCATAGCAATTCCGCAAGTAGTATAACAATGCTATTATGACCAAATTCAAGTTGGAAACAAGTCGTATATATTCACTCACATGATTTTGTATTAACATTCCAAACACATGAACATCACCAACAATCTTTCAAGATGTAGCAATTCATAATAGGCATAGCAATGTAGTACTTACGAGAAATAAATGAAGAATAAGAGAGTACTTACTTGCTTGAAGCTTTTGGAGATGGTTTTGTGAATTGGAAGAGCAAAAGAAGAAAATTTTGAGAGGATTTGGATGTATATGCGGCGCCCTTAGGTTAGTTTCTAGTGTGGTTATGTTTCAAGACTAAGTCCCCTTTATATAGGAAGAGAATGGGTCGGGTTATGACCCATTTACAATCGGTTTTGGAGACAAAAATCCTACATATGCGGCACATAATGCTCGGCATAGACATGACATATGCGGCGCATTGTTTATAGCATAATGGGACATATGCGCCGCATAGTGTATGGCATATGAGATACTGAGACCAAATGCCATAGCATAGGCGGCGCATAGTCAAAAGCACACTTAGGAATAGGCGGCGCATAGTGTATAGCACACTTGATTCCGAGACCTTAGGCTATAGGATAGGTTTAGCATTGTTCCTGGCCTAGTTTTACCTAGGCCTAGCCTTCCTCGATGCCTATTTTGGCATGAGAAATGCTCAATCCTTATCCTTATGCATCACCGTTCCTAACTTACCAACTTTACCATACAATGCATCCAAATTGTCAATTGAAATCAATCTCCTCGTTGAATACTTCTTGCACCTATTTTTGCTCAAAACAAATGAAAAAGATTAGTACGATGGGTTGCCTCCCACCAAGAGCCTTAGTTTTGGTCGTGGCACGACTCTTATTTTTGGATTTTTCATTTATCAAAACAAAACAAGTACTAAAACGATAGAAAAATGATAAAACGATAAAACGATGGGTTGCCTCCCATCTAGCGCCTTATTTATTGTCGTGGCTCGACATAGTAATCTCGAGTACTTAGACTTCGTCGAGATAAGTGATGTCCATGTCATTCATCGAGTCAAGAGGACCTATATAAGGCTTAACACGTTGGCCATTCACTTTGAAGACAACACCATTAGTGTCTTCCAATTCGACTACTCCAGACGAGTAGACTTGGATAACTTTAAATGGACCAGACCACTTAGATTTTAACTTACCTGGGAAGAGCTTTAATCTGGAGTTGAAGAGTAGTACCATATCGCCCTTTTGGAAGTTTCGTCGAACAATCCGCTGATCATGATACTTCTTCATCCGCTCCTTGTATAGGTCTTACCTTTCATATGCATGGAGACGAAATTCATCTAGTTCGTTCAGCTGCTCCAACCTCAGGTTCTTCACATCATCCCAATTCAAATTCAATTGCTTCAATGCCCACAATGCCTTGTATTCAAGCTCGATGGGTAGATGACAAGCCTTCCCATAAACTAGTTGATAAGGAGACATGCCAATGGGTGTCTTGAATGCAGTCCTATACGCCCATAGTGCATCATCTAGATTTCGAGACCAATCCTTCCTATTCGCATTAACCGTCTTGGCAAGGATTTGCTTGATCTCGCGATTGGAAACCTCTACTTGTCCACTAGTTTGGGGATGATAAGGCGTAGCTACCTTATGTTGCTTGACACCATACTTGGCCAATACAGATTTGAATAGCTTGTTGAAGAAGTGATATCCTCCATCACTTATGATAGTACGTGGTACTCCAAAGCGAGAGAACATATTTTTCTTCAAGAACGCTACAACACGCTTTCCTTCGTTGTCGGCCAGTGCTACAGCTTCAACCCATTTCGAAACATAATCCACAGCAACCAAGATGTACTTCATTCCAAACGAATTCACGAATGGACCCATGAAATCTATACCCCACACATCAAAGAGTTCTACCTCAAGAATTTTGGACATGGGCATTTCATGGTGTTTTGAGATAGCACCTTGACGCTGGCATTGGTCGCACCTTCTAACATAGTCGTAGGCATCTCTGAATATCGAAGGCCAATAATAACCACTTTGCAAAACTTTCCTTGCCGTTCGATTGCCTGCATGATGACCTCCAACTTGCGAAGTGTGGCATGCTTCCAATATAGTAGGCACTTCTTCATGGGATATACATCTTCGAATGATACCATCCGCGCATCTTCGAAACAAATAAGGCTCATCCCAATAGTAGTGCTGTACGTCATGCATAAACTTTCTCCTTTGGTGGTAAGATAAATTGGCAGGTAGCACATTACTCACCATGAAATTTGCAAAGTCAGCATACCATGGTAATTTCTCCATTGTTGTTGCTAATATCTCCTCGTCCGGGAATGCATCATCAATCTGAATTTCAGGTTGTGCCACATGCTCATTCTCAAGTCGAGATAGGTGATCAGCCACTTGGTTCTCGCAACCTCTTCTATCTTTGACTTCGAAATCAAACTCTTGCAGCAGCAATACCCATCTAATCAACCTTGGTTTTGCATCCTTCTTCGTCATTAGATACCTAAGAGTTGCATGGTCTGTATGAACGATCACCTTAGTACCCAATAGATAGGCACGAAACTTCTCAAACGCATACATAACCGCTAGGAGCTCTTGTTCAGTAACTGTGTAGTTCCTTTGGGCTTCATTTAGGACCTTACTCGCATAGTAGATAGGATGAAATAATTTCTCCTTTCTCTGTCTAAGAACAGCACCAACGGCTACACCACTAGCATCACACATGACTTCGAACGGGAGAGACCAATCTGGTGCTACCATGATAGGGGATTCAATGAGTTTTCCCTTGAGGCATTCGAATGCCTTTAAGCAATCTTCATTAAAGTCAAACTTCGCATCTTTCTCCAGTAGTTTGCACAATGGACTAGCAATTTTGGAGAATTCTTTGATGAATCTACGATAGAAACCAGCATGATCGAGAAAACTATGAACTCCCTTCACCGAAATTGGAGGCGGTAGCTTCTCAATAACCTCTATTTTTTCTCGATCAACCTCTATTCCTCTTTCAGAGATCTTGTGCCCAAGAACGATTCCTTCTTTTACCATGAAGTGGCACTTCTCCCAATTCAGCACAAGGTTGAACTCTACACATCTTTGCAACGCCATGCTCAAGTTTGCCAAACACGCTTCAAAAGACTCACCAACAATTGAAAAGTCGTCCATAAATACCTTTTAAGTGTCTTCAACCATATCAGAGAAAATAGACATCATACAACGTTGAAAGATGGCTGGTGCATTACACAACCCGAATGGCATGCGTTTGAAGGCGAATGTACCATATGGGCATGTAAATGTTGTCTTCTCTTGGTCTTCGGGTGCAATACAAATCTGATTATAACCTGAATAACCATCCAAGAAGCAAAACCATCCTTTCCCCGCTAATCGATCTAGCATTTGGTCCATAAATGGCATTGGGAAGTGATCTTTTAGCGTCCAAGAATTCAGCTTGCGGTAGTCCATGCATACTCTCCATCCAGTAATGGGCCTGAGTGGAATAAGCTCATTCTTCGCATTCGCAACCACCGTCATGCCTCCTTTCTTGGGAACACATTGTACAGGACTTACCCATATACTATTGGAGATAGGATATACAACTCCTGCGTCTAACAACTTGATGATCTCTTTCTTCACCACTTCTTGCATAGGTGGGTTTAGACGCCTTTGATGTTCAATGGTGGGTGTGCAATTTTCTTGAAGCTGAATTTTATGTGTGCAAATCCCAAGTGGAATACCAATAATATCCGCAATGGTCCATCCAATGGCTCTAATATACTTGCATAAAATAGCAATAAGAGTTGTAGCTTGTTGCTCACCCAAATCGGCTGCCACAATGACTGGAAGAGTGTTTCCGCTTCCTAAGAATGCGTACTTCAAATGACTTGGCAGCTCCTTCAATTCTAACGTGGGTGGCTCTTCAATAGATGGCTTGGCTGGTGGTGTGGGTCGATTCTTGAGATCAAGATCCAGCTTCTTGGGAGTATAGTGATATGTTCCTAATCCTGATAGAGCACAAGTAGCTTCTTCAGAATTTTCAGCATCCTCAATCTCTCCATTCATGAGCACAACCTCCAAAGGATCATCAAGAATTTGCTCTTCTTCAAGTAGTTCTTTCTCATCATCAAAGAAAACATCAGCCACCAAAAATATGCTAAGATCTTTGGGTTGCTTCATTGATTTGCAAACATCAAAACGAACCACTTCATCATTTATTCGGAATGAAAGCTCATTAGCTCTCAAATCTATGAGCACACTTCCCGTGGCAAGGAAAGGGCGTCCCAAGATTATGGGAACCTCAGAATCTACTTCACAATCCAAGATGACAAAGTCTGCCGGAAAGATAAATGAAGAAACCTTTACCAAGACATCGCATAGAATACCAACAGGTCGTTTTACCGACCTATCCGCCATGACAAGCCTCATATTGGTTGGAGTAGGGTCTCCTAACCCCAACTTCTTGTAGATCGATAATGGCATCAAGTTGATGCTGGATCATAAGTCACATAATGCTTTGGCAAAGTTCAAAGATTCGACGGTGCAGGGAATAGTGAAAACTCCGGGGTCAGCCTTCTTCTGAACTATCGATCGGGTAGAAATCGCACTACAATGATGTACATCATCCTTTAGCTCATAACTTGCTTCCCTCTTCTTAGTCAAAAGATCTTTCATAAACTTCACATACCCAGGCATTTGTTCAAGTGCCTCCACCAATGGAACATTAATGGTCAGCTGTTTCAACATGGTCATAAATTTGCTGAACTTCGTGTCATCCGCCACCTTCTTCAATCTTTGGGGAAAAGGTGGTAGTGGGTATGGAAGTGTTCTCTCCACAGATTTCTTCTCCTCTTACTTCCATTTTTCCTTTTTTTCAGGCTGCACGTCACTAGGTGTAACGTCCTTGACATTGGGAGTTGTTGCTGCGACATCTTCTCCTTTTGCATTGTCGTCCATGTCCGCAACTTCATCAACCACTTTCTTTCCTTTTGCTGAAGTTTCCAGCACCTTACCACTTCTGGTAGTGATGGCCATGCATGACCCATCATTCCTTGGGTTTTGCACAGTATCGCTAGGTAAGGTGCCAGCCTTTCTTTGATTGAATGCTGCTGAAAGTTGGCTCAATTGCTGCTCTATTTGCTTGATAGAAGTGGAATGAGAATCAACTAATTGCTTCATGGAGGACAAATCATTAATCACCTCCGTAACTCCCGCGCTCGTTGCTTCCACTCCTTTCAATAACTTAGCCATCATGTCTTCCATACTTCCAGAATTAGATGTGGTGTTGTCACGTCTACCAGGGGGAACGTACAAACCACTCTTTTCATTGTTTTTCTTCCAACTACCTTGGTCTTTGCTTCCAGATTTATCATAATAGTTCCGACCTTGGTTTCCTTGGGTGTTCCCACGGAAACTCCCCTAATTGTTCAAGTAGTTGGCCTCCTCTTCAGAATCAGATTTGCCTCTTCCTTTTAGCGCTACAGCTCTCACTTTTTCGGTCTTCCCTGATAATAAATGCTTTGTAAGAAGATCCACTTGCGTTTTCATGTGCGCTAAGTCTTGATCACGTTCTTCTTCTCTTCTTCTTTGGTCTGCAGTCATGCCTATAGATAAAGTGGAACTTGCTACCTCAAAATCCCTGGTATGCCAAGCTCTACTTTGTTTCGTCATACAATCTAGCATATTGCTTTCTTGACCAAAGGTGAGGTCCATAAAAGATCCTCCAGCTGCGTTATCCACCACTGGTTTAGTTATTGAATTCAAGGCTCTATACAAGATCTCCATAAGGTGAACATTAGTCATGTGATGGTTTGGGCATCTCGCTAGCTTTGTCTTGAACCTCTCCCATGTTTCATGAAGAGCTTCAGTGGGAAGCTGACGAAAGTTGCTGATTTCATCTCTCAATTGTGCTCTTTTGGATGGCAGAAAGAATCTTTCTAGGAAAGCGTCTCTCAATTGCCTCCAATTTGTAATTGAATCAGGAGTCATCCCATTCAACCATAGTGTTGCCTCCCCAGACAGAGACAATGGAAATAGACGTAATCGAATTGCATTCTGACCAACACCAGGATTGTCAAAAGACTTGCATGTAGAAATAAAGTTGATGAGATGCATATTCGGATCATCGCCTGCTAGTCCACCAAATAATCCCTTGAGTTGCAATAACTGAATCATGGTGCTTGTGATGTTGAACTTGGCTCCGGGCGCTAATGGTGGTGGAATTATAGCTCCAGTGGCTCCGGCACCATCAAGATCATCATCATCATCGTCGAAAGCTAGCTGCATAGGTTGGCGATCATACCGATACCGAGCTTGTTGACCTCTTCTGTTGGCAGGTGTTGTAGTTTCAGCAACATGCCTTGGGTTTATCAACTCGTCATCACCTAAATCCTCATCGTCAGGATTTGTTGCTCGCCCAGGATTATCAATGTTTTGCTGGTGCACTTGGGCGGTAGCAAGAGCGGCTAATCTCGCCTGCTCGTGTTGAGCAACCATCCTGTCGATACCTGTTTGTGCTTCCATTCTACGAATGCGTTGTGGTTTCGGATTGATAGGTAATAATGGTTGACCAGAATTTCGAGTATGGGGCATGCACTAAAGTAAAAACCTGCAATAAACCAAAAAAAAAAACTAAAAGTAAAAGTACGAGAATCTTTGACCAAAGGGTCTAGTAATTATCACGAACTTGATTGACACTCGTATTCCCCGGCAACGGCGCCAATTTTTGATAACGATCAATCTACAGCTCTCGTAGGAGTGTAAAGCGGTCGTTAGCAAATATAGAACCCAACCTGGGTTGGGTGTCGATCCCACAGGGAATAGCTTGGCAACAAGTAAGCAAAATTATTAAACTTTTGGTGCAAGTCTCGTAAAAAAGAGGGATTGTAATGTGTAACCAAAACAAATAAAGTAAAAGATGAAAATAGCAAAGTAAAAAGAGAAAGATTGTCACGTGAGTTGTAGACAATGAGAATTGAGGCGTTGGGGTTATGTCCACCTTCTGAGGTATACGTCTCTATTGGATATGAGTGTGTAGAATTCTGACATGCAACTGCTTATAGAGAATTGTATGCGATGGTAAATCCAAGCGTCTTTCGACCTCAACAAGGACTATTTCACTTTAACTCTTTCGAGCTTAAAGCGTGTCTAACGGTACGAATTCTCCAAGAGGTTAGTCCAGTTACGGCACTAGCTTTTTAATAGGAAAGGGTGTCCTACTACCTTGACACTATCTCTTTTCCAGACAAATAACCTTTCTTTCGAACAAGTTAAATGTTAGACTGGTGTATTCTTGCGTTTGCAACCGCAAAGAATGTAGATTAAGATGAAGAGAATAATGATATAAGCAATATACGTGTCACGAACTCACAAACTCACAGCAGTAGATAGTATCTCATTCGGCTTCCATAACCCCAACAAAGAAGTTTAGTTACCCATGAATGCGAAGGAGATCACGATTGGCATTGTTAATATATCACAATATTGGTTAGTGGCGTGTAGCTCAAGTGATAGGCGTGTGGCGTGATTCCTTAGTGTGGTAACGATTCTCTTGTTGTGGAATAGATGAATAGAATTAATTGAAAGATTAGAAGAGTTGTAATGGAAGATGCGAAGGATGGAAGAATTGATTGTAAGATTAATGGTGGATGAATTAGTTGATGAATGAATTTAAGATGTATGGTGAATGAATTAGTTGATGAATGAATAAAAATCTCTAGCATGATAGGGTATTTATAATACCCATATCCTAATCCTACTAAGCTAATGAAATAAATAACCAAATCCTACTAGGCTAATGGAATACTTAACCCAAATGTACTAGGTTAAGGTAACATTATCATAATCCAAATAAACTAATGAAATACATAACCCAATTGTACTAGGTTAATGTATCATTGTCCAAATCCAGCTATGTTACTGTAAGTCCCCAAAGTCTTCAGAAATATTGTTTTAGCCCGGGACAGATTTTCCATGCAGCAGTTTTGGTCCTTAGGCGTGTAAACTCCCTTTCCTTCCTTCGTGAGCTTTTTTTTTGCGTCAAGTAAGCCATAAAATGCTGTATTTTGCATCATTTATACCTGAAACTTTCCTAATCATGTTCGTTAGCTCATTTACAGGAAAAAGGACTAAAAGTGCATGAAATATATAATTTGTTCTCAAAACTAGGCTAAAATATGGGCAAAATATATTGATATAGGCGTGTAAATTCGCCTATCATCAATTGCCATGAAAACCAAAACGGAATACAATTTCCAGAAGTTTGGCAACAAAATTTAGTCATGTTGATTAGGCATCGAAAAGTGAGTAGGCATTGTGTAATTTTACAGTGACACATCCAAACTACTTGTTTCACTCAATGGGGTTGGCATAGTGCAGCCTCTATTTCAAATGAAAGCAATGTTGTCCAAGAACAATATTGGAAGCGCTTAAAGAAAAAGCGTAAGAGCTTAAGTGAGCAACGTTGTGAGTTTGCTTATTTAGATTCCATTAATATTGATACCGTGATCTTCGAAGATGGTGTCACTGGTTCAACAATGCCCTTGGCTGAATTGTCACATAAAATAAAAATTATTTCATTAATATTTCATCCAACTTGCTTCTTTACGTGATATTAACTTCGTTTTTTTAGTTGGGTCTTAGGGATATTTCCAGTTGGTGATATGAGATTGTATTACAAGCCGAATCCATCCAATGTAATGAAGAGTTCTCATCTCTCACTTGATAGTGTCAAGGGTCAAGCTATAAATGAGGGTCTATTGACAAAGTTTACCCTCCATCCTTCAGAAATGTTGAACTTTCCCAACCTATTTTAACTAATGATGCGAAGGCCGGAGCAAATCAGATTAGATGTTCAATGTCTCCAAGGATATGGTCAAACATTCACAGCATGTTGTTTGAATTTTGAATCACAACATGCTATTTCGACCTTTAAATCTTCTTATGTTTCTGGAATGTGTCATACCTTGTGTGAATATATCACACAATTCTTTGCCGAGTCCTCAAAAAGCCTCAAAAGTTAAGAGAGAAAGGTGTTGCTCTGATTCTTAAGGGCTTTGGGAGGTCAACATCCTCGACCTTTCCTCTTTGGAGGTCCTACTTGAAGATTTTTCAAGAAGCATGTAAATTACGATGCCGCGAGGTTGTCTTCCTCTCAACTAGAGATTCTTATTGAGAGTTGCTTTCTGCTGTGCAACAACGCCTCCATACTGAACACATGGAAAAACTCTAGCCAGACAAGCATCTGGGAGATCTTCAAAAAGTCCTTACAAGATTTGAAAAAGAGCTAGAGGCCTGGACTTCTAAGAAGAAAATGACCATAGCACTTATTGAGGAACACCAAAAGAAACTGTCCTAAAATCAAGAGAGTATCACCAACATTTAGGGGTGTTCATGGGTCAGTTTGGATCGGTTGGTGGTTAAAACCATAACCAAAACCAATTAGTCGGTTTTTGAATTTCTAAAACCAAACCAAACCAAAAGAAAAAAATTACCGTCGGTTTGGTTTGGTTTTTCAATTTTTTGGTTATTGACTAGCCTACTACTCTATTAATATTTGCGAGGTCAATTTTCTCTTCTTCCCAAATTACTAAATAAAACAGCAAAAATAGGTAGACGGAGCAAAATCGCAATAGTTAGCAAAATTACCTTACCAAAATTCCAAATATCATACCATACCATGTCCTACCTAACAAGAGTTAGCTTGGTACACTCTACGTTGTGCATTGCATAACCAAGCATTCATTTTTCTACTTTTTTTTCCTCTGATGGTTCCAACTTACCATAAGTTTAATTATGTTGAACTGTATATTTCTTGAATGAAACTACTTGTTTAGATTAAAAATATAACTATCAGACACATTATTCATGGTACTCTACTCTACGTTGTTGAGGCTTTGCGGCATCCATTTCGGATCCTCAAAAGATGAAACAGAATGAATTGGAGGATCCAACACGCATGCAGTTAAGCGTCATTTTTTGAGAGTCCAAACACCCCATTGCTCTACTCTATTAATATCTACGAGGTCAATTTTCTCTTCTTCCCAAAATACTAAATAAAACAGCAAAAATATATTCACTTGACAAGAACTGCTAATGTAAAGCACAAAGAGCCCTAGAAGTCAATATCGAAGCTCAAGAAGTATGCAGATTACTACAGGTTCACACTCCGTCTGCTGAATAGTCTTATGGTATATCACATCTAGAGAGAACAAAACCAGCCGGAAGATCTACTGGCGATGCTGGCAACCAGATAGCTTAACAACAACGACACTTCAATGTATATTTTGTGTGCGGATAGATATGGAGTTTTGTCCACTAGACTGGTTAATGCTAGTGCAGCATACTCATCTTTAATGTATAATTATTAACTGTAATGTGTCGTCTAATGTACATAGTGTATGATTAGAAAAGAATCCATGATCAAATAGGCTATGGAAAATGTCCAATTTGCAGATCGTACCAAACTGACATAACTTCACAGAATATCGTCTATGGTTTTGACCACATTTTTTGTACCATTTATGTGAAATGTTTTTTTAGCCCGTAAATCATTAATACTGAAACAAATTCAACATTGTATACTTTAAAGCTGCACAATTGTAATCCATTTGAAGGTTAGACACCAATATTCCTCCGTTTCTTTTGTAGTTGGTTCTTGGGAACGTATCCAGTGATGTGTTTGAAGATTATATTACAAGCCCAAATACCACCAATGTGATGAAAAGAGTTCTCACCTCTCGCTACAGATGTGGGTCTATCGACAAAGCTGATGGTCCCTCCTTTAGAAAATGTTGAACGTTCCCAACCTTTGTTAACTACTGAGGTGGAGGCCGGAGCAAATCAGATTAGATGCTGAAACGTCTCCAGGCTTTGGTCCGACTTTGCAGCATGTTGCCTCAAATTTTGAACCACAACTGGCAATTTCGACTTTCAAATCTTTTTCTGTTTCTGGAATGTGGCATACCTTGTGTCAATGTATTACACAATTCTCTGCCGAGTCCTCGGGAAGTTAGAGAAGGGGTTGATCTGATTCTTAAAGGGCTTCGGGAGGTCAACATTATCGGCCTTTAATTTCTTCTTTGGAGGTTGTGGTTGAAGATTTTTTCAAGAAGCATGTAGATTACGATGCTGCGAGGTTGTCTACCTCTCAGAAGGTAACTAGAGATTCTTATCAAGAATTTCTTTCGGCTGCGCACCAGCACCTTCATATTGTGAGCGAGAGGAAAAATCAAGGTGAACAAGTATCTGGGAGAGCTTCAAAAAGTTGTTGCAAGAGCTTAAATGGAGCAAGATTCCTGGACTTCTCTGTAGAAAAAGACCATAGTACTTGTTGAGGGGCATCAAAGAAATTGCCTGAAAATCAAGTAATGTCGGAAACAGAAACAAAAGAACTTAGCTAAGCTAAAGGAGGACGCTGAGACTAGTCACCACCAAATCCTTAGCCATAAGATTTTTGTTGCAGAATGGATATTAGAGTAGTAAGGATTAAAGAAGTCATAGGAAAAAGGAGGGAAAACAGTTACTGTTACATTGTCCAAAAGTTAGTTACTACGTTGATTAGTTAGTCAGGTTAACTGTAATACTGATGTATCATCAGGTACCTCTATTGTAATTTCCTTCAATTAAAGGGAAGTGAGAACTATGTTGCAGTTGTTAGAACTGCATTATTATTATTATAGGACATAATAAATTTGTAGAGTAGATGATTATTGGAAGAAAGAGGCCATATATAGTGTTCTATTGGCTTATGAATGCTTCATCATTACATGCCCATGCTGTATGGGGTTGATCTTAAAGAAAGGTTTGACAAGATAGATAGATGGTTGTAACTGTGAGAAATCAAGTCCCCAAAAAACCTCAGTTTTAGCATTTCGCTCATATGGCTTTAAAAAACCAAAACCATCGATTTAGGGGAGCGGCCAAGAAGTTTGGCCCAAAAACGCACTCCGGCTGCTGTACCATTCATCGATCCATAGGCCAGCGCACACAAAAAATCGCAAAATATTCTCAACTTTTCATATTTTTCTCATGTCTTAAATAAAACTTTGTTTTGCCCCTCCAAAATAACTCGGCCGTTAAGGGCGCTCAAGAAGTTTCGCCCAAAACATACTTCGGCGACCGCAACCCCATTGATCCATAGGCGAACACACACAAAAAAAAATCATAAAATATCCTTAATCCTTAGTTTTAGTTATTTTGCTCAAATGACTTAAAAAACCTCCACATGCCCCCCAAACCAATATGATCCATTTAATAGATCGTCAGGGGAGGGCCTAAGAGGTTTCTCCCAAAACACACTCTCGCGACCGCAACGCTGCGTCGATCCATAGACTATCACACATGGAAAATTGCAAAAAATCCTTAGTTTTTAGTATTTCACGCATATGGCTTAAAAAAAGCCTCCGCCTGCCCGCCAAAACCAACATGATATATTTAATAGGTCATCGGGGGCACGTCCAAGAAATTTGGCCAAAACACACTCCGACGATCGTGCCCCCGATTAATTCATAGGCTAACACACACGGAGAATCGTGTTATGGTCATAAGGATTTTTTGTGACTTTTCGTGTGTGTTGTGGATCGATGGGGAGTGCAGTCGCGAGAGCGTGATTTATGCAAAACTTCTAGGCGCTCCTCTGACGACCTATTAAATGAATCATGGTTGTTTGGGGGGAAAGCGAAGATTTTTTTTTTAAAAGCCATTTAAGAAAAATACTAAAAACTGAGTATTTTTGCAATTTTCTGTGCGTGTTAGTCTATGTATCACTGAAGAGTACGGTCGTCAGAGTGCGTTTTGCCAAAACTTTTTTGTGAACTCCGCTAACGCGCCCTATTAAACGGATCGTGTTGATTTTGGGGATGGATGAAGGTCTTTCTAAAGCCATATAAGTGAAATACTTAAAACTTCGGATTTTTGAGATTTTCCGTGTCTGTTAACCTATGGATCAATAGGGGATTCAATCGTCGGAGTGCGTTTTGAGCAAAATTTCTTGGGTCAACTTAATAGATCATGTTGGTTTGGCCGGGAGGGGAGTTGGAGTTTTTAAAAACATATATGAGCGAAATACTTAAAAAATTAGGATTTTTTTTGTGATTTTTCGTGTCTGTTAACCTATGATCAATAGGGGACTCGATCGTCGTTGTGCACATTTTTAGCAAAATTTCTTGGGCGTGCCCCTTACAACTTATTAATGGATTGTGTTGGTATGGGGGGTTGCTGAGGTTTCGTAAGCCATATGAACAAAGTACTAAAAACTATGGATTTTTTTGCGATTTTTCATGTGTTAGCCTATGGATTGATGCGGTGTGCAGTTGTAGTGCGTTTTAGGCGATACATCTTGGGCGCTCCACGGACAACCTATTAAATAGATTGTGTTGGTATGGGGGGGTGGGGGGGAGCGGCAAGAACGAGGTTTTTTAATCCATATAAGCAATATACAAAACACTGAATATTCTTTTGCGATTTATTGTGTGTGTAAGCTATGGTTGTCAAGTGTCCGGGCTGGGCCAACTCGGAACCGGGCCCCGTGTTATTTACACGAGTTGAGGGGCCAGGCCGGGTCCGGGTTGGGGTCTAAGTGGGTCGGGCCGGGGCCGCGGCCCAACCGTTAAAAAAATTAAAAACCCACCCTAACCCTGCCCACTTAACTCAACCCGGTCAAACCCATCAAAACTCGATCAAATCCGGTTAAAATATCGGTCAAACCGGTAAAAAAATTATAAAAAAGGGAAAAAAAATTCTTCTCAATTATACATTACATATACCCACCCTATATACATTAATAAATACGTTAAATAATATTATACACTATATATATAGTATATTCTACATTAGATTTACAAAATATATACACATATACACAATTAGTCCACTACGCATATATACGCACCATTCAATGTATAATACTGCTACTTATAAAATCTACTACAATATATATACATTACACTATATATAAATATACTTATATACTAATTTATAAACATATACTCATGTTATACATTAAATATACACTTCTATAGAAGATAATACACTTGTATATGCCACCATTCAATGTATATATACTACTACTTATAAAATATACTACAATATATATAATCACATTACAATATATATAGATATACTTATATACTAATTTATAAAACAACTACACATGCTATACATTAAATATACACTTCTATAGAAGATATATATACACGTGTATATGCACCATTCAATGATATATATACTACTACTTATAAAATATACTACAATAATATATAGATATACTTATATACTAATTTATAAAACATATACACATGTATACGTTAAATATACACTTCTATAGAAGATATATACACGTGTTTACGCACCATTCAATGTATATATACTACTACTTATAAAATATACCACATTATATATACATTACAATATATATAGATATACTTATATACTAATTTATAAAAACATATACACATGTATATGTTAAATATACATGTTTTAGAAGATATATGCACAAATAACAAAACAAATGCTACTTAATAAAATAAATTAATAATATTTGGTAGTAAATTAATAATATATTACAATTAAAGTTTTTAATTAAAGTAGAAACTAGAAATTCAATTTAAAATTTTAAATCGATTGAATGAAAAACTATAAAAAACAAGGAACTAAGGAAGTGAATGAATTTGGGAAATTTTATTGATTGCAAAATGATCCAAATTTACTAATTTACATGAATGAAAAATCTACAATTATGCATCATTTTTCCAACTTCATTCATGTTAATATTAACGGGAACTTGCATAGGATAGTCGATGCCAATGGGGGGAAAAACCATGCATTGGACTTGATTCTGCTGAGTTCTCCCGTGAAGTCATAATTTCTTCAGTTTTAGCTCGTCGCTCGGCTGCTCCGGTTCCATTCCTTGGTTTCTTCTTTCCGCTCTAATCCAATCTCTGAGGCAAATAGAACATTCATTGCATTGCTTCCCAATGAGTATCGGTTGTCTCCAAGCTGCTGTTGACATTGGAACATTCAAGATATCTCTAGCTAATCTTGAAAGCATAGGATATTGTGTTTCATTACTCCTCCACCATCCAACCGTGTTGATCCGTCGTCTGCGATCCTCTGGTTGCCGTCCGAAGATATTTTTCAGCTCTTCCCGATAAGTTGATGTGTAAGTTCTCTCATCAACACTGTTCCACCAATTTAAATCATAAAACGAATCAGAAAAATACTATGTACCGGCCTTTTAGAAGATGATGGCTCCTCGGGAGGAGGAGGAGCGACAGTTGGAGTGATGTTGTAGGTACGGCTAAATCAAATAAATCAGTATAGTGATTATATAATTTTTTCTATGTAATTCTTTGCATCGAGCCGTAGCCGTCCACAAATCAGGTTGTACCTTATTCGAAATTATGGTTAGTATTTATTTCTAAGTTAGTATAAATAAGAGTACTAAAGTGGCACATATTATTATATTTCTGCACGGATTTAGCACAGCACCAACCAAGTAAATAGTGGAAATCGGAAAAAAATATTTTTTAAATTTGTAAACATGGCGCCAACAGCTTCTTTATAACCTTCTTTATTTTTATATTCTTTGACCAAACCAGAAATATTAGCTATATATGCCAAAATATTACAAACAGTAGGATAATAAGCACCCAAAATTCAACCGTAGCTACATAAATTTTTTCTAAAAACTTGACAGATCATTTAATTACAACCCAATCAGAATTATGTAGCATGCAATAGCGAGAATCAGTAAATGAACCGCAATGTTGGTTAAAAGCTAATGTAATAGAAATTCTATATTATAACAAGTTTTTAAAAATTTATACGTAGAATTTCATCTAGTATCAATTTTCTCAGGCATCAAAATCGTTGTAAGTCCATTTTCTTGACATTTAACTTTAAATTCTCTAATTCTCGATCTACGATTATTTCCTTGAATAAAACCAACGGCAAGACGAATTTTTTCAATATAAAGCTCAAAAAACTCAAGACCATCTTTTACAATTAAATTATATATATGACATGCACACTTAATATGAAAAATTTCAGGCAAGGACGGAGATAGCGTAGATTTTATTTTTGTTATAGCAGTCTTGTTGTTAGAAGCATTATCAAAAGCAATACATAAAAATTTATTTTCGATACCATAATATCCGGCAATTTTAACAATAGAATCAACAATAAATTGTCCAGTATGTTTACGATCTTCATCATTTAAAAAAACAAGAATACTTTTTTGCATCGAGAAATTACTATCCATCCAATGACAAGTAACGGTTAAATAATCATTTTTATTTACAGCACGACCAAGATCAGAAGTTAGGGACAATCTACATTGAATAGTTTTTAACAATGTTGATAAATAAAAACAATATTGTGAATGGAGTCTAAAAATATCAGACCGACAAGTAGTTCTAGGAATACCGTTAAACAGGATTATAAATTGCTTGTATATAACGAATAAAGGCATCAGAAAAAGGAAAACTAAATGGCAAACAACCCACAACTACCATTTTAGCAATTTCTTCCCGGTCCCTCAATTTATTTATTTCTTCACTACGTGACCGGTTGCTGGGCCATTCTAGTTTGCGTTGGCCCACCAACATCCCCACCACCTTGTGCAATATTTAACTCTCTTTTGTAATCTTCAGCTATATGTCTCATTAAGGTATCTGTACCCCCTTGTTTGCCTCCACTTCTATGCTTATATATTTGTTGACAAATATTACATTGCACCTCAATATCTGATATACGTTCAAAAAATTGTCATGCAACACTAGTTCTTTTACGAGGTCTTGGGGCACTGGGAGGACGGGGAGGGAGACTAACCGATTCAGATCTAACGTTAGCATCTTCTACTGCGGGTGTCTCAGCAATATTTTTATTATCTTCGTCTAAATTAACCGTATCTACTTCATTTTCTTCTTTTATACCGTAATTTTCCTGAGCTTCTACATAATACATATCGTGAGCACCTACACCTATTTCTTCCTCAAAAGTGTACCAAGCGGTACCGGAGGCGAAGGCACACGGGTATATCTACTACTTGAACTACCTCTACCGCTAGTAATTCGCTGGGACAAAATTTTGTAACACCTTTAGTAGCGAGGTTTCTTAATTTATCCATAATATAAATTAAATTAAACTAAAAATATTCAAAATACACAAATATAATAACATTAAATATTAAACAATTAATACAATAAATAAAAATTAAACGTAAGAGATGGAGCGACAATACCAAATTTTAAAAGTATCTGAAGGTTGCGACTTTAGAAACTTCGCTCGTATTTTGTAAAACGAAAAAATAAAAAATTAAAGTGTATACTTTTATTTCAATACAAAAAAGGTCTAGTCTTAACAAAAATGGGAGTGCATTTTCCTATTAAATAAGTTTTGAGTTTAAAATTGTTCATTGTCAAACTTGAATAATGTAAGTTTTGGGGGCTAAGAGTTATTAAAAAACCGTTACCTCTATTTAAAGTGTTTTTTCTCCAATTGGTGCCCATGCATTCTCAGCTCTCAGGTCTGTCCTCTCTAGGTTAGGTTTTGGTTTGTCAATTCGTTGTGATGCTGTCCGAGCAACCGTCACCTCCGCCACTGCGGCTGACGCCACCACCTCCACAACCGACACCGGCTGAGATCGGAATCGTGACGGATGATTTCTCGAGTGAATCATCCGAATACTCAGATGTTTCGAGTGTTTCGAGTGATTCGGATTCTGAGTTGGAATCGGAGGTGAAGAAGCAAAAGCTTAATGATGATGATGAGGAGGAGGAGGGGAAAGGGGATGATGATTCGAGCGACTCCAAAAAATTGGATCCTTTACCAATGACGCCTGATATGGAAGATTCAGATTCAGATGATCAATTTGTGTATGACGATGATGGCTGGAAGAAGTATTCTCAACAGCTAGAAGAAAGTGAGGTATCTAATGCTTTTCTCTATGTTTATTCTTATGGTTTGTAGCTCTGAACAGACGACTTAGGGAGATTATTATTATTGGATGTATTGAATTTAATGAAACTCAGTGAGAAATTCTTTGTTGCTTCTGTTTGTTGCTGCTGATTGTTCAGCCGAGGATCCTTACGGAACAAACTCTTCGAAATACGTAAATTTTAAAACTTTTCCCCTATAGGTTCTAATTTCTCAGTAAATATCTTTATCGCATTAGTTTGCTAACTCCATGTATAATGTTTTCCATTAAGCTGCTGGCAGGCTTTCTTTATCAATGGCATTTTAAACTATGTTAGATAAAGGATCTCTAGAAGGGTATTATGAAAAGATAGTGAAGGAACACATTAATGGATATCCTAACTTAACATAAAAGAAAAGAGTTTATAATATGCTTACTCTTGTTTTCTAGCTTTAACTTCTTTTTGTTTCTTTCCAAGGCATCATATGGATGCCAAAAAACAACAACATCCATTAAACAACATGCCAAACGTGAGGTTTAATCGCTCAACTTTGCTCCTCCAATTGTTTTGCGATCTCAACTTTACAATCTTTAGGCCCTGAACTTAAGTGGTGTAATTCTGTAGGAAGTGGCTTTTTACTATAGCAAATTAATAGAAGAAAAGAGGGAATTCGCCAAAAGTTTAAGAAAAAATTGGAGTGTTCCATTCATCGATATTCTTGGATTTATATCTCTAATTGTTGTTGTTAGTACTGTTTGTTTCTATTATACTGATTGTGCAGCCGAGAGTCTTTACTGAACAAACTCTTTACTCACCACCCCGCCTACCTGTGGGATTACACTATGTTTGTTGTTGTTGTTGTTGAAAGTAGGAAGATTTATCAACATAGTTACCTAAGAAAATAACACCTTATAGGGAACTGAATATTTTTATGACATTTTACTATTCAATATTCGGTTCACCTCTCCATTAGCCAAAATGTATTCTTATCCAATTGACTCTATAATTTTTTATGTCTTAGCTGGATTGAAATGAAACTTGGCTGCTGGCAGGCTTTCTTTATCAATGGCATTTGCAACGATGATAGATAAAAGAACTCAAATTGTTTTCCCAGATCTTTATATTTATATACAGATATTTATGGCTTTTCTTTCTCTCTTTATTGTATAATTTCTGTCATATAGTTTTAACTTTTCTTGTAGTTGATAGTGTTCTGAGATGCTCGCTTATGTCACAATTGTGGGAAAGATTGAATCTGCTTGGTAAATATGCTATACCGACAAGCAAATACATTCTTGGATACTTGCCTGGGATAACTTCTTCATTTTTTTAAAAGTTTACCACTCACAAGAACATATTAGTTGCAATAGGTGATGTTTGTCTCTAATTGGTTTGCTTTTTACTTTGATAGGGATTTGACATTAAAGATTATCCTGGTGCGGATCCAAGGGTTACCATATTCCCTAGGCCAAACTACTTGGAATGTCCTTCTAATGTTGAAAAGATGAAGGATTATGCTGCACGGGCACTTACGCAGTACAATCAGAAATTTGTATGCTCGTCACACTTCCTATTGTCTTTCTACTTGTTCCTTTTGCTTGTTTTCTCTCTAGAAAGCTGACAAACCTCCCTTGTATTCATTGTAGGACACTAAATATGAGGTCAATGACATTCTCAAGGTTAATGGAGATGAGTGCGGCGTATACTATGTCTACTATCTTACCTTTACAGTTACAAAGGGCGAGAAGGAATATTTTCAAGCTAAGGTGGTGGGACGTTTAGGTAGATTTTTGCGTGCCTCAATCGTTAGGCCAAGGGTAATGAAATCTGCTGTACATTCTTTTGTCATCTAGTAATTCGTTCTTCCTTTGGTTTGTTTTTAATTCTTATACCATCTCTCGTGTGTGCTTTTATGTAGGCGAATGGAGCTTCTGGCATATAGTTTTGGGCTCGGGTTCAAGCTTTAGTTTTGCGTTAACAGCTCTTGTCAGTGCTGGACACTGTTTCTAGTAAATTGTGCCTTTGTTTTTAGTTAGTTTGTCGTCATGGTTTAGTTGCTGGTAATTGAAAGTGGTGGGATTATCTATCTATGTCTAGTGTAAAAAGGAGGAAGAACAACTGTGTCTGAACTTTGTTATGACTTATGGAATTAAGTTTAAGATAATTTTAATGTGATGTTTTATTATTCTGTATCTTGTTTGGTTGAAGCATATTGCATTGATTGATTCTTGAGACGAGACGTTTGTGGGGTTTGTTGCAATTGCTAACAATATTACATGTTGTTATTAACAAAGAAAAGTGCCAAATTTGGGAAGACATTTTCAGCTTCTCAAGTAATAGTGACATGACTGCCGGACTGTATTAGTTGTCGAGGGAGGGCCTCTTAGCTGGGCGTGGTCATTTACCTCTCTATGACCTTACCCAATTTGAACCTTGTCCGCAAGATCCTGCGGGGGTAACTGCTACAGGGTGAGTTGTTAGCTCGGTGTTCCTATGCACTTGTTGAGCAAAGAAGCATGGAAAACAGGGCAGCTCCAACTTGTAGGTTCTCGGATATGGAGTCTCCTTTGTTGCTGAAAACGCAGGGATTGCTGACAGAAGCCCTAAACGTCATTAAATTAGGGAAACAACCGGAGACAGCAAGCATCATCTATATTTATAGTTTTACAAAAGCTGAAAGAAGAAAAAAAAAAATCAATTAGAAGAACTATGCAATGCACCATGAGAATGGATGCGGCAAAGTCTGAACAACGTAGCGTACCATGAATAATTAAACCCATGGTAAGTTGGGAACCATTAAATAATACAACGTCACTAAACTGATAATGTTGAAAAGATAAAGGGCTATGCTGCACAGGCACTTAAGCTGTACAATGAGAAATTTGTATGATCTTGTCACACTTGCTATTGGTCTTTCTACTTGTTCTTTTTTCCTTGAAAGCTCCTGTGTATTCGTTTTAGGACACTAAA